>OW679199.1:129589971-130087297 GCA_940337035.1 Agriotes lineatus
ATTAATAAAATTATAGCTTATATAATTATTGCTCGTTTAACAGAACACAAATAAAACCAGCCCTCCGACCCTGGACAAAACAGGTCAAGTGTGAACCACATTTATATGTTACCTACCTTTGTGAAATAATTTATAGTCATTTGTCTATGACGTTTTTAGAATTTAAGCGTGCCTTTGATTGATTAAATCACTCGACTCTTCGGTAAATACTAGATCTAGTGACTATTCAATGTCACTAATATACTCAAATTGCAAAGTGCTATATAAAATGAAAACTAGTACTGGCATACCTAATTTAAAAGGTGTCAACTAAGGCGTTCCACTTACTCCTTTTGTTTTTAATATTGCACTAAACTGGACGGTGACAAATATAAATTTTTAGAAAACGGAAATTTCATGGAGACTCGAGAACCAGCTATACGACCTGACATATGCTTTCTAGTTGATGCACATAAAAATACTCAAACAAAACTGAACTTTCTTGTATTTAGAACACATTTTTGAACTCGACCTTGAAATAAATATAATAAAAACTAATCAGCTATGCATAATTACCAGTAATTTTTATAATAGCTGAACTATTAGCTTATGATAAATGGTTATATCTGTTTAAATAAACCAATTTTAACAAAGTAACAAATCACCGATTATTTTCGTAGGATGTGGAATGTACGTGGTATATCAAACAATATTAAAGAACTAGAAGATATGCTAGAAGAAAGAAAACTATATATCGCTTAATTACTGAAATCAAGAAAAACCTGAAAGGAAGTTGTAAGAAATGCACAATGATATATAGGATATACCTCAACAAAATCAATGTAACGCCGGTGTTGCAATCTTGGTAAATAACACTGGTATATGGGGCCTGAGTAAAAGTATGTGTTAGTTATTTATGCATGTTTACTGATTACTAAACCGAAATCCGTTTGTTTCTATCACATAAAGATTTTTCACAATTCATTAACAAAATATTACAAAGTCGTATACGCAAATGTGCACATAACCATAGTTTCTGAAATGGTTTACAAGTTTTATACCAAAATATTCGTTATTATTATTAAATATATGTCTCTTTAAACTTGTCTGAGTATGCAGTGACTTGTTTGCACAGTCCACTTAGCCACGGGTCACGGGTCTCATATATGTGGCACATTCGTTACTCAGTCACAGTACCCCTGTAAGAACCGTAGTGAGCTCTCATTGTGTGTTAGTTTCATTTTAGTACGGCACCCAGAAAGTATATAAACAGCCCTGACATATTTTGTACATATGGACTTAGACGATCTGTTTAAAACGATTATAACTGATGTTGAAAAGGATACCTTAATTGTCTTTTTACTTGCAACGGAAAAGTTTCTAGAAAATCATTGTTGGAATATTTGTATAGACCAGTGTTTCCCAAACTTTTTTCCTGGCGTACCACTTCACAAGACAAAAATAGTTTGCGTACCACTTAGTCACGTGGAGGTAATTATGGATGGAATATGTTTGTTATTTTACTAATCTAACTAACCCATTTTCCAACCATAAGTATGAAATATAAAATTCTGTGTAGTGTTATAATATTTTATTAATTGATGAACAAGGAGTTCATACCGTAAGTTGAAAAAAAAAACGTTATACTGTAAGAAAAATACAACAAAAAAATAATACAAAACTTCAATGAGAAGGCTGATCTTCAAGCTTAGAAGCCAGCTTGGGAATGTCTGGTCTAAGATTGATAAGTCATAAACGAAGACCATTTTCCACACTAATAAGTCTATTCCGATATTTGTTCTTAAGATACACAAGTGAAGAAAATGCTGTCTCGCACAAGTAAGAAGTTGTGAATATATATAATATATAAGTTTCTTTCACTCCTCTCGGGAGCATAGGGCTTCTACAAAGAGCTTCCATCTGGTCCTATTTCCGGCAATAGCTTTCACTTCTCCCCCAAGACTTGCCCATGTTTTCAGCTTTTTTAAGTACAGAGCGTTTCCATGTCATCTTTGGACGCCCTCTTCTTCTGCTTCCTTGTGGGTTCCAATCGAGCGCCTCTCTCGCTATGCTGTTCCGAGGTGTTCGTAGGGTGTGGCCTATCCACTTCAACTTTCGCCGTTTTATTTGGAATTTCATGTTTTCTTCTTTTGTTCTTCTCCAAAGGTCTTCGTTGTTAATAGTGTTTGGCCAATATATGCGTAGGATTCTTCTAAGACATTTATTTATGAAAACCTGGATGCGATTTGTTATTTCATTTGTCACCATTGTAATGAATTCCAAATTTTTTTCAAAAGACTAACCGCTCCTCTAGCTTTCTGAATTCTGCTTTTCACGTCTGCCAAAGATCCTCCGTCGTTAGTTATGATGCTGTCAAGGTAAGTAAAACTGGGAACCTCTTCTATGAGCTGATTTTGACAGAGGAATCTATTATGTGATTGGTTATATTGATTCTTCTTGTAAGCGGTGGAGTTTCTCGTTCATGTCATTGAAAGTGTGCGATAGGAGACAAATGTCATCAGCGTAATCTAGGTCTTCGAGTCTTTGTTGGAAATTCCATACTATGCCACAAGAAGTTGTGAAGGGAAGTAAAAATTTAACTGCTTTGTCAGCTACTTCTGCTTAGTCCGCACGCTTTTCAACCCAGAAGTTCACGAGCGACATTTTTGAAAATTTTTGCTGTAGTTCTGAATCACAATTTAGTTCATACAACTGTTCCTTTTCTTTCGCAGTAAAGATTTCTGGTGCCACGTCTATATCAGCAAACGGGTTTTGGATCCAGGAATGTTTGCTGAAGTCTTCAGGGAAATATAGGTTGTAGCTTTGAATCAAACCAAGACAGTGTGTTTTGATGTCTGTCAGAAGTGCAGGACTCAGTTTCAGGTCATTTTCTTCAACAAAGTTCTCGAGCGTTGAAAACAACGATACCTTTTTCTGTTCTGCTTCTTTTGCTGCTTGATTCAGCTTCTTTTTCATAGCACTTACTCTATCATGAACCCGAAAAGGAGTGTTATAATTTCCTTGCAGGGCTTGGTTGAGCTCGTTAGGCTTTGAAAATATCTCTGCCAAATTCGCCAACTTACACTGCCACGATTAAGCAAAATTTTTTTAACAATAATTTAATGTACTTACACAATAAATTAGTTTTGTCAATTCGCATTATCATGTCGATATCAGTTGCATGAAGGATTGCAATCAGTTAAAAATTTATTTTGTACTTCAAAAGATTTTCACGAGGAATATATTTTTAAAAATATTACCGAACTAGACCTTATTAATTTGTGTATTCCACACGAGAATGCTGATGTTGAAAGAATATTGTCTAATATTACATATATTGAAACTAAAAAGAAATAAGCTTTCAACATCACTTTTTGAAGCTGTACTGCGAATAAAAGTTGATCTGCGTGGCAAGAAGTTGTGTTGCCATAATTGTTGAAAAGTATTCTTTTAAAAAATGTGTTTTTGTTCAATACTCAAATTTTAAAACAAACATTTTTTCCCCGTGTGCAGAGCACCACGTACCACCGCAGTGGCCTCTGCGTACCACTAGTGGTACGCGTACCACAGGTTGGGAAAGACTGGTATAGACCATTGCTATGCCAGCATTTTGCGCAGAGGAATTGCACTAGCTAGTTGGTGTTTTACAAGAAATTCTAGCTGGCTCCTTACCTGATGAGCCAGTTCACCCGACGCAACCGTCACAAAAATGCTTTTAAGGGCATTCGTTAACTGTATCTTTGAGTGACGAGTCGTGACGGCTTGGCGTTGTAATTTAAATTTAAATACAGTTTTTTGCATACACTAAGTTGCGGTGTTTTCCTTATTTTTATCAACAACCGAGTGGTTAACCCGGGATTAGTCGCTAGGTTTCCTTTCGCGTCGTCGGTCGCGCGTGAGCGTTTCGCTCACAGCTGACATTTTGAATGTATACATGTGTTTTTTTTCATAATTGGCAATTATTACTTTATAATCATAATGTGGCAATATCTGTTAACGTTATACCTTAAAATTAAAATAAAAAATTATTCATTGAATATACAAAACTTTATTTTTTACACCATGTGTAAATACAACTCAAATCGTTAAACTCAAATGCAAAAAAGATATAATATAAACTCTGCTGCCATCTCTAGTTTGTATCCGACTCATCCGAAACTTGTAAACAATTAGGGCAGGTATATGTGGTATGTTCCGTGCAAATGGCTCGTTGGCAAGATCGCAAAATCAAAAATGTTTAGAACAAATACAAACATATAAAAGTAAACGTGGTTAGTCGCGTAATGAGCTATTTGCTCACACTAGCGCACGCACCTACCAAACTACTTGCCACAATTGCACTGTGCCTTGTTTTTTCATGAAATAATACCACTAGCCGACGCTTGACGAATAGGGTGAGGATTAAAAAAATTGGCGGGGCCGTACCTGCCATTGCACTAAAATGGCGAATTAATTTGTAAAAACGTGAGGGAATCGCTCATGTAGCGACCAATGCCGGGTTAACCATGAATCTATGCAAGTGGAACCATTAGACCTTCGAACCGGCTAGTTGGATATTGCATCCGATCCATAGTTTATGTTACGGGTGAAATTCCAGCGACGCCTAAAATACAGGATTTCGGACGTCTTTGACAATATAGATCAGTCCTTTCCATATTTCACCCAGTTCGCTCCATTTAATTCTTTCTTTCTTTCTTTTGCCTATTTTCTATCCTTTCCATTTTTGGATATAGGCCTCAACCATCTGGTTCCAGTTTTCCCTGTTTTGGGCCGACCTTTGCCACATGAAACCTGCATGTTTCACTATGTCGTCTTTCTATCTTTTCTGTGGCCTACCTCTTGATCTTTTCCCTATGTATGGTCGCCATTTCTCTATTTGGTTATTCCATCGTTGGTCTTGTATACGTTTGTTATGTCCGGCCCATTTCCATTTTTGTCTAGCTGCTTGATCAATGGCATCTATGGCTTTTGTTTTTTCCCTTATCCAGTCATTTCTTTTCCTGTCTCTAAGCGAAATTCCCAAAACCAAACAGCCGAAATAGCTAGAAGAGTACGAATGGGCTGGGTGGCTTTTGGTAAACTCTCATATATCCTAAAAAACCAAAAGATTCCTCTACATATGAGGATTAGGATTTTTAACTCGTGTATACTACCAAGCATTACATATGGAGCTCAAACATGGACGTTCACAGCATCAAACCTAGACAAGATAAGGAAGACCCAAAGAGTAATGGAACGTCCATTTAATTACCCCCTTTAATATCGCTCCTACTTATGGTTATAAAATTGCTTCTTATATCTCTTACAGCGCCACTGGAGTTATATTTTACAATGGCAGATTTAAAATACCAGAAAACGCATAAGGCTATCTTAAAATAGCAGTTAATACGTTTTGCAACGTATTTAAAAACATTTGATAATAACAGTGGCAATTTATCTGTATTGGAAAACCGCTGACGTGCCATTGATAGTGTTTATATGGATTTAGATCAAATTTAATCCGGGATTGAAATAAGTTGAGATGACAATGAATTGCTCAACCTTCAAGAACAAGGGAGTGCGGATTTTGAAGAAAAATATTTCCAAACCGCAGGTATCGCAAACAATTATTTAGAAACTTATTCAGATGTCTTGCCAACTCTAATTTAACTACGTGTTTATCACAGGCAGAAATATCCCATATTGCAAAACTGCCTGAAATCGTCCTACCTGAATTTGCGCGGTCATACGAAAAATGGACGAAATTTCATGACAGGTTCGTTTCTCTTAATAACAATAATCACTTATTGAGTAATGTCTAGAAATACTATTTACCATAATTGCCAAACGGCTAAGCGATTATTCATATACATCGAAATCCAATCTCAAACATAGCGTATCGCTGAGAAAAGAAGACTAATTAGAATCTGGCAATCCACCCGTTATTCTTCCGATAGAAGAAGATTCAACTAAGCAACCGCAGTACTAAAAGACTTAATAAAAACGATCAAAAACGACTTCTTTGAAAAATATCTTCAAAATTTGAGCGCCACCGCAGTCTCAGACTATACATTATGGAAAGCCACAAAAACATCAACCAATTCCCCCCATATAAAGAAACGACGGATCCTGTTCACGCTCAGACAAAGAGAAAGCTGACACTTTTGCCAATCACCTCACATCGGTATTTCAAGCTTTACCTTCCCAAATAACGTTGAAAGAGGAACAAGAACTCAACACGTCGTTAGCCACGCCATATCAGATGTCCCCGCTGCCCAAACACACCACACCAAGAGAAATTATAAAACTGATCAACACCAAACTGAATCCCAAACAATCTCCTGGCTTCGACCTCATTACTGATCAACCACTCAAAGAACTTTCCCTCAAAGGAATTGTTATGCTAACTTTAATTTTCAACGTGGTGTTAAGGTTAGGTTACTTTCCGGCACAATGAAAGATTGCACAAATGATTCTCATACCAAAACCAGATAAACCATCAAACCAGGCCTCCTCCTACAGACCTATTAGCCTTCTACCTATCATTGGCAAACTAGTAGAAAAATTACTACTGAGTAGACTAGAACCCATTATCGAGGACCTGAACCTGATCCCAGACTACCAATTCGGATTCAGAAAAGGCCACTCAACAATCCAACAAGTAGACAGAATCGTTGACGAAATCAACACAACCTTGCAGGAAAAGAAATACTGTGCAGCGATCTCCTTGGACGACAGCCAAGCCTTTGACCGAGTGTGGCATAAAGGGTTTTTGTTTAAACTAAAAAAAAAACATCCCGCACAGCTACTACATAATACTCAAATCCTTCCTGGAAGATCGATTCTTTCTAGTGAAATCTGGTCAAAATCTGTCGGAGATATATCCAATCAAGTCCGGGGTACCGCAAGGAAGCATTCTCAATGTTGTAACTATTGTTCACAGCAGACTTTCCTACAAGCGGACACTCAGTGACGGCCATGTTTGCCGACGACAAGACGCTCTTATCAAAACACAAAGATTCAACAGTAGCGGCTACCCTCCTGCAAATTGAGATCTATGAAGTGGAAAAATGAACCAAAAAGTGGAGAGTCAAGATTAACGCGGAGAAATCAGCTTCTATCACTTTCACCAAATGCATAGGCATCTCTCCGCCCATCCTCTTTAACAACGTTCCTCTACCGCAAGTCGAAGATCTAAAATACTTACGGATGCACCTAGACAAGGGACTCACTTGGAAGACCCATGTCTGGAAGAAACGAAGCAACTAGGTATGAAACTAAGGAAGCACTACTGGCTACTCGGACGCAGATCCAAACTCTCCCTCGCAAACAAGTTTCTACTTTACAAGGTAGCCCTTAAGCCCATCTGGACTTACGGACTGCAATTATGGGGCACAGCAGCTACTTCCACCATCCACATCATTGAACGGTTTCAAAATAAAACGGTTCGTATTATTTGTGACGCTCCGTACTATGTAAGAAACGCGAACATCCTAAAAGACCTAAAAGTGTACACAGTGAAAGATGCAATAAGTTTATGCAGTGAAAAATACGTTAACAAACTACCGTCCTACACTAACCCTCAAGCAATTAATCTGCTCGACAACAGTGAACATACTCAGACTAAAACGTTTCCATCCTCTTGACTTACCAACTCGGTTCACGTAATATACACACAATAACTTAAACAGTAGCAACTGAGTGACACTCACAGGACTGTCTTAACCATGCCACGTTATATCTTCTACCATAAATTTTACTTATTGTATGTATACAGATTGTAAATAGATATCCAATAAATAAATAAATTAAAAAAAAACATGGCTTATTACATACCCCATGACGCAGTTGAAAAACAGGAAAGCTTAAAGACAAAACTACGAGCAGTGTTTGATGCTTCTGCCACCACGACTTCGGGCTTCTCATTAAATGGGCAATTAATTTATGATAGGTCCAAATATAAAGAGTGATTTATTTACAATAATTTTAAAATTTCATCAACATTATTCCGTGTTAACTGGTAACACCACTAAGATGTATCGCCAGGCATTAGTTTATCTTTATCAACAACATTTCCAGAGAATGGTTTGGCTCGAATTTTCCGAAGCAGAGCTAGAGTGCGCAGGAAAATGAAGTGAAAAACTTATATGTACCCCAAGAACGATTATAATTTCCTGATAGTATAGGCAACCAAGTCTCGTCTTTTTCTGTGGTTCACGGCATCTCTGACCACCATATTGTACGCGGCATTAAACCCTATCCGATTATTCGCACGGCTAGAGACTTTAAAAACTTTGATTATGAAGAATTTTACTCGGCACTACGTTCTGTCACATGGCAAAATATTTATGATACCTACAATGTTGATGATAAAGTAAAATTTTTTGTTGAAAATGTAACAATTCTTCTAGATTTGTTTGCTCCAATCAAAACTTTTAGAATCACTTAACAGTGTGCCCCATGGTTGACTGACCCCATTAAAAATATGATGCAATTGCGTGATCAAGCCTTAAGTCGTTTTAAACGGCCAAAAGATATTAATCACTACAACTATTACAAGCAGTTAAGGAATCAAGTTGTAAGTGCCGTTAGGAGAGACAAAAAAAGCTTATTACACCTCATTATTTGCTAATAACTCTATTATTTTGGAAGAACTTAAAAGACTTAAACATTTCAAAAAAATCCCAAACCGAATTACCTCCTGCTTTAAATGATTATAGTAAAATTAATACTTATTTCATTGCTTCTATTCCAAAAGTATCTACAAATTCAAATTATACTAGCGCATTTTATAGTAACAACATAAAAGACTCAATAACTTCTTTTTTCGAATTTAAAAAAATCCTTAATAAATCCTATTCGGAAAATCAAATCACCTAAAGAACTAAAAGATTTATGTCCTATTAGTATCTTTCCGTTTATGTCAAAAATATTAGAAAGGATAATGGATCAACAACATCGTAATCATATACAGCTAAACAATGTGCTGCCAGTAAACCAATCAGTTTTCAGAAAGGGATACAGTTGTGCCAGATACTGGTAAGATAACAGCTGTCGTTCTTTTAGATTACCCAAAAGCATTTGACACTATAGACCATAAAGTTTTGCTATCAATTTTCAATTACATAGGTTTAAAACCTAAAGCCATTAAATTATTACATAATTATCTTGTAAATCGTTATCAGGCCATCCGCGTAGGTAACAATGTTTCTGAATTTATTGAAAATAAATCAGGAGTTCCTCAAGGATCGATTCTTGGGCCTCTTCTGTTTACGCTTTATATTTCTCATTTTCATACTGTTCTAAAGCATTGCAATTATCACTTTTATGCCGATGATTCACAAATATATTTTTCTTTTGAAGCTTCTGGCAGCTTCCATGCAGCTGACTTTATAAATTAAAGGCGGCGACTGACTTTAACTGAACGTTGTAATGTAATGTAATGTAACACGAACATTCGCTAGTCAGTGCCGATGAGTGAGCGCCGAACGGAGCCGCTCGGGTCGAGCAAAAGTGCTCCACTTGGCTGTCGGTTTTTTGACGAATCTCTTTGATTGTTACATTATAAGTCAGTACAGGTCGCAACTTGTTCGTTCTGAGCACAATCATCTCAATCCATTCAGTAGTTGATGTAGTGCCGAACTGCAAAGGTCTATTTGTGCATCGTGAGTTTTATTATAAACAATGGAGTGGTCTCAAGATAAAATAATGTTTTTTATTGATCTTTATCGGAATAAACCAGTGTTGTGGGATCCTCAGGATCCCCAACACTACAACAAATTTAAAAAACATGACGCATGGCAGCAACTAGCTGACGAATTGGAAACGACAGTAGAAGAGTGCAAACGCAAAATAACAAGTTTGCTGGCTTCTCTCAGAAGAGAGAAAGCAAAAGTTTCTAAAAGCAAAGGCACAGGAACAGGTAAGACTTTTTTACTTCAAAATATATTCAATAAATGTTTATTAATTGTAAATTTTATAATTATTATTGACATATTAATGCAAATAAGTAACAAATGTGTGTTTGAGTTACAGGTGCCGAAGAAGTTTATAAAAGTACATGGTTTGCATTTAACGCCTTGGCATTCGCGCTGGACCGGAACAAGCCACGATCAACTATGGACACTGTAAGTAACTTAAGCATAATGTTCTTGCCAAGTTAGCGACCCTTCTTCTATACAAAATTGCGCAATTTCATCTCGAATTTCTTTCACTGCAAGGCCAGTTCTTCTTGGTTGATTTGTCAGAGGTAAAAGCGACGTCGGTGGTTCGGTTTCTTGTCTCCAAAGCCCTGGTCTGAAGTTTCCTTCAATTTCTTCATCGAAACTTCCTGGAGGAGTGTATAAGTTTGCAGATTCCTGGTTTCTTCTTAAAAAATTATGCAGGTGTGCTATTGCAGTGGCTACAGAAGTAGCATTATCAGCTTCCAATAACATAGGCTTTCTTAAGACTCGAAAAACTGACGACATTATGCCAAAAGAGTTTTCAACCACTCTCCTAGCTCTACATAGTCTGTAGTTAAATATTCTCTCTCTAGTTCCTCTGTTGTGGAGTGCTGAATAAACTTTCATTATGTTTGCAGAAAGAGGGAATGCTTCATCAGCCGCAATGTAATAGGGTGTTAGTGATCTACCTGTTGATAATGGAGCTGGCTCCGGTATATTTAAAGTCTTGTTTTCCATTCCTCTGTGTAATGCGCAGCCTTTAAATACTCCGCCATCCGATATTCTTCCTTGACATCCGATATTGACATAAAGAAAGTTGTATTGTGAGTCAACTAAAGCCAATAAAACAATACTGAAAAAGTTTTTGTAGTTGTAGAACTCGCTTCCACTATTAATAGGAGCTTGTAAAACAGCATGCTTTCCATCGAGTGCTCCAAGGCAATGTGGAAAATTCCATTGGCTATAGAAATTATCTGCAATTCTGATCCATTCTTCAGCTGATGCTGGTATCTGTAAATTAAAAATATGATTTATCTTTTTCAGATCCAGACTGACAATGAAATAGAAGAAAATGTGGTAGAAGAAGAGGTGGGGGCGACTACAAACCAAACAAATGAAATTCGTGAAACGGCCGGATATGCAAACGCGTCCAATGATAAATCCCGTCCACCTGGTAGCAAGAAAGCAAAAAAGTCAGCAGAAGAAATGATGACTTCAGCGTATACCATTTTAAAAAAAGCTTGCCAAAACTCTGAGAGTACAAAGCGCCCAGCCATTGACGAATGTGAAAGTTTTGGAATATTTGTCACCAATAAGTTAAAAAACTATACACGTTCGACGCGCAACACTGTCCAACATCACTTTTCCAATATTTTATTTAATGCGGATCAAGGTCGCTACGACAGTATTTGCGAAAGGATGGACGCAAGATATGATTATGGTGATGGACAAACATATACACTTCGTTCCCATACCTCTACATCTACTTATCCACCAACACCTTCTCCACAATCATCGCTGCAAAGCCTAGGAGGAAATGAAGAACATAATCAAAGATACCTCTCAAGGACCCAAGAACAATCAGCAGGATATATGATAGCATCTGCAATGTCACGTCCATCTACCTCGACACCTTTCCTTTCACCAAACACCTCGTCGCAAGATGCACATACCCAGGGGGAGCATACCCAACAAAGCCAAGGATTTGATGACGAATTTTCGGATTTAATTAATTAATTGTATTGTTTATATACATTCCAATAAAATGTTTTACCTTTATATTTTGCTTTAATTCCGCTGCAATAGCTTCACTGACTTCCTTGACTATAAATCCTATTCGCTGCCTTGATATTTTAAAAAGGAATTGTAAGCTGGTGAAGGAGTCTCCTGAAGCGTAAAAACGCAATGTAACTGCCAATCTTTCCGTAACCGATATAGCTTTTCTAAAAGTAGTATCTTGTTTCACAATTCTTGGAGCAATTAAATTAAGCAGGTATTCAAAATCTGTGGAAGACATTCGAACGAAGTTTTTATACTGTCCACTAATTTCTTGGTTTTTTAGGATATTCATTAATGTCACGCCACCATTAACACTTCTTCCTCTAAATAAATCTGCCTGCCACCACCTTTTTTGTTTTTTTTTCTTTAGGTAGCAATATCCCATTATAATGAACGCAGCACTAGCCACTTCTAGGTCCGACATTTCTCAACCGACTGAGAAGTGGAGCACTGTTGAGCCAAGCATTCAAAATGAGCATTCGCAACGCAAAGTAAACGAGTTTTGTAATGTAATGCTCTTGCCGAGCATTACGTTACAAAGATCAGCTCAAGTCAGTCGCCGCCTTTAGATTTAAATCGCCTAGCTGATATTTCGATGCAACATTCCTTAAAACTAAATGCTGATAAGTCGGCTGTTATATTTTTTGGAAGAAAGAACGATATAGCCTTCGCTAAAGATAATATGATAATAAAGATCTACAATAACGTAATAACAATTGTCGATACAGTTATTTAGGACTAATTCTAGATACACAACATTATGATTTAAAAAACATATATCACAATGCTTACAAAAAGCGTACAGCAATCTCAGGTTGTTCTACCAAAATAGTCATATGCTGGACACTAAGGTAAAGGGTATTTTTATGCGATAGTTTAGTTTTATCACAAATGAATTTTTGTGATGTGGAGTATGATCCATGTATTGATTCACAAGATAGAGCTAGAATTCAAAGACTTCAGAATGCATGCTTGCGGTTAATATTTGGTATACGTAAATTTGATAGAATATCTCATAAACTTAAAGACATCAATTGGCTAAATATGACGTTATTTGCATTACTCAGTACTATATTTTAAAATGTTGTTACTCAAAACACCACCTTATTGATATTATAAAATTACATTTAGGACAGATCTCCATAACCTGAATTTGAGGTTCCGGGGCAACATTACTATACCACGATTAATTAACGAATTCGGACAAAGTCGATTTACTCATACTATAGCGAAATGGTATTTGCCACAAAACCTCAAATTTGTATCGTTACCTGCGTTTCGACATCAGCTTCGCTTATTACTATTATCAAAATTGTTAATCAAAATTCTTTCATTACCTCATTATGATCGGTCGGCAACGGTAGATGTTTGCATTATCGCTGTCATACTCTTTCTAACTAATTAATTTAGATGGTTGGATAAATTCTATGTTAACTTGCTAATTAAAATTTTCTCAGGCATACCACGGAGGACAGACAGAAGGAAAATACTGCAGACGAACAATGGAGATGGTAAAAACAGCTTACGACTTGACGTGAGCTAAATCTCGCCCCATACATTGTTTGATTTTATTATGTTTATTTATTTATTTTGAATTAAGACTATATTATTATTATTATTATTATTATTATTGTTACATAATAGTGTCAAAACCTTAGGTGTATCCTGATAAGTTTCAGTACAAGGCTATCATGCCAGATAATATTTCTAGTAGTATTTCTAAAAGTCGTATACTATCGTATACAGAGTGGTTGGTTTTTCATTACATCTTCGGTAATATTGAAGATACAGGAAAAAGTAAAATAAAAAAGTTTCTTAATTCAATTTTATTTATAATATAGCCAACATAATAATTTTTCATGGCCTGCTAGTTTTTGGGAAAGTTTACCAACTTTGGTTTTTCAAATAAAACATTTTATTTTAAAATTCAAAAACTTACAAAACTACAAATATAATAATAATAATAATATTTATTTATTTATTTGTCCTTTTGTCACGTACTGTAATTACACATGAATGGAGTCGTCGTAATTTAATTTATAAAAATTCATAATATTATATCATTATTATAGAAAGACGTACAATCTATACATATAGGCACTTGCTATTTTAACATATTAAAAACACAATAAAATACTATACAATACAGTACAATAAGAATCAGGAGAATATATAATTATATAAATATAGTTGTGGATTGTAAGCACACCACTTCAAGCGCAAATTTTGCAAAAGCAACCACACCTTATAATTCTTTCTGAAAAAATTCTTTTAAAGAATAATAGCTTTTAGAAACTAAGAATTTCTTTAATCTGCACTTAAATTCTCTCGGACTACAATTTTTAATGTCAGATGGCAAGTTATTAATTATTGTAGTACAGGTGTGCACAGGAGATTTTGCAAGAGCTTGTCGTTTTGTAAACCCCCACATGTATGTTATTACACTTACTGGTAGGGTACCGGTGTAAACTATTATTGATAACAAATTTGCTTTTATTATTGATATAAAATACTGCAGCTTTATAAATAAGTAAAGCAGTTACGGTTAAAATTCCTTTACTTTTAAAGATACCACGCAAAGAGGCTCGCGGTTGCAATTTGAAAATGATCCGTAAGATTCTTTTTTGCAGCACAAAAACTCTATTAATAGCCACAGCGGTACCCCAGGCTAGTATATTGTACGATAGTACTGATTCACATAAAGCATAATAAACATTTAACAAGTGTTCTTGAGATAACTCGTCCTTCAAATTTCTTACAGCAAAGCATACGCTATTTAACTTACTACAGATGGCATCAATCTGTGCTGTCCAGTTCAGATTATCATCCAACGTCACTCCCAAAAATTTGCAAGTACGAGTAGCGGCTATAACTACATTATCACAATGAAAACTCAGATCGGGCAATACTCTTTGCTTATGAAAGTGTAAACAAGATGTTTTTTCTATATTTACAATTAGATTACTTCCTTTACACCAAGTTGAAAATTTAAGAATCGCATTATTTACTTTTAGCTGCAATTCTTTGATAGTTTTTGCAGTGAGTTATATCAGCTGATCTGAATTGACATGGAGTTCTATATCATTTACAAAAAGTATATAAATAAGGGGCCCCAATACCGACCCCTGGGGAATTCCTATATCTACAGAGAATTGTTCAGATTGACAGTCACCAACCTTGACAGTCATACTACGACCAGTCAGATATGACATAATAAAATTCCTAACTATGCCCCTGATTCCCAAATGATCCAGCTTTTCATTAAGAAAGCCATGGTCAAGGGAATCAAACTCACAGGAAAGGTCAAAATATAATCCTACAACGTATTCGTTGTTGTCCAAAGCTTTGCATATACAATTTCGAAGGTCAAAACATGCTGTTTCAGTCGATTTACCTACCGTAAACCCGTGTTGATTTGGCGATAAAATTTTATATTTATTCAAGAAACCTCTTAAGCGATCGACTATAATTTTTTCAAAAATTTTTGAGAAGGTGGAAATTATAGAAATTGCTCTGTAATTTGATATTACTTCGGGATCCCCTTTTTTCAGGACCGGAGTTATTATACTTGTTTTTAAACAATTCGGAAATTGACCGTTTCCTATACATATATAAATTAAATAAATATACCAAAGGGTTCAGTAGAGGTGCCATAATACGTTTAATAATAGCGTTGCTTATATTATCGGCAGCACAAGGCTTTTTATTTTTTAAACTGCCAATTGCTGTTACAATTTCAATTTTGGTAATGCCCCAGAAACTCATTGAAGAATCATTAACTACACAGCTAGTACAGTTTGTTGACAAACTGTCAAAAGGAGAATCTAATTTATTTTTAACGTTTTCAGAGAAGTGTTTTCCGAAATTGTTTGCAATTTGATGTGGTATACTAATTTCTGCGTTATCAACCACGATTTTATTAATTTTATTAATAGGAGGAGCCTTTTTCTTCCCTACATTTTTGTTTACAATACCCCACATTGCTTTGGATTTGTTACTTGATGTGGAAATCAGATTATTATTATAATTTACTTTGGCTCTTTTAAGTAATTTCCTATAATTACTCCTACACTGGCGATAACATGCGTCGATGGCATCGCATTTCATTATTTTGCTCATTACATGTAAATTTTTTTATCTAGCGCTTTCTGAGATAATCTCATTGGTGATCCAAGCTTTTTTTGCAATTTTTTTATTATTATTAATTATTATTTTTTTCTCTGGACATGCGTTCTCAAAACAAATACTAAACAATTTAATAAATTTGATAAAAGCTTCATCAACATTGTTATTGCTGTAAACCGACCCCCAGTGAGTTATCTCTAGCAAGTGCCTAAGTTTGGCCACATTTTCATCGTTTAGGTTCCTTATCAGCTTACAACTTTTGTTAGCCTTATTTAATTTACCTATACTACCGTTTAACGGAATTGATAACATAACTGCCCTATGATCTGACATTTCTAGGTCGATAAGTTCTATGTTAAGATTTACATCTGCACTAGATACCACATAATCAATAGAGGATTGACTGGATTTTGTTATTCGCGTTGGTTGCTCATTGACATAAGATTTCAAGCTGTAACTATGAAATAAAGACACAATATATCATCTTGTTTTATGACATTTAATTTTTATCAAACAATTATAACATTTTCCAGGAAAACAGAAAAAACATAAAAGCAAAGTACCACTACCCTACTGGTTAACGTATTTTAACCGAAAATGACGACAAAGATATAAATTTTGAATTGAACCATCTGGGCTGTAAAGACGACTGACAGACTCACAAATTGACACGCTCATAAACTGACAGACAGACGTCACTTTGAAATCCACTTTTTCTGAACGAGAAGACACGAAAACGGATATTTCCGCAAAAATCGCGAGTTCGCAAAAAGTCATGATTACTATATTTTACGAAGTAAAAGAAAGTAAAACTGAAGTATAGCTTTCAGGTTTTGTATCTTTATGACCATTGAATACGCGACTAAAAAGCATTTTAGCTTAATTGTAACTATAATAGTTATTTATGTATCAAGTACATAATGTAAGACTTTATTGAACGAGCCTATTTTATGCAGAACGAGTATAGCGTAGCGATAAAGAGGTCTAATTATGTACGAGCTGCATGTAAAGCTTTACGTTCAACCGCACTGCAGAAGATTTCCTTTTATATACAATATCGTTTATATTAGACACATTAGAAAATTCAAGTTGCTACTGAAACATTTGGTAGTTTTGAACTGTTTTTCTTTTAGGTTAATTGCGATATCGATATCAAGAATAACTACCTATTACCGTAATATATTCAAGATGAATTTCTTTTTATTATTTGTAAAATTTTCAGTTAATATAATCTTTTTTCCTGATTTGAATAAAATAGCATTTATTTTGATAATAACTATTGGATATTGACATGTTTTATGGACTACAGTGGCATTTTATAGAAGTTAAATAATACTATAATAATGTGGTTATGGTACAGTCAAACATAAAGCTTAGTCATGTTAAAACATTCGAAAAAAATGTTTGCACCCCTGTAATTACTGTAGTTCCTGCGCCGCTGAGACTACACCCCTGATTATAATAATGTTAGAACGTGGGAAAGACGTTTCAATATAAATATAATAGGAATTTAGATAGATGGAGAAACAACCAATACAATGAAAACAACATAAATAGGAACCAAAATAACTATAGTAGGCAATATAATGAGAGGTACCATTATAATAATGATAGGAAAATATGCCATGCCATGATTAATGACAAGAATAATGAGAAGTTAAATCAGGAGGAAAACAAGAGTAGCTATCCGCAAAGACAGTATATAAATGCCGTATATAAAAATGAATATGACAGAGGAAGACCGATGCAAGAAAATCGGATAGAAGAAGCTGAGGTTTATGAAGAGTCCCCAGAAGATAAAAAAAAACTTTAATTTTAGTTAATTTAATAAAGAACCTCACGTATTTCAACACTAACTATGAAAATGATGGAAAACTTTTACTTGAAGAGGAAGAGGAAGAAAATCAAAGTTCGACATTATCATTTATAAAAGTTAATTTAAACAATAATGAATATTTAGCATTGATAGAGAGTGGAAGGAAGAGATCATTTTACAGAATTTAGATGTGTTATACAAGAACTTAGTTTAAAGTAAATAAAATAATTTGTTATCTGCAACCAAAAGGAAAATATCAACGACTAATCGAATGTTGAATATTAAAATAAGTATTAATCAATGGGAAGGTGTTGTTAGATTGTTTATAGTTAAAGGCCTAAGCGTGGATATGGTGTTAGGAATCGATATAATTCAACAATTGGGTATTAATATTAATGGAGCACAAAGGTGTATTCATTTAAAGGGGTTAATTAAATCTTGGAACTGTACCAGAAGTGGCTGCCAAGAAAATAAGTGTTGCCAATTAGAGAGAATTGGAGACGCATTGAAATGTAATAAAGGTAGAATAATAATTAATAATAATATAATAGAGAATACAGAGAATAATTATAATAATTATGGGGTATTGTTGAATGATTTGAAAATAGGTGAGAAGAATATGCAATTTAAGGGCCGAATATTAAAAATAATTAGCAGAAATAAAGAGATTATATTAATGATCAAGTAGGACAAGCACAGAAATATATTCACAGATTGCAGGTTGATGAATCAAAGAGTTTTAATAGCAAATCATATCCTGTTCATTTTTCTTTGAGAGGACAAGTTAAAACTGAAATACAAAAAATGGTAAAAGATGGAGTAATAAAATCTTCAAAAAGTAATTTTATTAATCCTTTAGTAGTTGTAAAGAAACGTGATGGTTCGCTTCGTTTATGTTTAGATGTACGCAGAATTAATCAAATAACAAAGCCACAATATGAATCTCCACAAACGATTGATGGATTGTTAAGTAGAATATGGGATAAAAAAAATACTGACCAAATTAGATTTAAAGAATTCATTTTGGCTTATATTCCATTACATGAAGAGTCGAGGAAGTATACAGGTTTCAGTATTGATGGGGAGATTTTTCAATTTAAAGTGGTACCATTTGGTCTTTGAACATCATGTGCAGGACTTGTTAGAGCAATGCCAACAATTTTAAATCAATTTGAAACTTTTGTGTGCATTATATTGATGATATCTTATTGTTTTCTTAAAACGAACAACAACATTTAAAGCATTTAGAAGTTGTAATAAAAATATTAAATAAAAACGGATTAAAATTGAATCTTGCAAAATGTGAATTTATGCAAGAAAATGTAACATACTTAGGATACGAAATAAGTAAGAATGGAGTCACTATAAATGAGAAACGTCTTGAGGAAATTAAAAATTTACGTCGTCTAAAGAATCTAAAGAAGTTAAGAGGGTTATTAGGTGTTTCATTTATTATAAAAGATCTATAAATAACTATTCAGAGTTGACGTTACCGTTGGTACAGTTATTAAAAAAGAATGTAAAATGGCTATGGAACGAAGAACGAGAAAAAGCATTGAATATAATCAAACAGAGGTTTCATGAAGGATTATTATTAAAATATCCAAACTTTAAAGAAAAGTTTGTACTTCGTACGGATGCTTCCGATAAAGCAATTGCATCTGAGTTAATACAAATACAAGAAGTGATAGAGGTACCAAGAATATTAAAAGGGTATGAAATTAGATACACAGTAGGTGAAAAAGAAATGTTAGCAATAATATTTGCAATTAACAAACTTAAATTTTATTTAACTGGAAATAAATTCGACATTGAAACGGATAATTCAGCAATTTCGTTCCTGAAAAATAAAACTTTTCATAATGATAAGGTTATACAGATGGGCATTGTACTTACAACAATATGAATTTGAGATTAAACATAGACCAGGAAGATTAAATGTAGTTGCAGATTTCTTAAGTAGAAAAGATTTACCAAATAATGAAAAACCAAAACAAATCCTAATTGGAATGGAGAAAATTTATAAGGAAGGAAGGTTGTCAAGACAAGAAATTTTAAATAAGCAGTCGTTAGAAGAAATTCAAGAATTAAGAAATTTAGTACTACAGAGTCAAGATAATAATTATAAAGAGTATCAAATTAAAGAAAACGTATTGGTAAAACTGATGGAAAATAAAGAATTGATGGTTTTAAGGCTGTAGGAGCCACAGAAATTATTCGGCTAAAGATCGATTTATATACCTACCTTCTATAGATGAACAGGGTATCGATGGTGGACAGTCGTCAGTTTTGACATTATTAACAGAATTATGACAAAAAAAATAATTTATCTCTTCAACTAAAAAAAATAGGTTAATTTGTGATTTTGTCGTTATTTGTTACTATTTTGAAAATCTGTTTAAATACACATATACTTTATAATGGGGGTGCAGGACATAAAGTAATAGAATTATTTTTCTATTTTTTTGTTAACAAGTAATTAATTCTTTAAAATGGGAATATCTATTATTAAGAATAAAAGTTGCTAGTCCCATTTTAAAAAATTCATTACACGTTAACGAAAAAATAGAAAAATAATTCTATTGCTTTATGTCCTGCACCCCGTTATAAAGCTTATGTGTATTTAAACAGATTTTCAAAATAGTAACAAATAACGACAAAATCACAAATTAACCTATTTTTTTTAGTTGAAGAGATAAATTATTTTTTTTGTCATAATTCTGTCAATAATGTCAAAATTGACGACTGTCCACCATCGATACGCTGTTCATCTATAGAAGGTAGATATATCAATCTATCTTTCGCCGAATAATTTTTGTGACTCCTACAGCCTTAAGTAGGGAAGACATGTTAGAAGTTGTTGAGGAAATTCATACAATATTTGGACATTGTGTGACTTGGTTAATGTTTCGTGAATGTTTTTATATGAAAAATGATATTAAATTAATTAAACAATTATTACAAACTTGCCAAATTTGTCAGTTTGCAAAGGAAAAGAATTTTAAAAATCAGAATATTGTTAAAAGTATTAGAGTAGACGAAGCGATGGAACTGGTAGCTATCGATTACTTGGGAAATTTAGTTACAGAACAATATGGGAACAAGCAGATGCTGATTATGGTAGATGCGTTTTCAAAATTTATAAAATTATATCCAGCGAAAAACAGTAATACTAAACATGTTATTAAATCAATTGAACATTTTCAAGAACAAGTAGGTAAACCAAGAAGAATTTTGGCAGATAATGCAACATATTTTAGAAATACAAGATTAATAAATAATTTGGATAGAAAGGAAATAAAGATCTGTTTATGTAGTATAAGACATCCTCAAAGTAATATTGCAGAAAGGTACATTAAAGAGGTGATCAAATATTTAAGAATATTAGCACATGAAAATCATAATAAATGGGTACAATATTTACCAGATGTGGAAAGTTTTATAAATAATGTTCCGAATCCAACAACGGAGATTAGTCCAATTACTTTGTGTGAACAAGTAATACCAGCTACACCTTGGAGAAAAGAACAAAGTAATGTTGAAGTTATGCAATTGTTAGAAAGAACGAGAAGAAAATTGAAGACGATTCACGACAGATACGAAGAGAAACAAAATAAAAAAATATTAAAACGGGTGCAATTTAAAATAGGGGACTTAGTAATTTGTAAAGAAACTCAGGGTAGCAAACAGGAAGGAAAAGATATGCGCGAAACTTTTATATGCATATGAAGGACCTTATAATATACATCAAATATTTAATAATAATAACACATATGAGTTAATAAATGAAAGAGATGGACGAATAAGCGAAACATTCCATATTACAATGATTTATCCATACATTGAATAACAATGTATAAATAATTGTAAAAAGTTGTTGTTTGTTCAATGTTTTAAATATGTTTCTATGGAAACAAATGTAAGTTATAATTGTTAAGAAGTTATGTTATATGAGAATGTTAGAAATTGTTATTGGATGTTCGTATGAAAAAGCAAATTAAGAACAAAATTAAAAATAAATGTTCTTATTTTAAATAGTTTTTTATTAATTTGGAGAATTATGCTATGATACCTAAAAAGCAGTCTATGTTGAAGAATAATTTAAATATAAAATTTGGTATGTCAATACAATCAACTTGGAATATTTTATAAAGAATTGCCTATTATAATAAAAATAATTTAATCGAATTTGAATTTGAGGATAAATAAGATAATAGAAATAGCACTTGAGTATTTTAATATGGTTTTGAAAGTTAACAAATGTATACAAGCTCAGATTGCATATGACAAATATGATTTTTATTGAAATAATAAGATGAGTAGGTAGAACTCAAATCATTTTAATTTTTAGAGGGCATAAATAATTGTAACTTAGGAGTTAAGCAGATTTTGTTACCATTATTAGAAAATCAACAACTAATAAAGCATAAAATGTAATTTTGATACAATTTTTCAATTCCAATAAAAAATAGAAATTTACCCCAATTATATTATGTAAATTAGTCAACTACATTTAAAAAAAAGGGTTTTAATAAATTGACGTGATGAATATAATGAGAAAGATGGAGTTATTGAAGAGTATTGGAAGGTTATTTAGTTAGATACAAGCAAATAAAAGAAGCTAGAAAAGAATAAGATTTGGATAGTTATTTATTTTGATTGATACAAGTGATAAGAAGTAACATTGGTAAAAAGTTATACATTGCGGGATTATGTCGATGGAGTACTAAGGACGTGAGGAGCTGACTACGTAGGATAGCAGAGGGACCTCAGGACACGGGAGATTTTGTTTGGTTACTGACAATAGAGATTGCCAAAGTCGGAGCTATAAAAGAAGAATATTAATCAAGGATCATCAAGGATAGCAAACTTGCCGTGGAGCTATTGGAGCAGAGGGAACGTCTGGAAGGTGACAGTAGCTTTGCCGAGGTGGAACGGGATCTTTCCGGTTAGCAGCCAGGGTTTTGACAGATCGGCACATATTTCTCATTGAGCGGGACATCACTGCAGGACTAGCTAGGGCAGGGCTGTCCAACATGTGGCCCGCGGGCCGCATGCGGCCCTCCAGGATATTTTTGCGGCCCGCGGATCGATAGATACTATACTTTCAGGAAACATGAATCTAGAATATACATTATAAATAATTGAAAACAATTTAAAATAGAGCCATAGGACGAAGGTACAAAAATATATCATTAGTAAAAGAATTTTCACTGTATGTCTCAACATTGTGTTAGGAAACAGTCCCGCCCACTTCCGATATAAGGCTTGTCTTGTCCGTTGTCTCAGTCTGGCAGTTGCCACCAACGCGAATGGTGCTGTACCGATCAGACACCTGTTTTTGATTGTTTTTTAGTAGTGTTTAGTTCTTCTAGTTGTTAATTGTTGTTAACTAATGATTACTTTGACAGTTTTTACTTATCAACGAATGTAATTTTATTCGACGCGTGAACTGGCGATAATAAATCCTAGCCGCAATAAGCGTGGCCGCGAAGTATGAACGACCGCGTCGTTCCCTCTCCAGTGGAAGCTAAGGCAAGTACCCCTATAATGCGGCAGAAAAGCAATAAAAGAAGATTGCACTGCCAGTTCCAGTAACTGGAGAAAATTCCCCCTTGAGTCCACCAGTCCTGATCCTGTCCTGTCCTTTTCTACCTGGGCCCTCCGGTCTGACACGCTGAACTGTCTAACGAAGTAGGCCTCCAACCCTTACCAGACCAGGCTTCAAGGGAGATGACGTGTTGTACTGTCAGCCCGAGAAGTTCAAATTTTCCGCAAGAGCAAGACCGCTAGAATCGCTAAATGCACCGAAAAATTACAGCTTAAAATCACTGCTGAGTGGAAGGTTAAGTTTGCAGGAACGAAACACCTACTCAGCCCATTTCCCGAAGATTCGGCGTGCGTACCGACGGCCTACCAATAGGGACCCGCAACACTCGCCGGTGCATTGGGTTGCAGCTTGATCCACTAAACAAGACACCGTTCCAGAAGAACATGTTAATTTTAAATAATGTACAACTCAGAGTTATTTTTAATTAATCATTGTAACTAGCTAAAAACATTATATTTGTTTTGGTAATTATCTGGTGTTTTACCTAATCGAATATATATTTGAGTGAACGTATTTCTCTGATTTGAGCTTAACCCGAGGTAATAAAGGAGTGAAACGTCACATCTCTATACGTAAATTTACATTAATTGATGTAATTTTTTTCTTTTGTCGGTATCTCAAGAACAGAAAGGAATTAACCTAACATGAATATCAATTTTTTTGTTTAGAGTCACTACTAGAACATATGGTGTAGGTAAGTTTGCCGGTTACCTCAGGAAACACCCTGTATATCTCTTTTATGTTTCAATGCTTTTTGTAATGTAATCTAAGCTTCTTGAATAAATAAAAATTAGTATTGAAATAGGTATACACGTTTTATATTTATTACAAATCACTCACATACGCATACGACACATTTTATGATGCGGCCCCCATAACCTTAAAATTTTTTACAGTGGCCCTTGGGCTCCTTGAAGTTGGACAGCCCTGAGCTAGGGGATCCAGGCAGACGTCAGGAGGAGTGTTGTTTGGATGTGACATTCAAGCAGCAAAAGTGAAAGTTGTTCAGGTGGGTTTTTAGTTTATCCTATTGAAGCGATACTAAATAAAAGGCAATTAAAAGAGTGTAATTAATATAATCAAGTACTTACCTCAAGGTATTGAGTCAATGACATGATTCACATGTGAGTAGAAAGAATATTTGTCATATTTGATTGAGTATATTGTTGAAGCATTGTTTGACGTGTAGGGTGACAGATAGTGTCAGTACACAATTTAAAGTCATTGTAAAAATAAAATTGCAATTAACAAACTACTAGATTATCGAACCACCCCTAATAAGAGTCTCAATGCGTTTTTGATATTTATAAAACTTTGAAAATAATTATAATAATCAAATACATTGCATTGTGTAGGTACCGATATTAAATAAATAGTTAGGCATACACCATCAAATGGAGCCTCAACAATATATTCCCTAATGAGTTGTGGGCATTTTACGAAATTTATTTTGTTAAGTAAAAGTTAGCACTCATTAGTCAATGGGTGTACGCTAACTCATCGCGCTAAAAAAAATTTTATTTATTTATGGCAGGCGAACTGATCACCGGCATCAGACAACGACCGGTGAACGTCACCAGAGACAGGGCAAATCATGTAAAGATGCATATAACACACACTATCAAAGGCTGCAACTAATCTAAAAAGCTAGAACGAGACACAGCCCAGATGAGAATCAGCGATGCCGGTTTATTTAACATAACCTCCAACTTCAAACATAATATACATATTGCCCGCAATCGTGCAGTCATTATATAAAATGCCTAGGCATTCTATATAATGCCGACAATTTTGCCAGCATTATGTTTAATATCAACAAACATTAAGCAAATTGACTGATATTTTACGCAATTTATGAAATTACATAAAATGTGTGTAACATTACATAGATCTTGTAATAGCTTTGCCCTAGATTTTTTTATGTGTCTCGAACACAAGTTGAGTGATAATATAGTACCATGGTGGATAATAAATTTGTTCCGGAAAAATCGAAATTGAGGTTACTTAGACATAAGTAGTAGTAGTAGTAGTAGATGTCAAACGAATGACAGGACGACCTAAATTTATTGTCCACCATCGTATGTACCTACAGCAACAGAGAACAATTTTTATGAGAGACTTAAATGTAGATTTTATTCAGAAAACGATTAAGACACACAAAACCTAAAACTAGTCACACCGGTGACCGGTAGCAGGTTTTAAGCCAATAGTTAATCAAAAATATGAGTGAGTCAGAAATTGCCCTGAGTGTGTTTTCTGGCTTGAATCGTTATTTACGGTCTGTTTTAGACAATTTGGTGCAAGGCTTGTTTTTACAATATCCTATTAGGTATGTTATTTACTCGTTGGGATCCATATGCTTTGAAGACCTCAAGTTTTGCGAGCACATGGCACTGTTATCACTTATCACTCCCGCTCGCACATGTTTCTCAAAAACTTATTTCCCGTCTGCTCTCTGCCGAAAATATGAATTAACCTAGCGAAGTTTAATTTTTGATTGATTCGTTGAATAGGCGTATACCTACCTTAAATCGTAGTGGTTGGAACAAATCTTTCAAAGCATCTGTGCTTGTATTTAAAATAAGTTTGTTTCCTTTGTCTGCAATACGACAAGAAACAACTCAATTCCATCTGAAGGGTAAGTGGGTTCTTTCTTTTGTAATTTTGTTTATCTAATTACCCTAAGTGGGCATTTGCAGTGTTTTTATAGGTGTAGATTTTCGTGGCATGATCAAACTCGTGGATTCACTATTTCAGTGAACTAATTATCCAAAAATTTTAATTATGAAAAGTTTTCGGATAATTAGTTCTTGATTGGTTAAATTTTCTAAAGCAGAATCATGTGATGGGTCTAATAATTATGAGGTAAATTGTCATAGCTATAATAATAAAGTCTAACGAAAATTGTAATATTCCTTTAAGTACTAAAAACACAGCTCTACAAAAAGGCCTTTTTATGACGCAATGCACTATTTCAATCAAGTAATTATTGCTCAAAAATTTTATCTATGAATAATTTTCGTGTAATTAGTTCTTGATGGTTGAATTTTAAAAAGCAGAATCATTTGATTGGTCTATTAATTATGGGGTAACTTAGACATTTATAATAATAGATTTAACTCACTAAGTTTTTCTTATAATGGGATTAAGGGATGGGCTGTTTCAATGAACTAATTACCCTAAAATTCTACTTAGAGATCATTTCCCGGCAATTAGTTCGATTGGTTGAATTTTAAAGAGCAAAATCAATGGATTGCTGTACCTAATAATTATGAGGTAAATTGTCACAATTCCTATTGTAAAAACAACAGCTTTCCAGAAAAGCCTTGATTATGATGGGGTTCGCTGTTTCAGTGAACTATAGCATAATGTCAAATATTCTCCTAGTTTAAAAGCAAAGGGTGTACATTAGAATTTGTGGTCTAGTCGGCTTTGGAACTGATGAAGTCATATCGTGCATTAAATCATATGGCTGATAACTGACACTGGTGACACTGTAAGGTTAGGTTTTGCGTTAGTCTGTGTCAAAACTGACGCAAAACCTAACCTGCTCACCTCGAATTTGACATAGACTTACAGTGTCGGTTATCAGCCATATGATTTAATGCACGACATGACTTCATCAGTTCCAAAGCCGACTAGACCACAAATTCTAATGAACACCCGTTACCTATTTAGAAAAAGACGTTTTATTCATCTTCGAAATTGATATCGTTTGTGAATAATATAGTGCTAAATAAATAAAACGTTACAGACATTTTAAATCTTGGAATTACTCCTGCCATGTAGGGATTTGCACAACGGTACCTAATTTTAATTCCTAGTACCTATTTAACTTTAAACTTTTACAGTGAAATTATTTCTGAAAAAATTGATTACTTGTGCATACTTTTTTCAAGGAAAAGTTGGTAAATATTGTGATTATAATTATGAATTTGAAGATATTTTTATAGCAAACAGTCTGTACCGGGTGGCCAATTAAGAAGGGCACTCGGCCCTATCTCGAAAAGTAATTGTCGTAAAGTTTTGGGGTAAAAAAATTTATAACTAAAGCGGTCAAGAGAGAATGCTGGAAATTATTTTTAAGTTTCTAGAATGGCCGCCGGGGGGCGTAATCGCATTCTTGAATTTTAAATCCCGTTTTTTGAGAAATATTCTTATATTACAGATAGCTAAAATGGTCACCGTTTTAAAGCTGAGATAAATTCTATTCTTTTTTGTTAAATGCTTTTTGCTCTATCTATTAAGGGAAAGTGGTGGGGGGTGTCCGAACGTTTTCGGAAAGAAATGTCAATAACTTCAAAATGGCTGAACGGATTTTGTCAAACTTGGAGTCCTTGAAAAGGGCTTTTCTTAGGCTATCAACATTGCCTTGAGCGGATTGATTTAGATTGCTTGTGTCGCCGCTAGAGGGCGTTTTGCGACAACACTGCAAATAAAATGGATTTCCTTAAAATATTTAAATGCAACGATATCACTCTTATTGCAATAAAAGATCCTAATCCTAATTATCGTTCTTTTATCAAAATAGATATAAATTTACTGTTAAAATACCAACATTATATTTAAAATGTCAATAATAATTAATACTCATTCAATATGATTGAATATTGCCCTTCTGTCCACACGAAATTCGAAATTTTTAAAATCCAAGTGTGCTTTGGAAAACAAAATAGCAAAAATTATAATGGTGGTGTTTAAGTGTCAATCATATTAAGATTGCAGCTATTTATAGTGCATTTTGGTGGCCTTATTTGTAAAAAATGCCTTTTCCACCTGTAGAAGTGTTTGATATGTTTCGTGTTTATTTTCAAAACAATGAAAACGCAACTGTTTCTGTTAGAATCTATGCGATGGAGTATCCTGATAGGCGCCATCCAACTGTCAAAGTTTTTCGTGTGGACAGAAAGGCAATATTCAATCATATTGAATGAGGATTAATTATTATTGACATTTTAAATATAATGTTCGTATTTTAACAGTAAATTTATATATATTTTGCTAAAAGAACGATAATTAGGATTTAATAATGGCAGGTATACTGAAAATATTCCCGAAGATGCGACATTATTTCGAGTTTTAATTTCTTTTACTGATATTTTAGGTTAGGAAAGAAATTTCGAAATGCGGTTTTCACTAGCGTGTTAGACTTTTATTTGGCTATCTTCTGTTGCAATAAAAGTGATATCGATGCATTTCATTTTTTTGAGAAAATCCATTTCATTTATAGTGTTGTCGCAAAACGTCCTCTAGCGGCGACCCAAGCAATCTAAATCAATCTGCTCAAGGCAGCGCTAATAGTCTAAGAAAATCCCTTTTCAACGACTCCAAGTTTGACAAAATCCGTTCAGACATTTTGAAGTTATTGACATTTCTTTCCGAAAATGTTCGGACACCCCCCACCACTTTCCCTTAAGAGATAGAGCAAAAACCATTTAACAAAAAAGAATTGAATTTATCTCAGCTTTAAAACGGTGTCCATTTTAGATATCTGTAATATAAGAATATTTCTCAAAAAACGGGATTTCAAATTCAAGAATGCGATTACGCCCCCTGGCGGCCATTCTAGAAACTTAAAAATAATTTCCAGCATTTTCTCTTGGCCGAGTGCCCTTCTTAATTGGCCACCCGGTACATACGGTTTACAAGGTAATTACCCTACAACAGAAAGTTTGTTGACCCTAGTAATTACTCTTAGTTTGAATTTCCTCTGGTAAGGTTTTTCGAGTCGGTTTCTTGTAATAAATTCGTTAGTCTAAAATTGGTTCAATGCACTCGTATTAACACATTTGCAGGCTGATCATTTTTTGAGGTTATTTGGAGAAGTACCTCCTGGGATGTATAAAGATCAATACACTTTCTATTTGTAGTTTTGCAGTCACACAGCAGTACTGGTTTAGACGATAAAAACCTAGTCTAATTTACTATATTAATTCTTTCCAAAGATTAAAAAAGCATACATGTTTAGTATATTAACTGGTGCAAACGCAGTACTTACTGAATTTCAGCAGAGGGTTGACGACCTTCCAAAAACAGTTTTATGCTCATTTAGAGAAGTGGTTACAATAATGAACAAATGTAGAATGTTTAGACGTAATGAGACAGTTACATCCGTTACACTTCACAAGTAAACAGGGCTAAAGATAACATATCTATGTGGAAAATTCCAGAATATTGCCACGCTACCAAAATGTATGAAAGCTGCACAATTGCATAAGAACTGAAAGTACGTCGTCATTTTGCAGAATTTTATCAAAGGTTATAAAATTACAATAAATGGAATTTCTTAAAATATTTATCTACACAAAAATAAACTTACGATGTTATAAACTTGCAGTTACACCTTTATATCAATTACAGGGCGAAGATCGTAGATAAAACCGTACGGGAAATTTATATTCACAAATATTGCCATAATTTGCAATGTTTGTGAATACAAATCTCCAACACAGCAATGCCATCACCAACAATTATCTTCATTTCAAGCTTCGTTCATAAAAACCGTAGCTCGAAGTCAAACACAAACAATTTTGATTTACTATACAACTGCAGTATATATACATTCACATTTTTGCCTGTTCCGACTACATTACATAATTAATCTTATTGACTACTTGGACACTTAGGAGCCAGGTAAAACTCCGAAGATAGTACTACAGTGCAAATTTATATTCACACGCATTACTTCATGTAATATTTGTGAATATAAGTCTGCAGAACAGTTAAGCAAGCCGACTTCTTTGCTGCTGCACCATGTGGAGTAACTGCTCGTTGCGGCCCTAGGTGTGCTATGACGATGCCTGTTGATGTTACTGTGCTGCAAGCTTATATTCACACAGGTTGCCATTCTCAATGCAACGTTTGTGAATATAACCCTCCAAGACAGCATGGAAGTGCTGGCATTTCTCCGCTCCTAGGACTCCTTGCTGTTGTTGTAATATACGTCACCTATAACGAATTGAGAATTAATGTGACTCGTAACAACTACACCCTTGTTAGCGTGTTAAATTCTAGGGCGATTAATTAACTGTACAAAATTAAAAATGCGTATGATGGCTGCTACACAACTGGCGTGTTCGCATATAAATGATCGGTTGAGTATGGTCTAGGACGTATGTTAATTTAGCTGTATTTGCTTCAAAGATCTATTTACACAGGAACCCGATGGTACCGTTTAAATCTTAACTTTTAATTCACAACCTTATTTGACCACAACGCAGCTGGCGACATTTTGTAATCGTGGATCGATTTCGATGTCGTCACAGGTTACGTAATGTACATTGTGCATTCTCCATACTCAACGGCAGTTTTTATATAGGTCAATATGGCTACTCTGTGCACAACCGAACTGAAACACGTATAGTACAAATTTACAACAAATAATATGTATGTATAATACACATAAATATTAAAGTGTTTGTTTTAATTACAATACTAACCAATAATAAAATTTTTCATAGAAAACATATAAAATTATTTCCATTTAGTTGAATGCAAACTCATAACATTTGTGGCAACGTGGTTTCACAACTCTTTGGGAAAAATTGTAGTTACAAATTCCTCAACTATCTGAAAAATTAACAGCGAACTAATATTCATCTGCACTATAAATGCAGATAATTATTTTCTAGTTCTAGTTGTTACACTCTCGCGTAATATTGCGATGTTTTCAAAAGTCTTCTTCTGTTTATTCAAAACTTACATGAAGAACTTAATTAATACATTTTGTAATTTTGCTTTAATCATTTTTAAAATATGAGCGACAGCGGAGCTTTCTTCTTATTGTGAAAAATAGCTGATTAAATTTTGACTTTTGCTCCCTTTTGGGGAGTTTATTTAAAAACATCAATAATTTACGTTTTTTTCTTAATCGCGTACTTTAAAATTTACTAACAAAAAATCAAGCGTAAAAACGGTTCAGCTGAGAGCGTAAAAGTTAACAAAAACTTTAAACCGTTGCAACTTTGCTATTTTTAATCGTAGATAGGCAAACGGAATTTAATAGGCTACAGAAAATATTATTAAACTTTCTTAAAGTTTCTGACATAGTTGGACATGCAATATGTCTCACTTAGGGCCGGTTGCAGAAAGCAATGTTATAAGTCTGGTGTTAGCTAACGCGACATCAAAGTGAACAAAATCGCATCAAATTTTGTTTACTAATGTATTAGTTACCATAAACATTTGAGATTTGATGCGTTTTTGTTCACTTTGACGTCGCGTTAGCTAACACGAGACTTAACATTGCTTTCTGCAACCGGCCCTTAAGTGTGTAACCACCCTTATATCTTTTTTAGTTTTCATTCAATTTGAACCAAATCTTTCTCAAAGATACGACGCATTAAATTTACTTGCAGTCGAGAAACCATTCGCCCCCGTCAAAGGCAAATCCATCTGGGAACCCAAAATAAATAGAAAAAAGCCAAATCATATTAGATAATCCAAACAGCGTGGATTCAAAGTTTTATCAAAATTTCAAAGATTGAAATTTAGTTTAAAAGAACTCCAATTCCGAAAATACTATTTTAATGGTTTAGCAAGAAATATTTAATTTGTTTGCGTTGTATTTATATCTAATTTGTGAACAATTGTTCTTAAAATTAAATTGAAAATTAATTATGTTACGTTTTATTTTTATGAAGAAAATTAAATGTCGTCATTTGTAAATTTTGATCAAACTTTGAATTTTAGTTTTCTGCATAATTCTGAACAACTTATATGAGCAAAATATTACGATAAAAATGCATAATATAATTTTCTGTTTTATTTTTTACATTTATTTGGCCACAAGTAGACAACATTGTGTTCTATCTTGGAAGAAGATTTGATTCAAATCGAATAAAAACTAAAAAAGATATAAGGGTGTTACAGTCTTAAGTGGAACAGGACACACTGTATATGAAGCCAATTGCAATTTCAAAATTGTTAGAAATATATAAAGTTTTCTAAAAAACACACTAACTTTATTTTTAACATTAACGTACTGCAGGTTACAATTCAAGAGCTAATTTTACACAGTATGCTTTTATTGTTTTTTTTTCAACTATATACCCTGTATATTATAACTTTTTTCCTTTAGATAATTTTTTATTATTATATAGGGTATTAATTATGCTCATAAAATTAATAAATAACAAGTTAGTGACCATGAAAAGCATTCGTTTACAAGTTTTAATAAGTTTTGCATTCTGACGTAGGTAGGTACCTATTGTTACAACTGATAATTAATTGACAATGTTTTTCGTATAAAATCAATAATAACTCGCAATTGGTTTATTTTAGACCTAGTAGACCACTATACTTTTTAACGAACATTGCGAAAAGGAACCAAAAATCTAATAATTTATGTAGGGTGTTCAATTGTTTGGTGTGACACTCTGTCATAGAACATCCTGTGTAAGCGAAAATAAATGTAAATCATACGGGTAGACTGCCTGGCTATCAGCTTAAGTTATCCATGAAATGTCTTAATATTTGTGTTTTTAATTAACTCACCTTCAGTAAAGAGGAATTCTACATGTTCACTAGTTCAGTTGAGATAACATTTTGAGCAGCTAAACATGAAAAACATTTTTACGTTTTACTTATGTAGGCGATATAAGCACGTTTTGTTCTGGAATGACGATTACGCTTATTTCTCCGATTGTTTTAGGAAAATCATAAATTGATCGTTGGTAAAATGCATGGCACACACTTTTTTCACGTCCTTGAATAAGGTAAAATGCCAAGAATGTCCACAATTGGCTATCCACCTATCCCCCCATACATTTTTCGTTAGAAAACGAAAGAAGCTTAAATCTTAGGGGTTTTGCGAGTACGTTTGCAGTTAATGTAGTACACTCATGAATTAGATGCCACGGTAACAAGAAACGGTTATTTATAGAATTAAATCGCCTAAAATATTCTCTATGAAGTATTGTACAGAACTACGACACAATTCAAACTAAAGTTTAAAGAAAATTTGCCATTTATATATAACAGTTTTGTAATTAACTTCCCATGTTCAAAAATAGTCTTGGTGCTTAACTACTGAATCATCTTTTGTAGAACTAATGAGCACTAATTGCCAAAATTACAAAGAGATAGGTATGGGAAATTAACAAACAGATCAAAGTTTACCCTCACCTGGACGTCACGTCTTTTGTGATTCGTTACCATCAGTAAACCTATGTCTCTTTACAATATAATAATCTGAATGAAATGTAAAAATTCCATTCCTATATTGTGGGTTGCCTATCTATAAACTGATTCAGAAAAAACCAGAAAGAAGTATTGATTAAGGTTAGCTTAGTGTTATCTATTTAATTGCCCCAAGTTAGAACTACTTACGGCGGCTAAGGACAGCTCGGGAAATATTTATTTAACCTTGACGAAAAATACCCAACCGATTTTGCAACACCAGACGGTAGAATGCTATTGACCCTCTTAGTCACTTACCTAAATTTACAGAATTTTGACTAATTTGATTTCAGGTATGACGAGAAAGTTTCTTAGTGATTCAGAAGTGATGACCATAAAAATTTGTTACTTTTGTTGATATTTACATTGTAATGTGTTTGTATTTAACTTCAAATTTAGAACTAATTAATGACAAGTATTTGCCTTTATGTTAGTAACCTACATTTATATTGGGCGATACCGCAGTGTATTAAGAGAAGATTGATAATCTTGTCTGATTTACTAGTTCCGTTAACGCTCTAGTTGCAGCGTTTTTCCGCTAGATGGCTCCACTCAAGATACTCCCTTATTTTGTAGTGTTTTAAAAGGAACCTGGACATATCGCCGAATGGAGAAAACGCCGAATCTTATTTTAATGCCCAAAACGCCGAATTCGTTAGCGTGGACAAAACGCCGAATTCTCTCGGTGGACATATCGCCGAATTAGTTATCGCGGACAAAACTCCGAAAATGCCCAAAACGCCACATTGATCGGAATGTTGGCGTCGCTCAATTTTGTTCGAAACGCCGATTTGTGTCGGTGGACATATCGCAGAAAATGGACAAATCGCCCAATCTGTTAGCGTGGTCAAAACACCGAAAATGCCCAAAACGCCGAATGTAGTCGGTGGACATATCGCCAAAAATGGACAAATCGCCGAATTAGTTGTGGACTAAATGCCGAAAATGCCCAAAACGCCGCAGTCTCTCGGTGGACGTATCGCCGAAAATGGACAAATCGCCGAATCAGTTAGCGTGGTCAAAACGCCGAAAATGCCCAAAACGCCGACTGTGGTCCGTGGACATATCGCCGAAAATGGACAAATCGCCGAATTAGTTGTCGTGTACAAAACGCCGAAAATGTCCAAAACGCCGAAGTCTCTCGGTGGATATATGGCCGAAAATGGACAAATCGCTGAATTAGTTAGCATGGACAAAACGCCGAATCCTGTGAGAAGACATATCACGCAAAATGCCCAAAAGCCGAATTAGTTGGCTTGGACAAAACGCCGATAAAGCCCAAATCACCGAATCTTGTGGTGGATATGGTAAAAATTAAGGTTGCGGAATATTTATTTACGGCCAAAGAATTGCTTTCATTATTTCTTTAGACTTTTATTATTTACCTCAAGGTAATATGTTAGCATAATTATTACGTTTTTGATGCAAGGCACTTTTTAGAAGAAATATTTTTCAATGATAATTAATATCTGTTTAAATGGCTTCTAAAAGCTTTAATCTGTCCTTGTTAATGAATTACTGTTCCAATAATCCTGGAAATGTTCTTTTAGAGTGGTCTTAATGAGATTTTCTAACATGTGAGCAAACAAAAGTGAAATCAAGCTTAGAATTGAAAATTGAAACATACCTATGTGGATTATTAATTCACATTATAGTGATGTTTTAGAATGCAAATGCAACCTTAACTATTGAATAACTGTCAAGTCTAAATTTTATTTGAAAATTAATATAAAAGCTAACACTTAAACAATGTTACATCTGCTACACCAATAAATACATATTAAGTTATAGGAACTCCTAAAAGTGTTTATTGATTAAACTTGTTTAATTTAAAATTTGATAATTTAAATGACTTGACGCTTCTACTATTATAATAACTGTTATATAATTAAAATTAATTTTTTCTACGCTAAGCTTAATTTCGTTTTCATTTGCTCATATGCTATATCCAGTTTACATGTTCTAAAAATTTATTATTTTCTTCAAAATTTTTAGCCAGAATTTTGTATTTAGATAGAAAATCACATTTTAAACAACTTTTTCTTGTATTTTTTTCTCTATCTTGGCTAGCAAATGCATTTTTCTCAAAAAAAAATAAAATTTGGCAGATAACGGAAGTCACGTGACAATTTTTGTTTGGGCAATTGTAATAGTTTTCAACCATCTCCTATTGCCAGGGTTTTGATTTTCCAAAAAAACTAAATAAAAATGTTTCCCATTTGATGCCAACTGTTTGGCGATCACTGTATATACTGCAAGTTATAATCTAATAAAATAAAGTGTTAATTAACCGTCATTGAATACAAAACGGTGAACTTTAATTTTTTTATTAAAAAACTAAAACATGATTTTGTTGATTATCAAATTAAAGGTAATCGATTATACAAGATAAATAGCAAACTTACAAAATGTTTAAATGCCATAAAAAATCATTAAGGCAGTGGCGGTATTTATGGCCCAGTATGCTTAAATGTTTAAAATATTTTCGGAAACAATCTCCCCACTGTGCTGTTTCCTGTCACAGGGTGCGAAAGTTTAACTATGACTGTTGATGTTCCGTCAGTCATCAAATCAGACACATTCTCTAACAGAAGCTGTAACGTAAAAGACAATACGGTTGTTACGCGGAATGGCTAATTTAAGTCAAACTTATATATCCAATCAAGTGCTATTAACTCTGTCCACAATTCCATGGTATATAATAGCAAACACAAAACACACATAACTGTTTTGCCATTATTTCCTGCATCACCAAATGCAACTTTTATTCAGTACTCTGTATTGAAGCAGTTGGAAAAAATTAATTAAAAGTTAGTTATAACTACAGCTTTGGATTATACAGGTCTTTGATATATCTGCGGATGACATTTTCTAACCAAAGTTGTGTGATCTTTTCAAAAGATCCTTTATCTAATAGACTTGTCTGTCTGGGACGCTGTTTCAGCAGCCAAACCGTAAGAGATAGAGAAACAAGTTATTAAAGTTATATGTTTGGAATGGTCATGTGAGGTCAGGAACCGAATTTCAGTCACGTGACACTTCCGGTTTTCGAGAAATCACGTGATTTCCGTCCGTCCGGGACGCTGGTCCGTCCGGGACGGTCTTTTTTGTTTTATTAAATGAGACATTTGTCTCACTGGACTGCTAGTTTTCTCATAATAATAGCTGTACTTAGATCTATTGGAAGTTATATCGAATCAACTGGCATTCCTGAGTTGTGGAGCGGAAGTGGTCTTTTTTCTATATTTATTAGAAGGAAAACTTATACGGCTCATACCACAACTTTGCCTGTTACTTACTGCGCTTACTGAAGAGTTCTTAACGACGTATGAAATCTTCAAGGAAAAATGTCAAATTATTCAAGTAATGTTTTGGGTAACTTGCAGAGCTTGTTCACGAAAATAAGTTTGTGTCCTTTTAGTAAAAGAATTTGCCAGTTCTTGTAATTTACAGGTAGTACCAGGTGCCTATGACGATTTCTGGATTTCCACCCATAGGATTTTCCGTCGGAATTTTAATGTCCGCATTGTTCTCTCGTAAAAGGCACGTTGGGTTGAAATCACAGAATTAGTTTTTACGAATTGGTTAACACAATAACACGCTGTTAACTGGCCCAATGACCGTGTTATTGTAACTATTTTTTCCGTTTATCGTTTATTTATAGGTTTCATTAATGTATAGAAAATAGAAACTACAAAAGGTACAGGTAACACCTACATATTAAAAATTAATAAAGTCAAAATAACAGATTAATATTAATTGTCAAAGTCAAATAAGCAGGTTATAACTGAATATTAATGGCAAACCTATTCATTACAATTTTAAATAACGAAAATGTTAACAGCTGTACCAAAGAGTGATACAGTATAAAATATAAAATGATAACATGCTACATGTACAAATTTTGAAAAGTAAAATTAGGAAATATTTTAATTAAAAATAAATTCATACAGTTACTGCTACACTAAGCGTGAAAAATACAGCACATTTACTTCCAACTACTAGCAACTTCTGACATAGGTATAGAGAATATACACAACTAATACAAACATGATACGTATACAAGTTTCACTGAAGATATTAAGTATAAGAGAATAATTCAAAAGATTCGCATTTTATATGGGAATTGGTCTGTAGCGTATTTGACATCCGTTTTGGTATATCCAAGTTTCGTCTAAATATTTTCTTAAAAATCTGACTTTTTTAGCCTGTAAATGTTTCTGTTCAGTAAGAATGTACCTGGGGCTGACTTTCTCATAATTGTAAACCATTTTTCTAGTGATCCTATACATTATAAATTTTGAAATCTTAAGCGTAATTCTTCACTTGCCAATTTTAATATATTCTTCAAATTAAAATACTTCCTCTTTTTGTGGAAATACCAAATTGGTCCTCTCTAAAGCCGTAATACAGAAAATATTGCGATGGTTTTCTTTCTAGATTTCAAGTTATGCTATTTTCAACAGCATTATCTTTTTCGTCGGTACTAACAGTTTTTAAAACTGTTATATACAACACCTAAAAATGTTGTTCCACATCTTCACGCATATTAACCGATTAGATAAAACTTAAATACTTACCGAGAAACTGTCTGCAACCATATTGCATAAGTGCGATTTGCACTTCTGTTTTGTAATTTCAAATAGCAATGACAACCTGTGCTAAATATTTGTATTTGGCATTTTGACTTTCGTAATTTTAATAATAACTACGATAAGATACACCGTTAAATTAATTTCAAATAGGGTCTGCTCTGAATTCTAAAATTTAGATTTGGAGTATATACTTCATACTAGTCGGCTTTCCAAACAAAAACAATACACATATGTGCTAAAACGTTTCGTCGAGCCCAGTCGGCAAAGAAATTGCTAAATTAACAATTCGGCCAGAGTGGGCGGATTATAAAAATCCTGGAATTCTGACAATAAAACGCTTTGACCGCCCGGGGCAAAGAGACCGTTAGAGGTCTTGCCATATCTCAGAGACCACAAATGCGCAATGGAGCAAGGGAGAAAAATGTAGAGCGAGACGCCCAAATGGTGTTTTCAGTACAACCTAAAAACATCAGGCTAGCTTCTAGGCGCAAAATTTAAAATAGGTTGTGTCAATATTTCGTGTTTATTTGATAAAACTGTTTTTTATAATAAACGGAAATATAAGTAGATAAAGCAAGCAAAAACTAACTTATAAGCAGAAAAATAGCAAACTATATCAAACGCAGCAAAATCGCAATGATATTTTCAGGTTGGTCTGTAGCCTTGCTTATGATGTATTTACAGAATTTTGATCACTGCGCAGGGTCGCTGAGATATGGCAAGCACAAGAAGCAATACTCATTTAAAGTCAGATAAACAAATAAAACTTTATTCATGCGTCGCTGCACGTATTTATCCCGTGTAGGGACTTTTTAGAAACAAAAAAATGTCAGCCAACGGGCGGAAGGAAAGAAGAAATCCAAACGGCAAAAATCACCAAACGCGCTCGTTTTAAAGAAAAACGAAATCAAAATTCATACCGCGGCCAAGCAGAATTAGACCGACCGACCCATAATTAAAATCACGAATTTAGAACAATTGCTCGACCATAATTTCTATGAAGCTGGGGCAGTCTAATAAAGGTTCGAAGGCAGGACCATCATAAAAAACCCACGTCGGAAAACAACAGCAAACCGGCAAATATAAGAACTTTTCCAGGATTCCTGATATTTTAATTAACTTTTTCCAACGGCAATACAAAGTACTCAACAATAGTTTTAGTTGATGATGTAGAAAATAATGACAAAACAGATATATGTGTTTTGTGTTTGCTATCACATACCATGGAATCGTGGACAGACATAGTTGATAGCATTTTTTGAATGGATATATAAGTCTGACTTAAATTAGCCATTCCGCTTAGTAACCATATGATATCTTACGTTACCGCTTATGTTAGCGAATTTGTCTTATTTGATGACGGAACATCAATAGTGATAGGTAAACTTGTTGATTTAGCATCCTTTCGAAGGAAACAGGACAGTGGGTAGAGTGCTTCCGGAAATGTTGAAGAAATTTAAGCACACTGGCCCATAAATACCACCACTACCTTAATTATTTTTTATTGCACTTAAACATTTTGTAAGTTTGCTATTTGTTTCGTATAATCGATTACCTTTAATTTAATACCCAACAAGATCGTGTTTGTTTTTTTTTAATAAAAAAAAGTCCGTCATTTTGGATTCAATGACGGTTAATTATCACTTCATTTTATTAGATTATAACTTGCAGTATACACAGTAATCGCCAAACAGTTGGCATCAACTGGGAAACATTTTTATTTAGAGTTTTTTTGGACAATCAAGACCCTGGCGATCGGAGGTTATTGAAAAACATTACAAAAGGACCATACAAAAGATGTCACTTGACTTCCGTTATCTGTCAAATTTTAGATTTTTTGAAAAATAATTGCAAAAATTGCGTTTACTAGCCAAGATAGAGAACAAAATTACAGAAAATTTGTTTAAAATGGGCTTTTCTATCTAAATATAATATTATGTCTCAACATTTTGAAGAAAAAATAATAAATGTTTAGAACACTGGATAAAGAAAAATCTCATTAAAAATAATTTTTTGTCAAAGTTAAAGTTAGCTCAAACTAACACACGCTAAAAAATCTCATCTCACTTTTTAGATTTTGACAATTTCGAACAACGCCATTTTCTAACTAAGTATAAATAACTCGGTATATCTGATAGGAGATAAATAGGTTTTCAAAGAAGCACAAATTATTGCCATACAAAGTTTTTGAAAAAACAAAAATAAAAAATTTTCTCGATGCCGACTTTTTGGCGGTCACTGTATATGAGCGATATAGATCATGAAAATAGACATTCTGGTTTTTAAAACATACTTACTTTATTTGTATTTTAAAATAATACGTTCTGCCCAAATAGCCCTTCCCTCATCTCAGTCGCGGGTTCCAGCATAAGGATCAAAATGAGACCAGCCTTAATACTAAATCACAAAAATGCGCACGAGATACCTGTAAAAAAATTTAAAGGGTGTCAAATTTAGAATAACCCCATTTTAACAGGTAATAAATATAACATGGAATACATTCTACGTTTTTTTTTGTTGGAAATGGATATTCAAGTTTTATTCTTATTTATTTGGAACTTTAAAACTAAAAAATTACAGCGACCAGATGGCCTCCATGCGAATGATGCATATCTGCGTGCACGTGCGATGCAATCATGAGCCCATTACACGCTGACACATTTCAGCCGGAATGTCAGCAATAACTTGCCGCATGTTATTTTTTAAGTCTTCCAGAGTGGTACACTTTTTATTTAAAATAGCCCCACAAAAAGTAATCTGGAGCCGACAAATCAGGAGAGCGCGCAGGCCGCGACTGATCTTCACGTTGAGATATCAGACGACCCGGAAACATTCGTCGCAGAATTCCCATAGATAAATTTGATAAGTGAGGCCTTGCACCATCTTGTTGAAACCATGTAACATCTAGTGGTAACTGGAGTTGATTGATGGCATCCACTAAAAACGTTTGAAACATTGCCACATGTTGTTCACTGTTAACGACCACTGGAATGTCCATTTGATCTTCCAATGAATATGAGCCCAAGATTTCAGCTGAGCAGATGCCGCACCAGACAGTTACCTTTTGAGAATGCAGCTCTTGTTCGAATATAACAGACCAATATCGTAAATTTTACTTATTTCTCTCGCTAGGAAGTTGAAAATGTGATTCGTCGCTCATAATAATTTTATCAGCCCCTCCTTCAAAAATCCAGCGACAGAATTCTAAACGTGTGTTTCGGTCAATCGGAAAAAGTTTTTGGGCTTTCTACCACTTATAAAGACGAAACTGTAAATCTTTCTTTAATATCGTTCTAATGGACTCGTTTGAAATGTCTGTTTGTTGGGATAAGCGACGCAAGGACAAGGATACATTCGAATTTTGCTCAATTGCATTTCTAACTTGTAAGATATTCCCTCCGTTCTTGCTCGCTTTACCTTCTCCAAAAGTTTAACATGTTCATCTGATCCCGTACAGAGCTGGGCAAATTACTTTTAAAAAGTAATTAATTACTATTTACTAATTACCGCTCAATGCAGTAATTTAATTACCAGAGATTCAATTACTCACAGGAAATAGTAATTCAATTACCAATTACCTAGTAATTGTAATTGTACAACATCAATTACTTTTTCAATTACTTTCAATAAAAATTATTGTCATATAGGTAGTTTTATTTAGTAGAACCTTCTTGCAAGTTGCAACTATCTTTAGTGTTGTGCCGATTCGTAATCGTAATCTAAAAATGCTTAATTTTTATGTTTTGTTAGCTATAGTAACCTACATACTCTTTCACTTTTGAAGGTTTTTTGATAATTAAATCTTGTAGCTACATGCACCGTTCACCAAAACCAAAAGTTTTTAGTTTGTTGAGAAGTAAGATGTAAGTAAATAAATAAATTCAAGGATAACAACTATACAGGGTTTCCCAAAAAAAATGCGACACCGATTTGGCATAGATTCCTTAGGTTATAATAAACCGATTTAACCTAATATACCTTAGTACAAAGTCCCTTCAGTAAGAAGGTATAGGGACTTGAAAGTTCAAATGTATATATTTTTTTATATTAGTTTCTACATAGGTTATCACTGAAGTTGCCGAGGCCCGTAGGGCCAAAGCAAATAAACCACATGAGGGATAAAGAGGAACTTCCAGTGCCGTGGGGTACAATGTTTTTTTAAATCGCGAAATTACAACATTTTAACCAACTTTTGTAGGTTATGTTGACGTCGGTTGACGTTTACCTATCGTCATGGATTACTTCACTGCCCATTTTTCGTATTTTATTTGTCGATTTCCACATTCTTCACTGCCGATTTCGACGTTCTTCACTGCCGATTTTAAAAAAGTATTTTTTTTAATATGAAGAAATGTCGAATTTCATTTGGGCTACATTTTGTAATTATATTAGAGAAAATAGCACGCTGAATATGTTATAAAAGTAATTTTTCCATGTTCGTAATAAATTAATCCACTCGTTTTGCATCGCTCGCTCGTAAATTAAACGTTGAAAAACTCTCACTTTTCTTAACTTGTAGAACAAGGTACTATTAAATACGCCTAACATGACGAAAATATGTTACTTACCTAAGTATACAGGGTGAAGCATAGCAAATTTCTTTTTAGATTTTGTAGATCACTACGTGGTGATTCAATTGGCGCAACTTGAGTATTTTTTGTTGGCTCAGTTAGAAAATATTTTTTACCCCTATATACGAAAGTAACATTTTTTGTCGCCTGTTAGGGGTTTCCCGAAAATATACGTTTGGTTCCCTGGTCGGTTTCCAATGGCAGTGGGAGGGAATAATAGATATTTATGCATTAAGGGAGATATGAATATGTTTTTTCCCTGAGGTTGACATGTGTTACAGACCGAGGGCTCTGGCCCGAGGTCTGTAAGTCAACCGAAGGTAAAGAACATGAATATCTCCCGTGGTGCATACAATATTTTATCTACAAGCATATTCGTAAAAATAGTATGACATTTCAAAATGTCATAATGACATTTAAAATTAGAATATGTAAGTAACATCAAGGATTGCCTCATTGTATGGTTGCTAAGACGTTAATTGTAGTTGCATTGTTACCATGAGTTTGAGGGAGAAATAATTTGACAAGTCCCTTGGGAGTTATGAGTAGCTTTTCATATTTCGTTTCTATGACGAAAATGTACAATATCATGTTACTAGTAGATAAAATACATTGACTACCGTTGCCATTAGAGACGGGAGGCAATGTGATTAATAATAAATCAACTAACTTCCAGGTTTTCATATTTAAATATTTTTGAATGCAGCTGAATACAAGAGATTGTCACATCATAACATGTAAAAGTGTCATATGTATAACTCTGGACTAAAACGTAATTTCCTCCCTTGCATGATTACAATTGATTAGGTACTGTTCTCGCTAAAGCTGAAGAATTAAACTACATCCGCGGGAGGGAATGATACATTTTACTCCCTAGTAATACAAATAGCTATAAAAAAAGTATTAGGTAACTTGAAATTTTAAAACAAAATATCAATTTGGTGTTGATCAGGGACTGTTGAAAGTTGACAGGTGACTGATAAACCTAGTTGAAAACCGCTGATTGAAATAAGAATTTGTACAGCAGATACAAAAACAGCTACAAACTATGAAAACTAAGAATGTTTTATCTAACGAGATCGTATCAACAATAAAAGATGTTACCATTCCAACTACTTAAACTTTTTGAAAACAAAAGACAGGTAAATTGACATAATTGAGGATACTTATTCTTTCACAAGTCCAAACACTAACATGTACCTATATTTTACAGATTGTTATAGTAAATGTCCTTTTGTCCTATATTTTAAACCAATGTTTCTGATGAAGCTAACAATGAATTAGCGAAACGTAAAAGATATTTTTAAATAAAGATAATTTTAATTATGTGTAATGATAAAAACGACAAAATTGTTTACGTACGTTGTTAAGAAAATTTAAATTAGCTGATTTTATCTCTAAATCTGTAAAATAGATGTTTTTTGTGAGGAAAGTAGAACCCTTTTGGGTAGTCTTATTTCCAATCCAGTGAACGTCTGTTTTATAATTTCACTTAAAAAATAACCAAAGACGAACTAAATTTTTAAACGAGCCGGTACTTCACACCATAAAAAAGTAAATTCAGCGTCCAGAATCCAAACCTAATCGGCGGCCAACAGGACTTTATTTGTCGACTTTGCTAAGTATTGCAAAGACTGCGGTTTGAATTCGCTGCGATTAATAATGGCAAATACGTGACATAAACATCATTCCTTCTGAAGCGATGATAAGGGAATTTTCAGGCGCAAATCTGACGTATAGTATCCGCGATCAGATTACCGAGTTAAAAACAAACAATAAACCACTATTAAAGTTCGATACCCAATCGAGGTTAGTAATTCAGTAATTAAAATACCACAAAGTAATTCAATTACTTCGAGTAATTTCAATTACCACTGGTAATTCAAATACTTGTAAAGTAATTTAAATACTTTAGAGTAATTTAATTACACAAAAGTAATTGAGTAATTGAATGTAGTAATTAATTACTTTCAAAAAGTAATTTTCAAGTACTTTTTAACAAAAATGGCAATTCCCAATTAGAATTACCGCATTTTGAAAAGGCAAATACACAAAAAGGAATTTAATTAGTAATTTAATTAAAAAGTAATTAATTACTGCCCAGCTCTGATCCCGTATGCGATAGTTCGTGACCCATCCTCTAATTGTCTTGCGAGATGGAGTCACTGCAACATTAAATTCTTGCCGGAACTGTAGCTGTGTTTGAATAATTGAAACAGCTCTTAAAACGTGTTCTACATAGAATATTCTTTGAGCAGTTGGCTCGCGCTCCATATCTAACAAAACTTGAGATGTGAAAAAACATTTGATAGTTATAATCATTACAACTTGATTTTCAACATTTTTGTAATTAATGATTCAAATAGGATCACTCTAAATTTGACACCCTTTAGTTAGAACATCTACTATTAGATTATCGGTGTGTTATTTATGCTGACAGCAATTGCTAGCTAAATTTATTATTATTGTAATTTAAAAATAATTACAACAAAACTTAACAACTTCAAAACAATTCTCGCGATTGGTTTGGCCGTAAATAAATATTCCGCAATCTTAATTTTTACCATATCCACCACAGGATTTGGTGATTTGGGCTTTGTCGGCGTTTTGTCCACGTTAACTAATTCGGAGATTTGTCCATTTTTGGTGATATGTCCACCAACAGAATTTGGCGTTTTGGGCATTTTCGGCGTTTTGTCCACATTAACTTAATCGACGATTTGTCCATTTTCGGCAATATGTCCACCGAGAGAATTCGGCGATTTGAGCATTTTTGGCGTTTTGTCCATGGCAACTAATTCGGCGATTTTTTCATTTTCGGCGATATGTCCACCGACTACATTCGGCATTTTGGGCATTTTCGGCCATATCTCCCCTCACAGGCTTCGACGTTTTGTCCACGCTAACTAATTCGGAGATTTGTCCATTTTCGGTGATATGTCCACCGACAGAATTTGGCGTTTTGGGCATTTTCGGCGTTTTGTCCACATTAACTAATTCGGCGATTTGTCCATTTTTGGCGATATGTCCACCGAGAGAATTCGGCGTTTTGAGCATTTTCGGCGTTTTGTCCACGCTAACTAATTCGGAGATTTGTCCATTTTCGGTAATATGTCCACCAACAGAATTTGGCGTTTTGGGCATTTTCGGCGTTTTTTCACATTAGCTAATTCGGCGATTTGTCCATTTTCGGCGATATGTCCACCGAGAGAATTCGGCGTTTTGAGCATTTTCGGCGTTTTGTCCATGGCAACTAATTCGGCCATTTGTTCATTTTCGGCGATATCTCCACCGACTACATTCGGCGTTTTGGGCATTTTCGGCGATATCTCCCCTCACAGGCTTCGACGTTTTGTCCACGCTAACTAATTCGGAGATTTGTCCATTTTCGGTGATATGTCCACCGACAGAATTTGGCGTTTTGGTCATTTTCGGCGTTTTGTCAACATTAACTAATTCGGCGATTTGTCCATTTTCGGCGATATGTCCACCGAGAGAATTCGGCGGTTTGAGCATTTTCGGCGTTTTGTCCACGCTAACTAATTCGGCGATTTGTCCATTTTCGGCGATATGTCCACCGAAAGAATTCGGCGTTTTGGGATTTTCGGCGTTTTGTCCACGATAAATAATTCGGCGATTTTCCATTTTCGGCGATATGTCCACCGACAGAATTCGGCGTTTTGGGCAACTAATTCGGAGATTTGTTCATTTTCGACGATATGTCTAAGGACTACATTCGGCGTTTTGGGCATTTTCGGCGTTTTGACCACGCTAATTAAGTCGGCAATTTGTCCATTTTCGGCGATATGTCCACCGACAGAATTCGGCGTTTTGGGCATTTTCGGCGTTTTGTCCACGTTCAATAATTCGGCGATTTTTCCATTTTCGACGATATGTCCACCGAAAGAATTCGGCGTTTTGGGCATTTTCGGCGTTTTGTCCACGTTAAATAATTCGGCGATTTGTCCATTTTCGGCGATATGTCCACCGACAGAATTCGGCGTTTTGGGCATTTTCGTCATTTTGTCCACGTTAAATAATTCGGCGATTTGTCCATTTTCGGCGATATGTCCATGGCAACTAATTCGGCGATTTGTTCATTTTCGGCGATATGTCCACCGACTACATTCGGCGTTTTGGTCACTTTCGGCGTTTTGACCACGCTAACTAATTCGGCAATTTGTTCATTTTCGGCGATAGGTCCACATTAAATAATTCGACGATTTGTCCATTTTCGGCGATATGTCCACCGAGAGAATTCGGCGTTTTCGGAATTTTCGGCGTTTTTGTCACAGTAACTATTTTGGCGATTTGTCCATTTTCGGTGATATGTCCACCGACAGAATTTGGCGTTTTGGGCATTTTCGGCGTTTTGTCCACATTAACTAATTCGGCGATTTGTCCATTTTCGGCGATATGTCAACCGAGAGAATTCGGCGTTTTGAGCATTTTCGGCGTTTTGTCCACGTTCAATAATTCGGCGATTTGTCCATTTTCGGCGATATGTCCACCGAGAGAATTCGGCGTTGTGGGAATTTTCGGCGTTTTGTCCACGGTAACTATTTCGGCAATATGTCCATTTTTGGCGATCTGTCCTCCTACAGCTTTCGGCGTTTTGGGCATTTTCGGCGTTTTGTCCACGTTAAATAATTCGGAGATTTGTCCATTTTCGGCGATATGTCCACCGAGAGAATTCGGCGTTTTGAGCATTTTTGGCGTTTTGTCCACGCTAATGAATTCGGAGTTTTGGACACGATTCGGAGATTTGGGCATTAAAATAAGATTCGGCGTTTGGGGAATTTTCGGCGTCTTGTTCAAGGTAACTATTTCGGCGATTTGTCCATTTTCGGCGATATGTCCACAGACACAAATCGGCGTTTTGAGCATTTTCGGAGTTTTGTCCATGGCAACTGATTCGGCCATTTGTTCATTTTCGGCGATATGTCCCCCGACTACATTCGTCGTTTTGGGCATTTTCGGCGTTTTGACCACGCTAACTAATTCGGCAATTTGTCCATTTTCGACGATATGTCCACCGACAGAATTCGGCGTTTTGTGCATTTTCGGCGTTTTGTCCACGTTCAATAATTCGGCAGTTTGTCCATTTTCGGCGATATGTTCACCGAGAGAATTCGGCGTTTTGGGAATTTTCGGCGTTTTGTCCACGGTAACTATTTCGACGATATGTCCATTTTCGGCGATCTGTCCACCTACAGCTTTCGGCGTTTTGAGCATTTTCGGAGTTTTGTCCACGTTAAATAATTCGGCGATTTGTCCATTTTCGTCGATATGTCCACCGAGAGAATTCGGCGCTTTGGGCATTTTCGGCGTTTTGTCCACGCTAATGAATTCGGAGTTTTGGACACGATTCGGCGATTTGGGCATTAAAATAAGATTCGGCGTTTTGTCCAACAATGCGATAAGTCCTAGACCGTTTTAAACGAAAGTTATGAACAAAATATTATTAAGAGATTGTAATTCACAAAAAACGAGTGCATCTTTGCAGAGAATAATGTATAAACGTAATTTGCTTAAGTACAGGTATTCACTAGCTAATTAAGATTAGAAGAAATGTATTATAATCGTTAGGTATATAAGACATCAAAAACAAAACGTTAACAAACTTTAGGTAATTAAACAAAAACTTTATTTACATATTTGGGAATTGCATAAAAAGCAAATGTATTAGCAAAGAGTATAAAATACTTTTTGGTATTAGTATTAAAGACCTTAATCAAAAATTATAAAATTGTATTGTGATTTTTCTTACAATAATAACGTACAATGTACCTACAGCAAATTTTTCTTTTTTATAGATACACTTCTGTGCAATAAAATTAAGCACAGGTCTTACGACTATTTTTCACAATATTCTAGTCTGTATAATTCGGGTCTATTGTAATTGCTTAGCAGCAGTTTCAATAAATGATAAAACACCATATCTTGAAAATAACACCGTTATTAAAAAACCAGAACGAAGACCTTTCAAAAATGAAATGCTATTAATAAATACAACAAATACGTGTGTGCTTAATTTTATTGCACAGAAGTGTACATACGAGCTGTGTATACTTTTTTTTTTTTAAAGTGGGAATGCATTGTTTTATTGTAATTTATAGGCAACCAACTATACACTACATTCATATTTTAGCTTCAATTTTGAAAGACTAGTCTGCTGCGGAAATAGTAATTAAATTATTTAATGTCAAATTAATAGCAATGAGTTTTAACTTTTTGAGTTTAGCATAAAATTGTGATTTTTAATACAACAGCTAACAGCACAGACGAAAGAGGTGAAATATTTTACGTAATATCAGAATGGTATTAACTTGAGAATTGAGAAACTTATTTTGGATAAAATAGTATTAAACCATAAAAAGTGTGTCAACGCTTTTTATAAAAGTACCTACACATATATCGCATGTATACAAAAAAACATATGAATACCTACCGTGCTGCATACATTATCTCCTCCACAGGTATTTGTTTAGGGGCTACGGCGAAGTTAAAACCTTTCTTTAGTAAGGATGTGGTCTGTTTATCCAGTTGTATGTAATGTAATATTTGGAGTGGAAGCAGCAATACAAAAACTTCCCAGAAAAGATGCAGAAATCATCCGACAGGATGTCTCCTGTATTTTAAGAAGAGCGAAACCGCCCCGCTCCAACATCAACAACGCAGAGAGAGAGAGGCAGCTAAAGCATTAAAGAAGAACAAAGATATTGTCGTTCTCAAAGCTGACAAAGGAAATGCTATTGTGGTAATGAACACTGAAGATTATAATGCGAAGATGGAGGTCTTACTTTCTGATACAACTTACAAAAGTCTAAACCGCAATCCCACTATCTCTCTGAAAACAAAGATAACGTCTGCCATAAAATCCTCCGATAGTATCGATCCCACTTACTTTAAAGCACCGATTGATTCCTAGAAATGCCATAACTCCTGGCATGTATGGTCTACCTAAGATACATAAGGAGGGCGTGCCGTTGAGACCAATTGTCAGCGCGATCAATTCCCCTACACATGCTTTGGCCAGTATACTAGAGCCTCTAACTGGTAAAACAGACTCCTTTGTCAAGGTTTCAGCAGATTTTGTCCAGAAACTAAAGAACATAAAGTTAAACAAAGATGATCTCTTAATCAGCTTCGACGTAGTATCACTCTTCACGAAAGTGCCGGTGCTAGTAATGCTCAAAGATCTCTTGCCTACAGACCAAGTTGAACTTGTCGAAATTTGCCTGAAAAACACTTACTTCAGTTGGAACAATAAAATATACGAACAAGTCGAAGGAGCGGCCATGGGTCCACCGCTATCACCTGTTATCGCTAATATCTACCTGGAGGCTTTTGAAACCAAGCCTCTAGAACAAGCGCAGCTAAAACCGACTTGCTGGTTGAGATATGTAGATGATACCTTTGTCATCTGGTCATATGGACGCCAGACATTGAATCTGTTTCTAAAACACCTGAATTCTGTACATCCCAACATACAGTTCACAATGGAAGTAGAGGAAAATTGCAGTATTCCGTTTCTAGACGTCCTGGTGAAACGTAAATCAGATGGCGGTTTAGGACATGCAGTCTATAGAAAGAAAACACATACGGACAGATATCTAAATGCTGACTCACACCATCATCCAATGCAAAAAGCAACAGTTCTCCAGACTTTCGCGACAAGAGCCGTTCGTATCTCAGATAAAGAAAATCTAGAGACAGAAAAGCTACATCTGTTTGACTCTTTACAAAAGAACGGATACACAACTACCGCCATACTAAAACAACTAGACAAGACTATGACACAAAAGGCTAAAGAAGAATCCCCACCTCTGGAAGGCTTAGCATTTCTACCTTACTTTAAAGGCTCGACTGATACGATAGGGCGTGTCCTGAAACGATGCAACATCAAAACTGTGTTCACGAGCAAGGAAACTTTGGGTAACGGCTTCAGATCGGTAAAAGACAAGATTCCAAGTTTAAAAACTGCTGGCGTATATCGCATTCCTTGTTTGGACAGACTGGTCGTTCAGTTGATCTAAGACTCCAAGAACATAAATGCGATTGCAAACACAAACGCGTCACAAAATCAGCCGTAGCTGAGCATACGTTTACAAATGGGCACACTATAGAATTTGAGCACGCAATAGTACTTGCCAGAATACCTCACTACCTCCCGCGAGTGATACGTGAAGCCATAGAAATAGAAAAACATCCAAATAATATCAACAGGGAAGATGGCTTTAAGCTTAGTAAAACGTGGACCCCTGTGATACACGATTTAAAGCAGTACAACCACTGTGCGTCATACGGCCACGCCCCACGGATTACGTTGCACTCGGACGACCAACCAGCGTTACGCCACTCCGCGCGCCTGGCACGGAGGACTATAAATAGCTCCACACCGACCTTCGGTTCTCTCAGTCACCGTCTACGTCACTTGAGTGTGTTGCGTGCTACAGTGCTTATTCTGTGATCGTTTTCTGTGATTTTCGGCCTTTAGTGCGCGCAAGAGTGAGGGACGCCTTACTCGCCGCTGCTATTGGCCATTTGTGCCGTTGTTAAATACTATTCAGTGTTACTAATTTAAATTTTGTTTCAGCTCTCTCCATCCATTCTGTTGCCGGTGCGTGTGAGTTAAATATACCACCTTCTATCAAGAGTTCTGTGAGGCTCTCCATCTATTCTGCAGTCGGTACGTGTGGTGCAATACCTTAATCAAGGGTTTTTCAGAAGTTCTTCCTCCCCCTCTCACGCTTCCACCGTGCTGCGTAGACGGGGGCCCGACTGCCAGGATGGCGCCCCAACGACCCGCCCAGCCGAAAAAACCATCTTCGACGTCCCAGCCGAAGCCTCCGACCACTGCTAGCCTCCAGAAAGTTTCACCGCCCGTTACAGCTTCCAAGATAATCCCAAAACTTCCGATTGCCGCCTCACAACGCGTTCCACCTTCCTATTCGGACACCATCTTGTTACGACGTACCCGATCCACTGTCTCCATTATCAATGAGGACTCCATGTCTCCGGTTTCCTCACCCGCCGAAGAAACCATCGCATCTCCTGCCTCGATTCAATCCCAGCCCGATTCCAACCCCTGGACTGTCGCCTCCGGCAGGCGTCGTACCAGTTCCACGTCTTCAAATACTTCCACTGGCACAACTAAAATCCAAACCCGCCTAATTTCTGGACTCCCGAAAGATGCTTCCACACCAAAAGGCCTCGAAACCTACCTCAGGAAAATTCCCGGTTTTATCATTACATCAATTTCTGTCTTCAACAACGGCACTGCACGTGTCAGCTCTCCATGACCCGACCTCGATTTAAAATTACAATCCCTCTCTCACCAGTTTGGCAATCCTATAAGAATTTCATCGCACTCCGGCCCAGATCGTCGCAACATCGCCCCCCGTCCTCCTACTTTCTCCTGCGTCCTGCGAGGAGTTGAGTTGGACGTCTCCGCCGAAGACGTAAAAGAAGCCCTCCGCCAAGCTGGCCTTGAATTTAACAATACCTGGCGTATCCGTTCCAAGGCCACTGACCAAGAAACTAGGTTGTTTCGAATTGTCACCAGCTCTCAGTCCACCTTGGACATTCTCCTCTCCAGCGGGTTACGAATGTTTCACCATTCCTACCCCGCTGAACCCTCCAATCCTCCCAAACCTCAACCAGTCCAATGTGGCCGATGCCTCAAATTCGACCACGTAACCTCCAGCTGCCAAGAGAGGAAGTCTGTTTGTGGAGTCTGTGGTGGGGATCACAACACTTCCTCCTGCAAACCCCAAGCCACCCCCAAGTGCGGAAACTGCAACGGTGACCACGTTGCCTTTTCCGCGAAATGCCCCAAACGCCCTGCCGAGGCCGCAACGGTCGACTCCACTGCTCCGCTAAAGACGGCTGATGCCCCCCTCCCTGAGGATTTTTCCAAGGCTAATGACCCCACTGTTCAGAGAATCATCCGCTTCTTTATGAACACTCTCGTCAACCTATTCCCAGACCTGCGTGGTCGAATTCAGCACGTCGTGAAGCCTCTCATCTTCCAATTCTTTGGCCTGCAGTTTGCGGCCTCTTATGCGGGCAACTGGCTGCACGTATCCCTGGTTTAAACTGCTTCTTCTTCATGTCCACCTCTCACATCGATTTCTTTAATGGATCTACAAATCGCAACGATTAACACCAACGGCTGGTCCAGGAAACGTCCTCTTATCGAAAACCTGGTCCAAGCCGAGAACATCCACATCCTCTCCGTCACAGAGACCCATTTGAAGCCCACACAATCTCTAACTCTTCCCAGATTTCAAATCTTTCGCAAGGATGGCCCAGAGGAAGAGCAGGCGTCGCTCTTGCCATCGATGATCGCCTTCCATCTTCTTCCCTAGATCTTCCAGAGGAATTTTCAAATCTTCATTGTTGCGCGGCGATTCTTCACACGCCGGTAGGCCCTATCCACGTCTTCAGTTTGTACGTCCACCCTAATGATCCCCTTCCAGAAAACCTACTGGAATTCGCCGCCGCCCACCGTAGATCCATTATCATGGGAGATTTCAACGCCAGAAACACTGCTTTCGGCGACACTTCCACGAACAACAAAGGAGCCGAACTTGCCAATTGTCTTCTTCTTCTGGACCTCTTCAGAATTCCCAACCAATCCCCGACATTTATTTCCCATCTCGGATGCTCCATAATCGATCATATCATCATCACTGATCGACTGGCACCTCACTTCACTGCCGACGCCTTCATAGGCACTTCTATCACCAGCGACCACCTCCCTCTGGTGGCATCCACAGACATCATGGCTCCTCCACCTCCTCGCCACGGTTTCAGAACCATTCGGGACTGGAACAACGCTCGTTGGGATGACTTTCGGGAGTTTCTAGAAGATCGCCTCCAAAACATCCCCTCCCCCACCAACACCCAAGAAGTTGATGCCACTGTCGACCTTCTTTCCACTACTATCCAAGAGGCTGTTCATCAATCGGTCCCTACCAAGGCCATCAACATCAGCCGTCCACCTCTTCCACCCCAAGTCATCGCCCTCATCCGCGAAAAGCGGCGCTTTTATCGGCTTTTCACTCGTACCAGAGATCCCCAAATAAAAACCCAATGGAATCGCCTCAACGCCATCGTTCGTCTCCAAACCACCAGATTTCGGGAACAGCGTTGGAGGACAATCTGCTCTGGCCTCGACTATCGTGAGGGGGCGAGATTCTGGAGGAAGTTGAAAGGCCTCACGGGGCAGCGACGCTCTTCTGGGGTTCCGCTCCACCGTGATGGCGATGTTGTGGTAGACCCTCAGCGACAGTCCGAAATCTTTGCCGACACCTTGGAGCAGGTTCATCAAGTTCCGAACGACCCCAACTTCTCTCAAGCCAACTATGTCCAAGTTCACCGAACCCTTGCTGGAAATCCCAGTATTCGTCCACTTCGTCTCATTCCCCCAGCCCAGGCCATTCCTGACATTAACCTTCTTCTTCCCATCGAGGAGCAGGAAGTCCTCGACGCCCTGGCCTCTGGAAAGAACACCGCCCCCGGGAACGACGGGCTCACCCGTCGAACTCTTCGCCAACTTCCCGCTGTAGCTATCACCCTCCTCACTTTGATTTTCAACTGCTGCCTCCGTTCCGGCCACTTTCCCTTGGCTTGGAAAACAGCCAATGTGGTGATGCTACCGAAGCCCCGCAAGGATCCCAACCTTCCATCATCTTATCGCCCAATCGCCCTTCTCAATGTTCTGGGCAAAACTTTCGAAAAGATCCTTGCTTCCAGGCTTCGACAATTTCTAGAGGCTCACAACGTCATTCCCGACATCCAATATGGTTTTCGCCCTCAACGAAGCACCACCAACCTTCTGCTTCAGCTCCAAACTGACGCCACTCTCGCCATCAACTCCGGTCAATGCCTCCTCGCCGTCATGCTGGACATTGAGAGAGCTTTTGACTCAGTCTGGCATGCCGGTCTGCTGAAAAAGCTTTTGGACTTTCACGTCCATCCTTTCTTTGTCCGTATCATTAATAGCTACCTATCCTTCCGCCAACACCAGGTCACAGTCCGCGGAAAAACCTCAAGATCGTTCTCCCCAAGAGCCGGGGTTCCTCAAGGTTCGATTCTCGCCCCTCTGCTTTTCATCACCTTCTGCGCCGACATTCCACTTCCGCCCAACCCAAGAGTCCAAATTTTTCAGTACGCAGATGACACCGCCATCTGGGTGAAAGCCATCAGCAGCGCCCGTGCCTCCAACCTCCTGTCCCCGTCACTTCTCATGCTCGAACGCTGGTTTCAGCGTTGGAGAATCAAACCCAATCCGAACAAAACCCAGGCCATCTTGTTTAAAAACCCACGTCATCACAACAGACCTTTACTGGACCCCAACAACGTCGCCTTGACATTATGGAACTCTAGGCTAGAGCTCTCCACTTCAGTCATCTACCTGGGGGTCCATTTCACTTCCACCCTGAGCTGGCTCCCCGAGCTTCAAAGATGCCTCGACTCCATTCAGAGAAGGAGTGCCATTCTCTCCGTACTCCGAGGCAGCTTTGGAGGCTGCCACCCTCGCACCCTCATCCACACCTACAAGACATTCATTCGACCCATTATTGATTACCGCTTTATCTGTTTCAGCGCTCTACCTCGCTCCAGCATGAAGAGGCTAAGGGCAAAGGAGAGGGCCGTCGCCAGGAAGATGCTGCACCTGAACTGGTTTCATCCCTCTCAGGAGGTTTGCGACCTTGCTGGCATCCCCCCTATAGACGGCAGACTCTCCGAACTCCGAGGCCGATTCGTGCAACGAGCGATTGAGCAGGATCATCAGCACACAGTCACCATCCTCAGAACCCCAGCATTCCAAACCAGGAGACCCAGGACGAAGAAGAGGTTTCCCCCCGCCATCCTTCTCGGCGACGCCGAAGATCTTCCCGAGGAGTTCCAGGACCTCTTAGAAAACGTTCCCCTCAACCTCCGATGATCCCGACGCCTTGTAAATTTTCTTGTATAAATGTTCTTGTATATATGTCAAATCCAATATCTTAAGACTAAATTCTGTTAAATAAAATATCTTAAGTTTAATTTTTATTTTTGTAAGCATACAACACTATATCCTAAGTTAAAACGAAAATATTGTAAACATCAAACATGAAATATCTTAAGCAAAAACTAAAATGAAATGTAAATTTTTTTTTTAAGCCCAAATAAATTTGTACAAAGCCGAAGAGGGGTAGTCCCCTAAACGGTAGTAGGCTAGGTTTAGTATAATTTTGTATACTCCTAGCTGAATAAACTTTGAAAATTCAAATTCAATTCCTTCGGTTCTTAGTGCAACTTTCACTCTGATGATGCAAGCTGCAAAGTCTTGCGAAACGTTAGTGAATAAGGATGCACAAACACAAACAGCAAAATGGCCAAATCTGCCTAAGTATCCTCGTTCTCAAGATACTCAAACAACACGAGCCACCAAAGAGCATGGCCATCGCGCGGGTTTTTTCTCGACTTCACAAGGTGCAAGGCACATTAAGCCAGAAAATTCTGGGTGCTCATATACAAATACTACGCGGTCTAAGCCGAAATTCTATGCTAAGGAGAATAATTTGCGTTCCGTTCCGTTGAGAAATATAACGGGTCCAGCAACTGGTAAGACTTATGTTTAGTAGCCTGTTACGAAAACATTATTTTGTTATTGGCATTTATCTGTGACTATTTTATTTGGCAAAAAGAATGCTAGACTGAGGAGGACAGATAAAATTTGTAAAAAAATAAATAATGATGTTATGGGGTTAAGAGCACGCCTCTAATTGCATTAGAAGACTGTTTCACAACAGACACTTATTTGATTCAAATACAAAAATACTTCTTTGTAATTCTGTTGTACTGTCGAAGTTTAACTACTGTGATGTTTATTATTCTTGTTTAGATTCAAACGATATTGGTAGAATTCAGAGATTGCAAAATACATGTAGGCAACTGATATTTGGCATTTGTAAATATCAAAGAATTAGTCACAAGCTCAGGGAATTGAAGTGGCTCAATATGCACAATAGGCGGCTGTTACATGCTATTTGTCTGTACCACTCGATTATCGTTATAAAAAGTCCTGCTTATCTACATAATAAGATTACATTCAGATGTGACGTTCATAATCTAAATTTAAGATTAAAGGGACTGCTTACTCCTCCCCTTCATTGTTCTGCAATGTATAAACGCGCCTTTTGCTATTTTATCGTAAAACATTATAATAATTTACCTGTTTCGTTTAAAACGACATTTAAGCAAGCTTTACATCAATACTTAATATAATGATCTCACAGTTTAAAAAGTGTTTAAAATGTATTTTTTTTATAATCTTTAAAAATTTAATTTGATATTTTGTTTCTGATCTCTCTTATAATGTATGCCATATTATTTATTTACTGGTTCATACCTTCATTGTTAGTTTTAAAATATTAAAATTTTGTTTTGTGAGGGTTAAGCGTAAGAGCAGATGGTATCTTCGGATGCCATACTGAACTTCGCCCTCTACGATTTACCATTTTCTGTTTTTTGTACATTTGTACATTGAATTTGTTTAAATAAAGGCATTTATTATTATTATTATATGTATCCTGTAACCTGTAAATGGCCAGTAGTTGGTTGTTGGTTGCAGTTAAAATAATAATAAATACATAAGTAAAGAGTTTAAAATTGTAACATCCCCTCCATGCAAACTGCTCGCTATTTCGGCCATCATATGAGTTTTAGTAGATTGCAGTACTTGTAAGCTATTTTTTTTTACTTGATCACACAAATGAGTACACGTTTTTGCCCATAAATGAGATTAATGATTCGAGAGATGCATAAAGCGATAATATTCTACGATAATTAGGGAAATATCTGGTATCTCTTATATACTGCTTATTATAACTTACATCATATATTTTTGAATCATTAATATATTTGTATTTCAATAAATACTAGTGCTCAAATGCTCGCTTAGCGAATCGATTAAATCAGTTGAACATTATATGTACAAGCTGATGGAGAACGTATTTAGGGCAATGCATAGCTGAATCTAAGCTTGTTTTGGCTGTTAAAGTATATTACAAAATGATGTAACCGATTCGTCCATAAGTAGAGGCGATAAATAACGCCTTTTATACGGCCAATAAAATTAATACTAATCACGAAATCGCTTTCCTTCCTTTTGTTATTGGAGATCTGGCGAAGTTATGAATAGGTCCCTACATAAACCGCGGTGTAAAGCTGGAAATGTGAGTTTTATGCTCAATAAAGTGCGCGTAATTGGGGGGTCGGCTTTCCACTGAAACCAAATCAGCATAAAAAGCAGCCGATTTCTAGGAATATTAGGGGTGTAGGGCTGCAGAATTGAAAACGTCTGTTGTAGATTGAGAATTGCAGGTCACAGCGATACCTTTCTGTGCTTGCTACAATATATTGCGACTTACTTATAATGTATAAAGCTATCCATAGGACACGGGTTACTAAAATATCAATCAACGCGTCCGCTGAAAGGTATTTATTTGAACAAGTGTAATATATAACCCACATTCAGAAAGGAGAGGAAAATTAAACAGAAGCTAAAGCCCATTAATAAGCATTGGTGCTTCAATAGGTATCTCGTACAATGCGAAATATAGAAAGAATTGTGAACTTTTAAATTACGCGAAAGTAGATAACAGAACACAAGGTTTTGTTTTGATAAGGCAAATCTTGGAGTTCTCGATAGAAATCAACCGGAACGATCGTTTATGCAAAACGGCTGGTGCTGGTATAATCTTAGAAAAGGGAGATTGATTTGCTCCGGGGGGCGTATATTCAGAAAGGGCGAAATAATTAATGCAGTATACGTGAAGTGAAATGCGAGAATTTTACCTGATAAAATCGCTTTCACTTCGTCCTTCTATGTTCAGTATGGACAAGGAACAGCAGTAACATGTAATATTTAACATTTAATCTTCTGTCACTATTATCTCTTCCCATGGCGTGAGCTTTCTTACTTAAGCCCCTATCTTGCAGTGCCGAGACTGTAATGCTTTAAAAAAGAATATAAAGTTTGCATATATTAAGCCCGTTATGATAATTTCATCATGTGCTCAATTTAGATATTCTTCGCAATTGCAAGTGTTCTTCTTCATTAAGTAAGACGGTTGTGTAGGAAAAGTGAAAAAAAGTTATGTACTCATTTATGCCTGTTATTGGATATAAATAAAAAACATCTAAGTGTAATTTTATAGTACTAAGATTTTAAATTGTGACTAAGAGTTATCTGAATTCTGGAATGGAGATAATACAACCTTTTCCTCATCATTCAACATATACTTACTGTCTGTTCATACACACTCAATTTTACATTATGTTTAAGGCGACCCATAATGTAAACTACAATAAAGTGGTTTTAAACAGCTTCTTCTTCTTCTTCTTTCTCTTCTCTCAGTATACCATTATGGTGTTGGGGTATTGAACCAATCTTTATATTGTCTTCTAGTCCTGGAAAGAATCCTGATTTGTTATATGGTTTTTCCATTTTTCTCAGCTGTTTCCTTGATATTGTCTATCCAATCTTTCCTAGGTCTTACCTTTGTTCTTCTACCATCGGTTCTCATCTAAAAAATTTTCTTTGGGTATCTAGTGTTGTTCATTCGATTTAGGTGTCCGTACCATTGTAGCTGTTTGTGTTCTATTTAATCTACTATTGGTTTTTGTTTTAATTCTTCTCTTACACTTTTATTTCTGACCCTATTTCGTATTGGTTTGCCTATTACGCGCCTTAGATGTTTAATCTCTGCGGCTGTTACACTCGGTTTTAAACAGTACGATACTAAAATGCCGAGAAGCTGTACACTGAACACGTTAATATTTATTTGAATTCTTTTGTGACGTTGATACAAGAGTTTTGAATTAATTTTATATGATCGTAACTACACTGGTATATCTGCGGTCAGACAAAAGTGTAAATCATCTATTAAAAAGGGAACTAATGATGCCAAACAAACTCCCTTAACGACCATGCCATGAAGGATTTGTAGTAACCAAAAGGCAAACTTAACAGCTTAACAATCACAAATATTAGCACTGTAGGGTGCACTCAGTATAACTATAACTATAAGTTATGATTGTTGCAGACCGGCAATTATCGGCCGACAAAATATTAAACGATAAATGTTCAAAGAAGTTTATAAAAACTCGAGGGGCTTAACGAGCCCTTGTCGAGAGAAATACTGCTCGATGAAATTACGTATAATATCCAGTGAGGCTCGCTTACTATCATGACAAGGCAGAGTTTGATGTTGTTTACAACTAGCAGCAATCGAACTGTTTCGAAAGCTAAACTACTAGAGTTCCTCAAGTAAATGGTCAGCACCCACAGTGGATGGATGCACCAGAATGGCTGAGAAACAAGGCTAGCAACAGAAGGAAATCGATATTGGTCGGCGTCCAGCATGCCAAAAAGATGAAGTCAAATTACAACATGGTCTCACAAGAAGTTAGATTATATTGCCAAATTACGGACAACTGAAAGCATCGACTGAAGTAAGCGACATTGTCAAAAGAAAAGAAAATTTGAAGGAAAAGAGAGCAAAAAACTATTTTTAAGCTCGACGAAGTAGAGCGTAACTGAAGAAGAATGTTTGCGATAGCTAAGACCTGCAATGAGATGTAAGGCTACATTTTCTGATGATATTGCAACTAATGGTAACATGCACGCAAAAGTAGTATGTAATACGAGCAGTACGGAGACGAATTGAACGAATGAGACGAATTCTTGGATTAGTAAAGACGTGTAAGGAAGCTGTAACGTGCTAAATAATGGACGTATAGTTTAACACAAAAAAATAGTATATGCACATATGCAACAATTAATGACGCAATTGATATTAACGAACGAACACACATCATTTAACCATTAATAATTAATTTCTGGATTCGATGGGGGTAGACTCGAATCGATAAAAATAAATGTTTACAAGAAGTAAGGTATGTAACAGTACTTTTTCTAGGAAGATCGAGTAACGAATAAGAGGAGGTTTAGAGAACTACTGCAATGGCAGCCAAGAGCAATAGATTAAGTAAAAATAAGAATAAAGCGTTAAGTGTTAACGTAGATCAAACTCCTGGAAATTTACACCATTTTTCTTCTTTTTCAATTTAATGTAAGCTATTTCTAAGCATATGCGGGAAACTAGCGGCACCAACCCAATAACGTGGATACAAATACCATTTGAATGCTGTGTGGCACGCACTAACTTAGCGAAAGCAACGATAATGTGATTTCCGAACTGAAAAGCTAGTGAAAAAACAGCCGTACTCTCTCAGCAGATATTACCCCAAAACAGCCTTAAAATTAACTAGAGGCTTACGTCCAATAGTAGTCGTAAGTAGCTGTATTGTTGTTGTTTTGCTATTGTTTTTATGAACAAGATCTAGGCATACCGAGTACCAGGTTGGCGATTTGGAACCAGCAAGTTAACAAAGTAAGCGGCTGCGTCGTCGAGTGGCTCGATAGCAAAAACTGCTGAAACCCACAATCTGGAGATTACGTAATTGGTATTAGGCAGTCATCACTCAATGTAGACGAATCAGACCAAAAAGAGTCATTTACCAGCAGCCATTACAGCCGTAGCAAATACTGAATAATTTCTGGTTTTCTATTGTTTGGTGCGCACTTCGCTTATGTATATACGTAGTGGGCTGTGCACAAAGGAGTCGTTGAAACTGCTGTCAGACTGATTTAAGCTAACGGAGTGCCAGCGTCGTGGCGTCTTCGCAGCGGAATAGGAACAGCATTTCACGAGTTGGTTTAACGTTATTGTTGAAAGGGTCCCGAGTGGTATAGCTTGAACAAGCGTCCACATTCGATCAGCATAGTTAAACAACGCTCTCTCTGGTCAGAACTTGGATGGGAGTTCCACGGCTGCTTCTCCCGGCACCTCGTGGTATAGCTGCCAAGGAAAAAAGTTGGTCCCGGTTGTCATAATAACATCATGACAGTCGTTAGTGGGATTGGAAGTCCCCATAAAATGTACAGTGACGCCTATAATTGGCTTAACGGCTGTGGGCGGAATGCGGAAAATAAAAAAATAAAAAAATAGATGCTTAGTAAAAACAGATGTTGCGCGTAGATGACCATTGTTGTTTGTTATATTAAAAGGTGTATTACATTTTTTTCGCAATTGACTGAAAATTGTTGTGTTTATTAATGCGAGCTAGGAATAACTACTAGCTTTGTCGTCTAGTACATAACCCTAGTATTATTTATCATTGTTTATCTAATAGGCAATATATGTTTGTTGTTCTTTGATGTGTAAAAAATTTACTTTCATTTGAGTAGATTGTTGGAGCCCACATTTTTAGTATAGCATGAATTCAGGTCAATTGTCGTTTTTATCAGGGGACGTCCTTGACTACGACTAAAGTAAAAAAGATAAGGAAGAGCCCATTGTTATTTAGTGTGCTGGAAATAAGAGAGGGAATCATACAATAACCCACAACGACAGGGCATATTAAAAGATCCATTGTGAATTTTGTATAGGCTTTTATTAGTAATTTGTTTATTTTATTAAACCTCACCGGAACTCAGGATCGAACTTCTTGGTTCAGTAGTCAGGATGCTTAACGACTGTGCCAATGTCTGTGAAGTTGGCCAAACCCAGACAAAAATTTAGTAATATGTCAAAGGGAATCGTTTGTTTATCTTTTGTTTACGTTTGTTTAGCAATTTTTAGCGTTTGTTTACATCTCTGTATACTACAACCAGCACCCCTATTTGGGTCGGGCCAACTTCACTGCAGCCAAACCCAAAATGATAAATTGACAATTTCTTGGTGGGAATCGTTTGTTTAGCATTTGTTTACGTTTGTTTAGCTATTTTCAGCGTTTGTTTACACCTCTGTATACTATAACCAGCACCCCTATTTGGGTCGGGCCAACTTCACGGCAGCCAAACCCAAAATGATAAATTGACAATTTCTTGGTGGGAATTGTTTGTTTATCGTTTGTTTACGTTTGTTTATCTATTTTCACCGTTTGTTTACACCTCTGTATACTATAACCAGCACCCCTATTTGGGTCGGGCCAACTTCACGGCAGCCAAACCCAAAATGATAAATTGACAATTTCTTGGTGGGAATCGTTTGTTTAGCATTTGTTTACGTTTGTTTAGCTATTTTCAGCGTTTGTTTACACCTCTGTATACTATAACCAGCACCCCTATTTGGGTCGGGCCAACTTCACGGCAGCCAAACCCAAAATGATAAATTGACAATTTCTTGGTGGGAATTGTTTGTTTATCGTTTGTTTACGTTTGTTTATCTATTTTCACCGTTTGTTTACACCTCTGTATACTATAACCAGCACCCCTATTTGGGTCGGGCCAACTTCACGGCAGCCAAACCCAAAATGATAAATTGACAATTTCTTGGTGGGAATCGTTTGTTTAGCATTTGTTTACGTTTGTTTAGATATTTTCAGCGTTTGTTTACATTTCTGTATACTATAACCTGCACCCCTATTTGGGTCGGGCTAAACCCAAAATTATAATTTGACCATGTCTTAGTGGGAATCGTTTTTTAGCGTTTGCTTATATTTTTTTAGTTATTTTCAGCATTGGTTTACACATCTCTATATTATAGGTAATACCCCTGCTTGGAATGGGTCAACTTCACAACAGCCAAACCCAAAATGATAAATTTTAATACGAAAATTTTCATTATGTTATTAACATCTTGAACAATGAAATTCTATTATTACACGCAATAATAACACAGATTGGTTTACTTTACAATGACTATACTGACAGAAAGGACGTATTGTTTTTCTGGTGCAATTAGTTGAGATTCCATGAAAGACGCTTTTTTACATGATTATGAAATTGTTTGGTTAAATAGTTTCCTGGAAAACTTTAAATTGAGAATTGAATACAGTTTTTAATACTAAAGCTGCTTTTAATGTTAGATCTTTAGTTTAACCCAATCAGAAGATCGAGTTTTGGCATATGCTGGATTTAACATGAGATTCCTTATACACCATAGACAACTCGCCATCTGGTGTATATATGTATATACATATACAGTGTGTCTGCTTAAGTTCGCACCATATGGAAAACTTTTTTATTATTAATTTTACGAAAAAAAGTTATTCTTTATAAAAAGTTCTGCATAGTCCGAAACTTAAAATTCAATTATCAGATATCAATTTTTTAAGCCGTATACGAGGAATGTCAAAAAATATTAATTCTGCTCAAGAGTAAAGTACCTTTATTTGAGACACTTTCGAAAATTGTTGTTAAGAAAAGTTGAGCAGAATCGAAAACTACGTTCAAATATACAATTACACCTATCTACAATAAAAATCAAGTTTTGTTATTTTTCACATTTTTTTAAGTTGTTTCATATGGAAAACTTTATTTTTGACAATATCGGAAACTTTTTTCAGTTATCTCTTTATTCGTTAAAACTTTCATAACCTTTACGTCTTGTAACCTCTATGTTGCATTATTTTGATGATTTTCCATATGAAACAACTTAAAAAAAATGTGAAAAATGACAAAACCTGATTTTTATCGTAGATAGGTGTAATTGTATATTTGAACGTAGTTTTCGATTCTACTCAACTTTTCTTAATAACAATTTTCGATATTGTCAGAAATAAAGGTACTTTACTCTTGAGCAGAATTCATATTTTTTTGACATTCCTCGTATACGGCTTAAAAAATTGATATCTGATGAATGAATTTTAAGTTTTGGACTATGCAGAACATTTTATAAAGAATAACTTTTTTTCGTAAAATTAATAATAAAAAGTTTTCCATATGGTGCGAACTTAAGCAGACACTGTATACAGTGTATCCCAGGATTGATGTTACAAGAGGTGAGATGGACTGAACATTTTCGGCCTTGACAGTGAAGCGAAAACTATTTTCTTTTCAGGTAAACTACCCTTTCTGTTTATCATACGACAAAATTTTACAAAGAAAAGTTGTTCAGAATAATAAATTATGACCCTATACAACATTTCAGGAAGTTCTACCTACTTAGATCAAACCGTTTTAATAAATACAATTTTAACGGTTTCATTTAAGTCATATCTCTTTCTGAAATTTTGTATCTGAATTGATTAATTTTATGCGTACATTGCATTTACAAGCTTATTTTGAATATTTCTCAATGCTCTCTCAAATCTTATCTTTTTGGATTCAGGTATCAAATTAATCACAAAATTATTTTTAACAAATGCTACAGAAATTGTTTAACTCTTGTGTCTATGCGAAATTTTCTATACGCTAGTCTATACCCGGGGAACCCGGGTACCTACGGCCATATTAGATGAATGCTCTGTATTTATAATGTTTATAAACGTTTTTCTACTAAATTAGCCATTGAATGTATGATCGGCAAGCAATTGCCAACTACTGCTACAGCTACTAATTCAGGATGATCAAATCGAAACACAAAATTTATGTGACACTTGTGAGCGCCCCTCATGAAATTAACAAGAAATAGTTATAAATAAATGTCAACAATGTAATTGAACTTATTATATGTGTGTTTCTAATATATTTGGGTATTCATTTTTGTAGTTTTATTATATGGTTACCCAGGTACCACGGGTATAGACTTAAAGGTGTTTTAACTTTACACTAAAATTTTAAATAACGTAATTTATATTTTTGAAAGATAATACTGCAAATCGAATGTACTTGAACTATTTGAGGATAAACTAAACGATAGCTGCAAACTTTAATGAGAAATGTAAAATTAATTACAATTACATGAAAATGTAGACACACCGGACAAAACAGTTAATTTATGAATAATTTGTAATTGGTACATATATTAGTGAAGAAATATATATTCTGATACATTTAAAAATTGTGTAGTTGTATTCTCTGACCCCAAATATGTATATTTAGATACCAAGTTTGTGATCCTAAGTGATTTAGAAGTCGAGATAGTGATAATATACTTATATTTCAAAATGGCAGTTATAAAATCCAAGATGGCCGACGGAGGAGTTGGTTCCTATCAAAAATTGAAAGATAAGTACCAAAGTAGTACCTGGAAAAAATTGGTGTTTTTGACCGGTGTGTCCACATTAACGCGAAATTCGACCTTAAGCTGCCCCATCTCATACGCACTGTTGCATAAGAGTAGCCCAATATTTCTGAAATTTTGCAGTGGGCTATAATTTTGCACTCTGAAAAACTTTTTGTAATAACATTTTTCTGTAATATGAACGGATAATTTACTTTATCGTAATTCTTTCTAATAAACACTCAGCTCCCTCAGCTTCTTGCTTCAAAACATTAAAACGCCGACATCTCTGAGGGACTTTTAAGGGAACGCTTCTAGGACACCAAGGAACATTTCTGTCAAAAGACTACATTATTTTTCTTAGGCTTTTCTTAAAATTTGTCTAATATGCCTGGACTTATAAGGTCCGGACAGATTTAATGATAAACATTTCCAAGTAAATGATCAATGGTGTACGCTCAATATTGATAAAAAATTAGTAAAGATTGTCGACACTAACATCAATTCTTCTTTGACTTTTCAATTTCGACAATGATTGTAATGAATACATATACCTTATTGCTTTATATCAAAAATGTTTGCAGTAATGTTTTAAAATTAACTATTAAAACATATCCAAGTATGTCACAGTTAATCGTGCTTAAATAATTGAATAATTATTCCTCTGTCACTGTATTGTAATTTATATTGATTTCTGTTTCACACTTGTAAATCTGATATTAGAAATTTACCATCTACGAAGGATTCTTTTTACCAACACATTTTGAGAGCTACGTATCAAATAACTATTTAGAAAAATGCGAGTACGATAAATCCAGAAATTCCCAATCCAATTAATTTTGGTTGGAACTTGAAGGCTAATGAATGTGCTTATTTCAAGTTTAATAACTAAGTGTTCGTCCCAATGTAACTTACGAAAATGTTTGTTGTACAGGGTTATTCATTATAAATTACCCACCCCTTATCATCGTTATTATTGTCTATAGAAAAAAAAGTTTTAAATAAAAGTTGTGTGGTTATGACTGAATTTTGTTTAAATGCTATCAAAATTACAGTGGCGTACAGGTTTAAGGGGATACAAAAAAGTAATATATTTTTTTAAATGGAACACCCTGTATATTATTAAATTTTTGGAATGATCTTTTTCTCCTGATTTCAAAAATATATTATATGTTACCCCTATATTATACCGTTTTTGAGTTATTAACCGTCGAATATCTTAGTTAAAGTAGTTACTGTAAATATGGAAAAGTTAACATTATTAAAGTAAGCTATGAAAATGACAACTAATGTTTGATAAGTGACATTTATTTAATGAAATAATCAAAATGGTTTACAGTGAGGAAGAAAAAGTCCAAATATTTACTTGTTATACTATACAAAATAATAATAAATAATAATATTCGACGTTTAATAACTCAAAAACGGTATAAGGTAGGGGTAACATATGGTATATTTTTGAAATCAGGAAAGAAAGATCATTCCAAAAATTTAATAATATACAGGGTGTTCCATTTAAAAAAATATATTACTTTTTTGTATCCCCTTAATTATGCACGCCACTGTACTTTTGATAGCATTTTAACAAAATTCAGTTATAACCACATAACTTTTATTTAAAACTTTTTTTTCTATAGACAATAATAACGATGATAAGGGGTGGGTAATTTATAATGAATAACCCTGTACGTGTAAATTTAGAAAATGTTCTGTTAACTGTAGTTGTAACAAAGCTGGATCGAAATGTATAATAAGTTGCTATTGTGAGGATCAAGCGCTATTAATTTGCTTTAAAAACGCATATTACTGTATACAGTGCTTTTCTTGTAAAGCGACGTATAACGGTTTACATGGCAAAGACTTTATCTTATTATGTTAATGTTTTTTCTATTGACAATTTTGAAATCATATTTTGTAACCTATTGGATTAGGCCTATATGGACAATAAAACTTAATAATTATTATTATGAAAATATAAACAAAACAATTTAGCTTGCAATAAAAGTGTATTATTTTTAAAGTAGACAACGTTAGTACAATGATCAATAATATTTTTTGTAAACTGGCAGTTTCTTAAAAAAGCTGTAGCTTCGATTTTTAATTTCTTTCTGATTTTTCTTGCTCTTATAGCTGCTTTATGAGAAAATCACTGAATTATTTTTTATATGTATATATTTTCGCCCTTAAGTTATAATAAATAGATGAAGAACATGAAGTACTTCCTATTAATGGTTTTGTTCGCAAGTAAAGAAATGTTTAAGTTTCTGTTTTTTAGTGATTAAAAACGACATTATTCGCGTATAACCAAACAGCCAGCGTAATATAATTATGAAAAAAACACGTACAGAAAAATATATCGTATTTTTTACAACAATAAAGCAATAGAGATAATTCTTCCAGTCAAAATTTCTCCATTCTCTTCTACAAACCTTCATACGCGGAAGTATGCCTTTATGTGCAATAGTTTTCAAAATACGTTGATGATGAAATTTATACCGCGCATTCCCGGTAAGTTTTGTTTAAACAATTTCTGTAGCATTTGTTAAAAATAACTTCGTGATTAATTTGACATCATCTGAATCCAGAAATAATAAACTTTCCCTTGGTTTAAAAATCATTGAGGAATATTCAAAAAGAAGCTAGTAAATGCAATGTACACATAAAATTCATAAATTTTCACATATAATCTCATAAGAGCATTAATTCTTTCCGGAAATTTTTTTGAGTGCGTTCCAACAACGTCGTATTAATTTGACCGAGCGGGACGCGAGGGCAAATTAGGACGTTGTTGGATGCATGAAAAATAATTTCCGGATATGAATTAATGCTCGAATGCAGATTCGGTAAGAAAATCGTAACGACACAAACCCTAAAAAGAAGTAATGTCTACCTACAAAAAATTTCCAAGAAATTTTGTTGTTGTCTTGGATACGGCTCGTGAACTAATTTTTCTATTGGTCATTAATGAGTGTCGTACGATTTTCAGTAATAAAAAATCGGAAAGTATTTTTTTGGTGTTTTGCAATTGCAAATAGAATGGGTTCCTTCACATTCATATCCACAAGGTCATTCCAAAGAGTGTATGTTGTTATCTATATCTTCGAGTGCACACCCTACGATTGAATTCCTGATTCATTAGCAGCCTTAGCTTAAATTGGCGTTTATGTGTCGACTTTTCAATAAGGTTTAATAGTGTATTACATAAAAAGCCAGTAAATACGCTTTCCTGACGTATTATGTATAGGTACTATTTTTTTGAAACCGTTTACATTAAAAAAACATCGTTACTCGTTAATCACAAATGATTCGAGATGTTTCAATTTGGATGGATTAATCATAATTTACCCTATATTACTATTACTGCCAAGAATAAATACTGAGCTAATTTAGTTTTGTACTTATTTATTTGAGCCGGGTAGAGTATTTTCCTGACTAGTCAGAAAAGTAACTACTACCCTGCCTTAAATGAGTTAGGAAAGTAGACACTTTCATGCCGCTTTCAGACATACCTAATTTGTTTTGATATAACTTTATGTGCTTAGAAAATTGTTGCAAAACGGGGTGGTCATGGTTTAAACAAACTCTGCAGAGCATAGCTAAACATGCATTAACAAACGATTCACAATAAGAAATAGTCAATTTATCATTTCGGGTTTGGCTGCCGTGAATTTGGTCCGACCCAAATAGGGGTGCTGGTTATAGTATACAGAGATGTAAACAAACGCTGAAAATAGCTAAACAAACGTAAACAAATGATAAACAAACGATTCCCACCAAGAAATTGTCAATTTACCATTTTGGGTTTGGCTGCCGTGAAGTTGGCCCGACCCAAATAGGGGTGCTGGTTATAGTATACAGCGATGTAAACAAACGCTGAAAATAGCTAAACAAACGTAAACAAACGATAAACAAACGATTCCCACCAAGAAATTGTCCTTTTATCATTTTGGGTTTGGCTGCCGTGAAGTTGGCCCGACCCAAATAGGGGTGCTGGTTATAGTATACAGAGGTGTAAACAAACGGTGAAAATAGATAAACAAACGTAAACAAACGCTAAACAAACGATTCCCACCAAGAAATTGTCAATTTATTATTTTGGGTTTGGCTGCCGTGAAGTTGGCCCGACCCAAATAGGGGTGCTGGTTATAGTATACAGAGTTGTAAACAAACGGTGAAAATAGCTAAACAAACGTAAACAAACGATAAACAAACGATTCCCACCAAGAAATTGTCCTTTTATCATTTTGGGTTTGGCTGCCGTGAAGTTGGCCCGACCCAAATAGGGGTGCTGGTTATAGTATACAGAGGTGTAAACAAACGGTGAAAATAGATAAACAAACGTAAACAAACGATAAACAAACGATTCCCACCAAGAAATTGTCAATTTATTATTTTGGGTTTGGCTGCCGTGAAGTTGGCCCGACCCAAATAGGGGTGCTGGTTATAGTATACAGAGGTGTAAACAAACGGTGAAAATAGCTAAACAAACGTAAACAAACGATAAACAAACGATTCCCACCAAGAAATTGTCCTTTTATCATTTTGGGTTTGGCTGCCGTGAAGTTGGCCCGACCCAAATAGGGGTGCTGGTTATAGTATACAGAGGTGTAAACAAACGGTGAAAATAGATAAACAAACGTAAACAAACGATAAACAAACGATTCCCACCAAAAAATTGTCAATTTATTATTTTGGGTTTGGCTGCCGTGAAGTTGGCCCGACCCAAATAGGGGTGCTGGTTATAGTATACAGAGGTGTAAACAAACGGTGAAAATAGCTAAACAAACGTAAACAAACGATAAACAAACGATTCCCACCAAGAAATTGTCCTTTTATCATTTTGGGTTTGGCCTGCCGTGAAGTTGGCCCGACCCAAATAGGGGTGCTGGTTATAGTATACAGAGGTGTAAACAAACGGTGAAAATAGATAAACAAACGTAAACAAACGATAAACAAACGATTCCCACCAAGAAATTGTCAATTTATTATTTTGGGTTTGGCTGCCGTGAAGTTGGCCCGACCCAAATAGGGGTGCTGGTTATAGTATACAGAGGTGTAAACAAACGGTGAAAATAGCTAAACAAAACGTAAACAAACGATAAACAAACGATTCCCACCAAGAAATTGTCCTTTTATCATTTTGGGTTTGGCTGCCGTGAAGTTGGCCCGACCCCAAATAGGGGTGCTGGTTATAGTATACAGAGGTGTAAACAAACGGTGAAAATAGATAAACAAACGTAAACAAACGATAAACAAACGATTCCCACCAAAAAATTGTCAATTTATTATTTTGGGTTTGGCTGCCGTGAAGTTGGCCCGACCCAAATAGGGGTGCTGGTTATAGTATACAGAGGTGTAAACAAACGGTGAAAATAGCTAAACAAACGTAAACAAACGATAAACAAACGATTCCCACCAAGAAATTGTCCTTTTATCATTTTGGGTTTGGCTGCCGTGAAGTTGGCCCGACCCAAATAGGGGTGCTGGTTATAGTATACAGAGGTGTAAACAAACGGTGAAAATAGATAAACAAACGTAAACAAACGCCTAAACAAACGATTCCCACCAAGAAATTGTCAATTTATTATTTTGGGTTTGGCTGCCGTGAAGTTGGCCCGACCCAAATAGGGGTGCTGGTTATAGTATACAGAGTTGTAAACAAACGGTGAAAATAGCTAAACAAACGTAAACAAACGATAAACAAACGATTCCCACCAAGAAATTGTCCTTTTATCATTTTGGGTTTGGCTGCCGTGAAGTTGGCCCGACCCAAATAGGGGTGCTGGTTATAGTATACAGAGGTGTAAACAAACGGTGAAAATAGCTAAACAAACGTAAACAAACGATAAACAAACGATTCCCACCAAGAAATTGTCAATTTATTATTTTGGGTTTGGCTGCCGTGAAGTTGGCCCGACCCAAATAGGGGTGCTGGTTATAGTATACAGAGGTGTAAACAAACGGTGAAAATAGCTAAACAAACGTAAACAAACGATAAACAAACGATTCCCACCAAGAAATTGTCCTTTTATCATTTTGGGTTTGGCTGCCGTGAAGTTGGCCCGACCCAAATAGGGGTGCTGGTTATAGTATACAGAGGTGTAAACAAACGGTGAAAATAGATAAACAAACGTAAACAAACGATAAACAAACGATTCCCACCAAAAAATTTGTCAATTTATTATTTTGGGTTTGGCTGCCGTGAAGTTGGCCCGACCCAAATAGGGGTGCTGGTTATAGTATACAGAGGTGTAAACAAACGGTGAAAATAGCTAAACAAACGTAAACAAACGATAAACAAACGATTCCCACCAAGAAATTGTCCTTTTATCATTTTGGGTTTGGCTGCCGTGAAGTTGGCCCGACCCAAATAGGGGTGCTGGTTATAGTATACAGAGGTGTAAACAAACGGTTGAAAATAGATAAACAAACGTAAACAAACGATAAACAAACGATTCCCACACCAAGAAATTGTCAATTTATTATTTTGGGTTTGGCTGCCGTGAAGTTGGCCCGACCCAAATAGGGGTGCTGGTTATAGTATACAGAGGTGTAAACAAACGGTGAAAATAGCTAAACAAACGTAAACAAACGATAAACAAACGATTCCCACCAAGAAATTGTCCTTTTATCATTTTGGGTTTGGCTGCCGTGAAGTTGGCCCGACCCAAATAGGGGGTGCTGGTTATAGTATACAGAGGTGTAAACAAACGGTGAAAATAGATAAACAAACGTAAACAAACGATAAACAAACGATTCCCACCAAAAAATTGTCAATTTATTATTTTGGGTTTGGCTGCCGTGAAGTTGGCCCGACCCAAATAGGGGTGCTGGTTATAGTATACAGAGGTGTAAACAAACGGTGAAAATAGCTAAACAAACGTAAACAAACGATAAACAAACGATTCCCACCAAGAAATTGTCCTTTTATCATTTTGGGTTTGGCTGCCGTGAAGTTGGCCCGACCCAAATAGGGGTGCTGGTTATAGTATACAGAGGTGTAAACAAACGGTGAAAATAGATAAACAAACGTAAACAAACGATAAACAAACGATTCCCACCAAGAAATTGTCAATTTATTATTTTGGGTTTGGCTGCCGTGAAGTTGGCCCGACCCAAATAGGGGTGCTGGTTATAGTATACAGAGGTGTAAACAAACGGTGAAAATAGCTAAACAACGTAAACAAACGATAAACAAACGATTCCCACCAAGAAATTGTCCTTTTATCATTTTGGGTTTGGCTGCCGTGAAGTTGGCCCGACCCAAATAGGGGTGCTGGTTATAGTATACAGAGGTGTAAACAAACGGTGAAAATAGATAAACAAACGTAAACAAACGATAAACAAACGATTCCCACCAAAAAATTGTCAATTTATTATTTTGGGTTTGGCTGCCGTGAAGTTGGCCCGACCCAAATAGGGGTGCTGGTTATAGTATACAGAGGTGTAAACAAACGGTGAAAATAGCTAAACAAACGTAAACAAACGATAAACAAACGATTCCCACCAAGAAATTGTCCTTTTATCATTTGGGTTTGGCTGCCGTGAAGTTGGCCCGACCCAAATAGGGGTGCTGGTTATAGTATACAGAGGTGTAAACAAACGGTGAAAATAGCTAAACAAACGTAAACAAACGATAAACAAACGATTCCCACCAAGAAATTGTCCTTTAGATCATTTTGGGTTTGGCTGCCGTGAAGTTGGCCCGACCCAAATAGGGGTGCTGGTTATAGTTATAACAGAGGTGTAAACAAACGGTGAAAATAGATAAACAAACGTAAACAAACGATAAACAAACGATCCCACCAAAAAATTGTCAATTTATTATTTTGGGTTTGGCTGCCGTGAAGTTGGCCCGACCCAAATAGGGGTGCTGGTTATAGTATACAGAGGTGTAAACAAAACGGTGAAAATAGCTAAACAAACGTAAACAAACGATAAACAAACGATTCCCACCAAGAAATTGTCCTTTTATCATTTTGGGTTTGGCTGCCGTGAAGTTGGCCCGACCCAAATAGGGGTGCGTGGTTATAGTATACAGAGGTGTAAACAAACGGTGAAAATAGATAAACAAACGTAAACAAACGATAAACAAACGATTCCCACCAAGAAATTGTCAATTTATTATTTTGGGTTTGGCTGCCGTGAAGTTGGCCCGACCCAAATAGGGGTGCTGGTTATAGTATACAGAGGTGTAAACAAACGGTGAAAATAGATAAACAAACGTAAACAAACGATAAACAAACGATTCCCACCAAGAAATTGTCAATTTATTATTTTGGGTTTGGCTGCCGTGAAGTTGGCCCGACCCAAATAGGGGTGCTGGTTATAGTATACAGAGATGTAAACAAACGCTGAAAATAGCTAAACAAACGTAAATAAACGATAAACAAACGATTCCCTTTGACGTATTACTAAATCTTTGCCTGGGTTTGGCCAACTTCACAGACATACTGTGCCACTGAATTTGGCAGCTGAATTGTAATAATGATTTTTCGTGGCAAAATTTCAGAGAGTAAAACAGCGAGGGGGTATTGGCATCTACTTAGCTTAAATTGTTGGTAATTAACAGACGCAAATGATATTACCATAAAAACGACTACCATTTTTGAAAAATAGTTACACCAAGTTTAGTAGTAAAACGTCTTTAATAAAATACTCACGTTTATAAAGATATTCCGCTAAGCGAGTCTACGTAAATAAGTTAAATACGTCGAAATATCAATATTACAACGAATTAAATTCAGACCTTATTATCGAACAGAATTGCTGATGCCAAAGTAAATAGATGCGTTTTGTGCAGGCCCCGTAGTCGGTAGAAGGATTAATGGAGTTTCTTTGTTCTTTAAAACTTTGCGCATTTGAACTTATAAAAACTTGTATATTTACATCTGTTTCAGAAAATGCGGGCACGTATACGACTCAAAGAACAAATCGAAGAAAGGAATTAAATTCGCCCTGCAGCGATTGCAATTTTTCAATTTACAAGGGTGGCAACGTTAAAGCGTATTATATTTTCTGTAGGAAGAACTATGGCTACTCGTTGGGAGTAAATATTTTTTGTGGAATGTGTTCTTATCCACAAAGAGTTCAATTACATCTATAGCTTGTCATTTACAGCACAGAGTCATATCACCTCCGTCGAGGCTAAAGTTTTTAAAGATACATTGTGTTATCACATTCCTCTGTTTAGACATTTTCCGTCTGGTATCCCTATCTGTTCTAGCATTTGAAGCCAAAATCATCCCCCTTGGGATATCCGCTTCTTGCAAAACTGACAATTTCGATAGCCATAGCCACTGACATCCAACGTGGAAGCTCTTTAGCTAACAGCAAAAAACTGTTACGCTGGTTTTGTTTATCTCATAGAGTACTTTGAGCCATGTTTGTTAGTAATATGTAATCGGATTACAAACAAAATTCAATTTAAGTAACAGCTCCACGGTACAATACACAATCTCCGATTAAATCGTATCACGGTGAAAATATATTCGTTTAAGCCTGTAAAACCAGAAAAGTAATATAAGCAAACAAATCGTACCTATTTCCAAAATTGCCAATTTCATTGCTTTAACAAGTTTTATGTTTTGTAGCCTTTGAATTTGAATTCAATATAAAACCATATGTAATTATTGAGTCTCATGACCATGGCACACTTAATTCCACATAAATTGAATTTTAAGAATGTTATTTATAAATCTAAGAAATGGTGAGCTGTTATACTCAAAGACTCTGAATCCGTGTAAATACATAAACCATTTGTTTTCCCACCACATCGATAAAACAACGAATTTTTTGAATTTTTATTTAGATATGAAAGCAAGCATAAAACTTGCTAGATCATGAAAAACGATTATCCTGGACGGATTCAACGCTACGGTGGGGCAGGGTCGTCAGAAGAGGTGGTAGGAGAAATTGGTCTAGAATTACCGAACAATTGTAGAAACAGTCTAGTAGGGGTTGTTATACAGAGCTTAAATTTAATATAACATTTTTAAGGGTGACAAAGAGTCTTTAATGCAAAAAATGTGTTTTGCTAAAACTAAAACTCATAAAATTAAAAGAATTCTAGTTGTTAGTTGCATAATCTGAAAAGAAAGGTTTGCAGTAACCAATAGTACAACGAAGTTTATGATAACACTAGATATACAACCAGCAATATAATGTCCAGTACAAACAGCTTTAACACATTCAGAAGTTAATAGGATAGTGTGCATCCGACGTAAAAATATTCTTTCTGAATTAATAACACTGGTCCCTAGCATAAATCAACCAGCAGAACAATAAACACAGGTAACATTTAAATTTAAAGACAAACTAAAAGTCAACGGCGAATATCATTATACAAGCAAGCAAAGCTTAAGGAGATTTGGAGAATACCAGTCGACTAAGTTAGCCCTTCACACAACAATACAATAACTATAACGTGTGTCAGCAGTTTACTTAAGCAAGCAAAATTCGAGGAGATTTGAAGAATTCCAGTCGAGAATGGTGGCACTTGAAATGGGAATCCGTCTTCAGAGCCTCGGATCAACAAATGCAGCGAGCGTCAAAGCGGAGACCAAATGCACATGGCCCAGAGAAGTACGATTAAGATTCTAACCCACGCGGTGTCGCGGCATGAGAGAACGGCTGGGGGGGGGGGGCAGCTACGAGGATTCGCTGAAGAATATTGCAAATGTTAGAACAACACCGCTAAAAATAAAGAGTAAGTAAAATATGATCATGTGACCTATCTCAAAGGTCGATTCAGGGTTCATCAAAGAAAACCTCGGTTTATCAACGAATAGAGCTGAACTAATGCGACATTCTGACGTGGAATCAGTTTTCCAAAACGTAGCTTTCAAATCGAATTCACATCCCAGTGAGTGCAGCGGTACTAGGATGCAATTATGGATATTTACGGTTGTTATATAGATTACTAGACAGCGTTAAAAACCGTTCAGCATAAAGAGTTAATAAAAATTCTTCTAGAAGTGAGGTTAGGATAGTCGCAACATAGGCATCATAGTGAATTAAATTGCTGCTGTTAGAGTGACAAGGGATAGTCGTATCTGACAATAGGGATATTATAACGGGAGTTAGACAAAACTGCTTTCTATCACAATGGTATAGGTATTCGAGATGTGAGTCTTCCATAAACTTTTAAAAATACCTTGGACTGCTAGAGCTACTAACCAAACAGTGCTACAACAACTAAGCAAACAATTTCAAGTCTTAACAACCATAAAATGTCCACAAATGGAATATATTGGATATACGGATGGGGCCACAATTATATATAACAGCAATGAGATAACATGAACGACAAAATAGAATGCTTGAGTAAGAAATAGATGACCATACGAAAAAATTATTTTAGTAGGCATGATTAGTTGACATATGTCATAATTAAAATGTGGGGCAAGCCTACTCAAATATTTGCTTCTATGTTTATCTCTTTCTTACTCAAGCAATACGTGTTATTTTCTTTTTCATGTTATCTCATTGCTGTTATATACCGTGCTTTCGTAAAATAGCGGATAAATTCGTTAAAAATGCAATAAATATCTGTTGGAAGAAAACGCTCGGACCCGTCGATTTTTATTTTTATTTGAGCATTTTTGGAAATACAATGCATACATACAGGGTGTCCCGCTTATGAGGTATGGCGTTATGAATGTTTTTTTTTAAATGACAACCTCCTTTTTTTATTACGGAATTTGAAAGAACGCATCTTTCTACTTACGCTAAGCTGATTTTGGAGTATAGAGCAAATGATCAAAAATAAAAAAAAATTAAAAATTGCAAAATATTAAACTTAGTTGCAATAGTAATACCAAAAAAAAAACTAAATTAAATGTACAAATTGTGAACCGTTGCCTGCCTGACAGTAACTAAGACGACCAACATGTTTTTTATTGATTGCTGTCATTGATAAAAGCGTAAAATCATACTTCTTAAAATCAAATTTAGTATTTTACAAATTTAATTTTTTTTCTTAATTTCTGGTAATGTGACCTATACGCAAAGATTACCTTACCGTACGTAAAAAGATGCGTCCTTTCAGATTTCGTAATAAAAAAATAGCCTTTCCATTAAAAAAAAAACATCGATAACGCTATACCTCATACCCGGGGCACCCTGTGTATATGCATTTTATTTGAAAAAATGCTCAAATAAAAATAAAAATCGACGGGTCCGAGCGTTTTTTCAAAAGTTATTCCTTGAATTTTTTACGAATTTATCCGCTGCTTTACGAAAGCACTGTATAATTGTGGCCCCATTGGTATATGATGAGGAAAGTGGAATATGAGTTGTTGCACTTAAAGGACAAGTAGTGTATTTTGTAGACATCTATGTACTACAGTTGTCAATATTAATAAAACTGAGACTCAAATTATGATGAATTAGCTTCAAAATAGAGGATTTCCTCTAAAGCACATACTCGTCTTGAGCGATTGCGTTACAGCATGCAAACTTAAAAACATTTTCTTGCGAATTTAGATAGGGTTGATTACCGTTTGCTTGTGTTTACGCAGAGTACCAAGTACCTTCGACACCGGTTTCTACTATGATATGGTCAAAGCCCAAATAATGTTATGCCAACACTAAGGTGTTCCACCACTAGCAAAACATGTTTTAGGTGCTGCACATAAGAGCCAGTGAAGTTGCTTGCGTCTGTAATGCTAGATCATCATCGATCGAACTTACTTCGTTCCTGATTGGACTTACTTCTTTCAGCACCATCGAACGACAATGACACAAACTTTACTGCTACAGGATGCTACCTGTAACTGTTTGTTGTCTTTGCCTGATTAAATAAGTTATTTAATGCCATTAAATCGTACAGAACGAGTATTTATTCGTTTTAATATAGGAACAAATAATCAAATAAAGGCAAACTGATGGTGCAAAGCGAAGACTGAAAAAAGACCTGAAGGTAGAAGCAGCACCCAGCCTAGAAAAAAGACTTGAAGTGGTAGAAGAAGAAAGACTAAATGTAGTAGAGGAAGAATGATTGATGCTGGTCAAAAACTCCTTTTGGTTGAAACGGTTAAGGATGGTCCCTTTGCCTCGCGTTTTATAACAGGGCAGCACTGCAATAGGGATAAAAATGTATTGAAGCAGGTTGTTTTAGTTTTCTTAGGTTGCTCAGATAGGTGGGCTTCCTCTAATTAAAGTAATATCTATATTTTCAAAATTGAATTGTCAATAAAAAAGTTACAGAAGAACGAACATTTTCTAACTTCTTTCATGAATAAATCCCAAGGGTGTTTAATTTTTTTTTAAAATAGGAAAAAATATCTTAACCTATCTAATAATACTGAGACAGTAAACGAACGCACTTAGAAATATGAATCAAATCAATTTGCAAAGAAAAAAGTAGATATTGTAGTTGCTTATCACTACCTTATAAAGGACGCGGTGGCAGCACTGCCGATCTTCGACGAACTGCGCCCGACCGGATCCGATAAAGACGTGACTCACGCAGAGACTCAAGCACAGCATATGTTTATGTGTAGGAATATTCTCCGACTGCGAATAAGCAACTGTTAATATTTGTACAAAATTAAACCTTTTATTAAAAGAAAAATTGGCTTGCTTTGCAGCACTTGTAGGAGAAGGGTCAACTTCTCGAAAATCATATGGACATTGAAATTAGAAAAATCAAACAGCAATTGAAAAATTTGCAATTAGATTAAGAACGACTAATACTGTTCATAATATACACCGAGTGTTTATTTTCGAACTTAAAATTTTAGATTGCATTAAACGTTTTTCTGACTCCTGCTCGTCAATTCAATTTACAGGAAAGGTAATGGAATCAATAGAAAGATAATATTATTGCTCATCAAATGATACTACTAATAATAATATTTACTGATGTATAGAAATAATGGCAAAATACCTAAAAATCGAATGTACAGTTTTGATCGCCCATGTTCCACTTTGAGAGTAGACTCCCGGTGTATCGCACATTGTATCTTACAAAATGGGTAACCACACAACACAAGTATACCCAATTTATGTAATGAAGTGCTGTATTTGTTCTAGTAAAACATGACACTATATATTTACTAGTATAGCAGAGAGTTCTAGCGTAGGAGTTAAGCTAAACTGCATTGCTGAGCACGTATCTAATCTGCTAATTTGCCGCAAATCTACTTGCTTTATCGAGATTAGGATCCCTGACGCATCAGTAAACACACAATCAGCCTAGGCAGCAGTTGGTTTGGTCTTTCTAAATTCCGTGTTAAGAAGGCCCATCTTGAGTTCAGTTGTTTTTGCTTGCTGCATGAAATTTGATGCAGTAGAAGAAAGTAGAGTACATTCGATGACAACATATTTTTTCGTGATTTAGAATTCTAATATGTTCTTAAGGTCATTTGTAGGGCTGCTATATCAATCTTGCATTAATGCTTGTGTGAAAATATAACTTTACATAAGCGATATAATATTATTTTTTTACAATGGCGTTGTAGAATCACCCACCTCTGGGGTGCTCTTAACCACGTGTTAAAAACACTTCTATACCGTTATTATTCGTTATTCTTGATATAGCTATGGTTAATACTGATTAATCAACGACAGCACTGGTAAATTTGCGATTAAAGTAGAACGATTTTGACGCTCTATATGATGATTTATAGTGAAGAGTAGGCATAACAGTTACAATAGCATTAGAATAAACTGCAAGAATATTGTCTACTGCAGGAAAATAGAAAACCGAAGTCCTTTGTCAGTAAATTTTTAAATTGTACGCTTGTACGGCTCATTATCGTATTTTCTAAATTACGACCCCACTTGTATATGGGCTTTCCGTATTATTCCGCCTGAATTTGAACATATCGAGTTATGTGGAAGCATTTATTAGCTTTCTAGCCTACGCAGCTGTGTTATCCGCTTGCTGTCGTCTGTTCTGAAAGGCACTCATTCTGTCTTCTTTGTTAATATTCGTTGGCACGCTAGGTTACGAATATCGATTTATCTGCAAGCCGCATTCTTGTACGTTCCGCAATACGACTTTAACAAATAACGGCCATGAATGCGAGAGAAAGAGGGCCAGATATAGCTCGGCTGCCCCGAGGCCTTTTATCGATCGATGGTTTTATTGTTATTAGGACTCCCGTCGTTTCCAGGCATTTGGCCGTGCGTTACGCATTTCTTTCGGGACATTGCTGTATGGGAGTGAGTGACTGTTTGGGGGTGTCGTTTGTCGATTACCTTAATCCTTTTGCGTTTTTCTATTTACCGCGGAGTAGCAGACTCTTATATCACCTCGATTAGACGGATTCCTTTGTGGGAATTCATTGGCAGTGTTGTGTTGGCCAAGCTTTCGCTTTACCGTTCTGCTTTTCGTGCCAACTTCGCCTTACGTCTCGTATGAAAGGATAATTCCCCAAGTGTTCGGCCCGTAACCCGTTGAGATGTCGCAGTATTTTTTTTTCGCGTCTCGTCCTATGCAGTATCTGGGGACGGTGGCCGTTGCAGCAGCTTAGGACATCAGTTATAACACAGCCGAAATCCTTACAGGTATTGTTTCTATTGTTTGTTAACGTTTAGTATGCAACTTACCATATATACAGTGTGCCTCATCGAAATACCAGACAGTTGGTGTAACGTCTCGGTTATTTAGCCTTTATTGTGTACCTTTTTGCATTTGTCAAACCGTTACAGTTGTGTACCTGTCAATACATTTCATATAACGTCAGTTTACATGGTTGTTATTTAGTTTTACGCAGTAGCCCTTGTCATGTGTCATAACCGCTACTTAATATAGCTGAATCTCGCCTTTAGTACCGCTATTTGTTTAGAGTTTACTGTTCATATCGTTTGTCAGAATTAATGTCAAATTAACGAATTATGTTAGTAGAGTTAAGACGTTGCGCAATTTACCGAACTGCCGTATATACAGATTGCGGCAACCAACTATGGCCATAGCAAAAGAGGACTTTACATGTGGCCGTAATTGTATTTAAAAAATTAAAAATTCGAATATATACCTTGTATTTATAATGATCCTAACGACCTACCGCTATCGTACATTGATTGTTCGTTTGTTAAACACCACGACGGCCACATACATATTCGCCTTGCTTTTGCAATGGTCCTAGTTGCCTGCCGCAATCTGTATATATTTTATATTTACCTGTGCCTTTTATACTTATTCTAATACTTTGGTCAATACATGTCATGTTAATTTAACTGTGGTTTCCTTTGTTAGTGTGCATATGATTTGTGTGTTTATATTTTACAGTTGTAAGAGGAATTTGGACAGTTGATCAAGTGCATTTTAAAAAGGTAGGTCCTATGATGCTGAACCGGTTCGTTGTCCTGATTACTGCCAAGTTTAAAGTCGTAAGGTGAACACGTCATATGCTTCCCTGTTCCTCAGTGAGTTTACCTGTGCATTCGCTTTTATCGTGATTGAATTGTGGTGGCGCCTTATCAATTTAGATATGTTTACCGTTTATTAGTCCGTTGCCCTTGTGTTATCAAGTGTTGAACCACTCCTAGCTCCACTGAGCCTAGTCGGCAACTCTTGCTATGAGCTGGGCAGCGGTCCTATGTTGGTTACATTCCCGATTTTGTAAGTTATAACATGAGCTGGTCGTCTAGCTTCATCGTGGCTTTTCGTAACTACCGTTATGGGCGGGCGCGTTGTCGTAAATGTCGTTTTAGCCTGTAACACAGTTAGTTTCTAGTAGCAATTTGCCTATAATACTGTAACTATGCGTCCTATTATATCTGGTCAAATTCTCTGTTTAAATTATTTCTAGGCTGGGCATTCTAAGAACAGGTTACTTTTTTATGATCATTCGAATTCAATTTTTTCTTCTCTAGTTCGTTTAAATTTGCTCTTTTTTTATTTTTGGTGTTCGACATCAACTTAAACCTCTCCTGGCAGGATTCTTCTTTGTTAACTTGTTCCAGTACTTGTATTTTTCCTTATCAGGCATGCTCTATACTTTTGAGAAAATTCTTCCTTCAATCGCCGCGTGTCGCTGCCAGGAGTACGAGACCGCGGCCTCAAAATTCAGGGTGAAGCATTTGAGTGATCCAGTTGTGTCACGTGGTGGGGAGAAAGTTTATTAGTTGCGAAAAATTGGGCCCTTTTATCGCAAACCTTCGGCTACCGCTAAATCCCGGGTTAATTTTGAGGCTCCTTGGCAACTACGAATAACGAAGTGTTCGTTTAAATTTCTGTTGGTTAAGTTACCCTACAAATCATATTTTGTGGATTTAGCAACTAGTCCCGATCCTACTCACGCGTCATCGCTGTTCTTGCCTGAGAACATCTCCAACGGCCAATCAGCTCATCCAATTGTGATGTGTGAATAACGCCGCAAGCAGCAAGGGTAATCTTTCAAGTTAATCAGCAACGACCTGTAGCTAGCTTAACGTAGATGTACTGTAATTGCATGAATTAGATATAGGGTCTCGGATAGGTGCGATAAACTACGGAGTGTTGCTAGCATTCTTTAAATTTAGTTCTTCCAGCGACGCTCTGTGCTCTAGTCTAAGGCAGAACATTAGCCACTTTTAAGAATTCCGTGCTTGCATTTTTAACAATTAGATACTCCGGCCTTGGATGGATAAATTATTTTTTTATATAAATGATAATGTCCTGCACAGGTCAAGGTTAATATTGTGGTATGCATGTCATTGTGCTCGTTGAATTATTGAATAGACAGCTCGTAAGAGCTACCGCCTTTGCTTTATTGTGTCCGTTTTTATTTAGTGTGTAGCAATTAGCAGCGTATCGAGAACTAGAAAGGAAAGGTTCCCGTTGGTGAGCGGCTGGTCGACATCCAGAAGAAATGTTTGATGTCTTCCCTGTCTCGAATTCTGAAGGGGTTAGATGCGGTTGAATTAAGAATTCGTGGATCAATGGCAATATCATATTTCGAAGTAATTATCTATTCCTAACATATCGTTTTCGTGAATTCTCCCCCTGTCCCTACTGTGAGCTAGCAGCGACATTTTTTTTGTGTACAGGGCCAAATATTATCGTGTTGGTGAGTGTGACCGCTATAGTAATCGATTACTCGATTTGACACCCCTCGAGAAGATTTTTTGCATCCAAGTTTTGGTGAAGTAATAACGTAGCTTCTCACGGGTAGCTTTTGTGCCGTAAATTACGTGTTGCCCTTTTAGAACTAGCACATGATATATCTGATTATGCACGATTTTGGATACCTACGAAAATATGTCTCACTGTGCGAAAACCAATAGCAAGAATTAATCTTTCCAAAATAGGAACAAGGAATCACTACCCATATAAACTGACAATTTCTAAAAAGACGATAGAAATGTAATTTGAAAGTTACCAAATATGATCAGCTCAAGGATATTTTAAAAATACTAACCATACTAGAGGTGTGAGCAAGCTAACATACGTCATAATTCGTAAAATATGCTAAACAGGAGAAAACAAGAAACAGAAAATACGGAATAATTCCCAGGATACGAGCTCTAAAAGACCAAACCTCACTCTCAACACATTAAGCAACTACCCGTGAGGACGGTGTGGCCCCAAGACGAAGCCTGAAGTAAGACCAATATCATGGTGTTGGGTATTTGTGTTGCTATGCAATAATTGTACGTTAAGTTGCTGTGCCAAATAAAGGGCTACAGGCTTCGTGCTCACACTGTAAATACATTTCTACGTTTAAGTGTAAGTTTTACTAACATATGTAATTTTTACACATTAATTTCACGGTTGGAAATTTGCGATTGATTGAATGCTTGAACTATAATTTAACAATTTCTACATTTCTTGCTTGTGCCAATTAAATTTAGAAAATCACAGTTTCTTCTATTATTTTACATAATAACAACTGCAAACTTGCTATTAAAGAATTATTGAGTTGTATACGTTGCAAATAGGAAACAATACTTTTCGTTTTTGCTGATTATTATCCAACAGTGCACTACTGCTTGTCGTATAAAATCTATCACCATTTCAGTGCACATTCACGATGCACATACTTTCGACTGAAATTTCAGTCTGCTGCAATTTATAGATAAACTTCAAATCAATAGCGGTGCTAGACAAATCGACGCCATTTATTGGAAACTGTTCAACTCGTTCTCGTTTAAGTGATCAGCGATGTGTAGTAACTTAAAATCAGCTTATATAGCAACTTTCTCGATTATATCCATGAGAATCTCCGTGGTTGATGTCTATCAAATTGAAGCAAAAAGGCTTAATTTAGTGTTTTTAGATTTCTTAAAATAATCACTAACAAGAAAAAAAATCGTACATAACGGATGTAACAAAAGCATAAGCTCTTGGACACAATTTACATCAATTTCATACTCTTTTGAAATATTCTGCGACGAATTTGTTTCTTATTTTGTACATCCCAACTATTGTCTTACACATTTCTGCTTAGCAAAGCCCTGAGAAATATTGAGGGTGTTGTCATGCTTTGCTACAAATGAAACATTGTGCTGAATCAATCAATTTGTAGTAGCTCTCGCATAGTGGCAGACAGCTAAGTTTGGAAGACATATTATATCATTACTAACGTGTGCATTTTGAGCACTTACGTTTTTTTGTGTTAGTTTAAAACATTACGATGCAATTCTAGATACACAGTCTTTCAAACAAAGCGGAAACTTTTTGTTACATACGTTATATAACTCCATAATAAAAAGCATTACAACATATGATGTGACGATTGGCAAGTTAACATAACAAATAAAAGAAAATTGATATGAACTGAAATGTTTCTGGCGTAGGTCAGTGAGAATTCCTAGACGGAATCACGTTGCAAACGATAGAATAAGAGAAATAATGAATGCTCCAACTACGATAATTTTTGATGAAATAAGAACAAGTCAGTTAAATAATAATAAATTGTATGTGGATATTTGAAGAAAACTTAACATGTGTCTGCACCTGTGATTACAAGCGGCTAACAGGTGTTTTTATTTTCAAACTCTATCAAATCCTGATTTAATGAGACGGTGCAGCAATTAACCAAACCAATAAAATGTAAGATTCAAAACAGTTTCATAACTGGGAACCGGAAAATAGCTCTACACTGCAGTTTTACACGAAAGTTAAAAGCAAAAGAAATTCCAATTGAAAATTCTAAAATTACGAAAAACTACATGGAAACCTTATATAGATAACGACGTTTAATGTTGTCGAATGTGCTATAACAGCTGGAGGACGTTTTATATCAGCAGGAAAAGCACATTGAAGGAACTGTTTTTTTTATAAGGTAATTATCTGTCGTCATTGATTGAAACATGTTCTATGTATTTGTAATGAAAATTAGCAACTAAAATCTTACATAGTTGCTTGTAATGTACGACACATACATTTTTTCAGATATTACAATCTGTCCGCAAGTTATTAACTTATTGCATATTGATTCACTATTTGAATTAATTAATATATTCATTTAGATATGCATATACGCTGCTCTGTATTCATAGTAATCTATTTATAGAAGCTAAAAAGTTGGCAGCGAATTACCCGACAAAATAATGATGTAAATATCGATTTGAGGACACTCTTAGACCTGTTAATTTCGTGTTTTAGTTGGGGCGTAAACATGCGAGCGACTGTTTCCAAAAATAAGATCAAAGCAACGCGTTGAGAAGGGAGTTTGTACTACAGTTGTAAATTGCTGCAAACTTTCACCAAGTTAAATATACGCAGGATTAAACTAATGCGATGAAACTATTTTATCCATCAGCCCCGGAGTCAGGGAAATTAGAATTTCTGACATTTCCATTGCTGTTTACAAGTAAAACAATTTATTTTTTGGTATACTGCTTCATAAGCAGAACTGGTGGATAAGCAACAACGTCTATGAATAACTTTCCGTTTCAAATTGGTTTACAATAACTAAATACATAAAATAAGTGAGATGTTACTTCTATATGAACCATAGATCCTGCCGTAACGAAACGCCTTTGAATGTAACTAAGTTGAGCTAAATTGTTTAATTTTGAGATCAGAAATGTGTGACTAAATCATATCCACATATTATATAGCTTACAAAACAAGAAAGCAGTGACTTCTACATGTTTTATTCGAACACATCAAGCTAATTGCTTCAAATTCCACGCTTTCCTCCAGAGTATTTTTAGGACGAGCGACTATTTGAAAATTCTCCACCGATTGAGTTAAAATCCAGTTCAATAGATCGAGTCGTCAAGACAAGGTGTCGATACTAAAGACTTATTTCGGTGACCTAGATAGGTAGGTTCTAAGCACTTAAGGAGTAACTATTTTATTGGGGTGTGGCGGTTTAAAGCTCCGGTTGAGTCGCGGAGATAAGTTTATAGCCGACTTCCGTTACTTTCATTATTCCTGACTTTATAGCATTCTAGCTGAAGTTTATTCACATCGATTGGGAATTTAGAGTGCGGTAAAACGAAGACTAATAGTTGGAACAGCACCTCTCGTGGCGTCTTCGAACACGATGTAACCGTAACAAAGATAGAAAACATAAGCATTAAACATTTACAATATTGTAAGGGTTGACTGAGATGCAAACACATTTTATATATTATCTGAATACTATAGAGTCCATTTTCTAAAAGAAAAAAGTTCTAACTTCGTTGACTCAAAACCGATTTTGATTTTTTTTTTTATTATTTCGGTAAAAGTTTATAGAAAAGTTCCCCATAGGTGAGAAAGTGTGCTTTTTATTTTTTCAATTGTTATTCACAAATAAGTGTTTTTTAATATATTCTTAATTAAAAGAAAATATAACTTCCTTATTTATTTAAACTATTGCCTGACATTTGATAACATAAGGTTTTTGGGTTCACAGATTACGAATCTGGCATCAAATTTGGTCTAAAAACCAAAATGGCGTCCACAAAATGGCGTCGAAGGTCTAATTTTTTCTTTCTTTTTTTAAAATTTCTATTAGATGTCTAGAGGTTTTTGGGGTCGCTGATTACGAATTTGACATTGAAACTCAACTAAAATAAAAAATGGTGGATCCAATATGGCGACAAAATGTAAATTTTTTTATTCGGACTTTATTTCTTACTTATACCGGGTGTCCATTCTCAAAATCGAACATAAGCAATTAACATTAGTGCATTCACTCGTTCTTCATTGAAATAATTCATTTTTCTGTAGATAATTCTAAAAGACGTTGACAGAAAGTACCTGATTTACGCCAATTAATTACCAATTTTTTTGACAAATGCTATCGAACTTGGAAGGCAAGGCATGGCATATTTAAAAATTCCCAAGATTTAAATTAGTATTTTAAAATAAAAATCGCATCTTGAACATTATTATTTGATGCGTAATAATTTTATCTTTCCATTGATACCATTACCTTCCCTGTAAGTTGAATTGGCGAGCAGGAATCGGCAAAAACGTTCAATACAATGTTAATCGCCTATCTTCGACTTTGAGAACGGACACCCGGTATAGGGGTTTTTGGGTCGCTGATCTCCACTTTTGTTAAAATTTATCAAAAATGAAAAATAACGTCTTTAAAGCGGCAAAATAGCTTCATTTTTGAATTCCGCGCATTGCCTCATATCTAGGGGTTTTGGACAAACTAATTATAAATATAGCATTAAAAGGTTAACTTTTATTATGTACGATTATTATTATTATTATTTATTAAACATTCTTCTTCTAAATTGTTAAACTAACTCAAATTTAAATACATTTAAATATAACATATGAATACATATAAATTCCAACGCCTAGAAATGTGTTTTCTACGACCTCTTTGTACAATTTCAAAAGATATTACTGAATTAAAAGATTTTTCTGTTTGTGACCGACGGGGGAATGTTATTATATAAAAACAAATGGCGACTTGTTCTACAGTATGGTGCAATTGAGATATATTAGTTTTATTGTACGTAATTATGGAAAAAAGCAATTGTTTTTGTCAATTATCAGAAACATAGAATAAAATCTGCTGAAAGAAACCGACGTCTAAAAACGAAAACTGCACCAGATATTCGATTTGAGACAGCTTTTTAAAGTTTTATCAAGAGAAATTTCTGGAAAATATCTTTCATGTCGTTTTATTATTTTTTTAAAATAAACTTTAGCTGCAAATAATATCCCCGCTCTCAAGCTGAAAGTGATGCTGATCGGTTAATAGTTACAACAGCTCTCAATGCATCAAATGAAAACATAGTCGTAGTATCAGAGAATATAGACGTATTACTTATATTAGCAGCTTTAGTTTCTCCTGATAAAGATATATATTTTTTAAAACCTGCCAAAAATAAAGAAAATATAAAAATATCTTCTAATAAAAGCCTGCAATTTGGGCATCCCAATTGTGGTGAGCATGTTCTTTCTGTACATGCTTTAACTAAATGTGACACAATTTCAGCATGTTTTAACAGAGGAAAGAATATTTGTCCAAGCCGGAAACTAAAAAAAGGCGTATTTTAAAAAAAATTGAGACAGTCTCACCATCGTCAAGAAAGCGTAAGCAGGACATAACAGCCTATGATTCTGAGAATGTTGAATGGATAGGTGAGTATGTTTAAGAAATGAATTAAGCAGTCGGAAAAAATTCAAGTTTCCAGATCCTCGAAATGTATTTCATATTTTATGGAACACAAATAGTACATCATTGATACTACCAACAAAAGCTTGGTCAGTGCACTACTGCTCAACAAGTACTCTGAACTTAATTTGCATTTCTGAAATGGTTATCTTCAATCCTCATCCATATGAAATGAAAAAAATTATCTTAAAAAGTAGCGGAATAGAGTATTTCATTTTCGACAACATTGTAAAGCTAGACTGCCTTAATAAACACAGTTGAGGATTTACAGGAATCAATAACTGCTTTCCATAAAATGCCAACTTGTGCTGGCGGTATAAACATTTCAATGACACCATCAAACTTCTTAAGCAATAATGTTAAAAAAGACCACCGATTAAATGTTTGGCGGCATGTGCAATGCACCTATGTAGAAAATGTTTCTCGGTGTCGAGATGAATTGTTTAGGTGTTCATTGTGTAGAACAGTACGGAAAACCATTTCTAGTTTTAAGTTTAGAGTAAAACAAAACCCCATTAAATATAATTGCTCTAAAAAGATGGCAATGAAAAGAAAGAACGAAAGTAGAAATAGATCTTTGAAGCGATTGAAACATCGATTTACTATTTTGAAAGACAAATTAACAGCAATGCAAGAAAAATTCATACAAGTGGATGAAATTACTGCTATCGAAAAAATTCAAAATATGAAAAATATGCACGCAGCTCAAAAGCTTTTAATTACCGAATGCATTAAGCAGTCAAAGTATTTGAAGAAGACTTCACGCCGATATACATCAGAATGGCTTCTATTATGTTTGTTATTGCACATAAAAAGTCCTACTGCATACAAATTTTTAAGAACAAATGAGATGCTTCCTTTACCGTCTATTTCTTCTGTTAGAAGTTACCTATCCAGAGTAAAATTGAAGTGTGGGTTAGATGAAGAATTTTTTGAAGCATTCCAGAGAAAGATTATTCAAAAGAATGAATTTGAACGCCATGGCATTGTAATATTCGACGAAATGCAAGTGAAACAAAGTGTACAGTTGCAAGTAAAATCGTTGAAACTGATGGGGGTGCAAGATTTTGGTACCGATAATCCTGCAACTGCTAAGAGTACCAGCAAGCTGGCCGACCATGCTTTGGTTTTTATGTTTTCTTCGTTGGGAAGTAAATTAACGCAACCAATAGCGGTATATGCTGCTAAGGGTGCAACGCACGGCACTTGTTTATCGCAATTACTGCTGGCAGTTATAAAAAAATTAGAAAAAGGCGGCGCTATTGTTGATGGGGTGGTTTGTGATGGAGCAACAACTAATCGAAAAATGTGGTCTGAGTTTGGCATTTCAGGGAAAATGGGCGCTGAAAATAACAAAATATTGCATCCAATGGACGACAATCGTTACTTGTATTTTTTTTTCGGATGCACCTCATTTGATAAAATGTCTCAGAAACAGGCTTCTAAATCAAAATTATCTTGTGGTAAACGAATATTACATTTATCTATTAAGGACAAATTAACTTGGCAGTATTATTGTAGGTACCAGATGGCAAAGTTGAATGGATGTATTATGTAAAGTTATACCAAATTGATTCGAAATTGGCTGGAAATCTCCGTGTTTGTCCGAAATTGTCTGAAATTCATATACGTCCATCAAATCTTTTGAAAATGCGTGTTAAACTGGCCACACAGGTACCAAAGCTGTTGCTGAATTAGAAAATCAGAAATTATATAGATATTTGTCTTGCAGATTTTTAGCAATGCGGTAGCAGATGGATTAAGACTGTACCAACAAAAGGTACCTGGATTTGAATACTGTAATGCAACTGTATTACTAACAAAACGATTTAATGATCTATTTGATTCTCTTAATCGACGGTTTCCTGCTGAAGCTATTCGCACAAATGGCTCTGATATTGAGGTTGTACAAATATGTATATTTTGACATAAAACATGCACATAATATTATATCCAATTTCAGAGATTGAAACAAAATCTAATCTGGTTAAATGAATGGGAAGACATGTTCAGAACTGGTAAAATAAAGGCAACGGAATTTTTAACTTATAGTACAGCTGAAGGTTTACGGGTCACAATAGTGTCAACTATGGAATTATCAACCTACCTTTTGGATAAATGTAAATTTAAGTATATTTTAAGCGGCAAGATGAATCAAGATCCTCTGGAGGTAATGAATATATTTAAATGAAAATTTTGGTTGCCCACAAGCTTTGTTTTGCAGAATGACGATTTATTTGCTCATTTCAGGATCGTGGCTCAGTTGCTGTAGATATGATTGTTGCTTCCAGCACGTTGTGTATCTTCAACTTTTATTGCATGGCTTTCTGTATGTTTTAAGCTTTCTGCATGTTTTCCACTTCTATATTGTACTTAAATATAGCATGCGTCGTACAAAGTTTGTTGGTTTTTTTAGGATACAAATTTGTTGCACAGTTCAAAGGTCATATTGTTAATTATATATTTGATAGTAACTGTCAAAATTTTAGCAATTTTTTGGGACAATTCGTCAAGCTGGAGGAAGTAGGGATCATCCAGATTTTAGTACGTTTCTACAATTATATCGAATGCTTTCTGTGTACAAATTGTTAAAGCCTCCAGCGTTTGGCAATTGCTCCGTTTTAGAAGAAACTTCTAAGGCATCGTTGGAGTTGCAAGATTTCAGAACAATTTTTAGTAATACTGAAAAAACCCGGAAACAACGAATAGAGGACATAAAACGTCAATTAGATTGCATAATAGAACGATCAGATTCCGAAGATTTTGATTCTGATTTTCTTTTTGACACAGCAGAAGAAACTGATGACATTACAAACCGTGTTCTTTATTTTTTAACCGGATTCATTTCAAAAAAACTGTTTAAATTAAGTAAGTGCAATACTTGTAAAATGCATCTTTACAGCACAACGCCTTCCGACGGCTTTACGTCAGAAATGGACCTAACAAATATTAAATCTAGAGGATTTCTGAACCATCCCAATATTGAAATGTTTTTATTTTTGAAGAAAATTGAAACCATACTTATGAAAAGAATAAGTTCTGTCGATGTTTTTGAAGAAACTGTTGATGGCATTCTGGAACGTAGAATGACTTTCCATTTTCCCTGCACTGAACATCATAGCGATATTGTGGCTCAGACGGTTTATTTCTACATTTTTATGCGAATACAACAATTTTATAAGCAACAAGAAAAATGTCACCGACAAAAATCAGTTGAGAAACGAAAGGAGTCAAAATTGCAACACCACTGAACTCATTTACAGTTTATTTTATGTAAAATAATATTTTTTCTTTATGTTTATATCATTCAGATATGTATCTATTACCTTTGCCTTAGTTTGTTTAAAAGTAAATGTAAATTTCAAACAGTATTATCGTTTAAATACCTTCAATACTTATCAACCGCGCATAACGGCACAATAGCAACAAGTAAATCTGGGACTTCGTATGCTATCTCTCTCACACACTTTGTATTACTGGCGCACGGACTGATTTGAGCGGCTCGCTGTATCACCTATAGTTCTTACATCGTGGGTTTGACTCTTTTATTAAGGCGTCTACTAAAAAAAAATAGCGTTAATTTAGTATCATTGCGCCCTACGATGGATTCAGCAGAACAACATTTAAAGCGCGTGTATTTGCACACAGTTGTGGGTGGGAAACCGAGATATTTCAACGGAAGGTTGGGGTTGGAAATATGATACAGGAAAGTGTTTTTCAATCCTAATGACGCAAGAACCAGCTCCTCAAAACATCTTAAAAATTGTTTTTTTGCAACTACAAAACTAGTTGCGGGCCAGCTTGTGGGTGTACAAAAAGTGGCATTAGGCTCGCCGGTTTGCGGTGAAGATGGCGGAAATAGTTGCCTTAATTCACGATTGGAAGTGTCAATGGAAGAAGTAGAGGAAGAAGAAACTAAAGCTAAATATTGTTGCTTGTTTTTAAATGTATCTTGGGTTAATTTTAATAAATCAGTTAAAATATTATATATTTAATACTCATTTAACTCTTCTATCATTTGTTTCCACCATTTTTCAGACACCGTTTTCCATTTTTGATAAATTTTAGCATAAAATTTGGGATGCGCGATCTAAAAAACCCCAGGTCTAGGCATCAGAAAAAAAATTGACCCCATTTTGGATTCGTCATTTTTTAGTTTAGTTTAGTTTTAATGTCAAATTCGTAATCAGCGACCCCAAAACCCCCCAGACATCTAATAAAAATAAAAAATTCAAAAATTGAAAAGTAGACCTTCGATGCCATTTTGATTTTAGACCCATTTTGAGGCCAGATTCGTAATCTGCGACCCCAAAAACCTTATGTTATGAAATTTTAGGCAATTGTTTAAATAAATAAAATAGTTATACATTTTTTAATTAAGATTATATTAAAAACACTTATTTGTTAACAACAATTACAAAAATAAAAAGCACACTTTCTCACCTATGGGGAACTTTTCTATAAAGTTTTTCCGAAATAATAAAAAAAAATTGTTCAAAATCGGTTTTGAGTCAACGAAGTTAGAACTTTGACGAATTTTTTGCGTTTAGAAAATGGACTAATAGTAACGCTGAAGTACACAGGAAGTCTGTTATGAAATGGTCTAGTTTTGCACGTTTACGTAAATGTCAATATACTAAAAAAAGTTCTGTGTGTATATATTTATTCCATTTGACGTCGTAGCGTCCCGGTATTTTTTCACGAGGAAATTCGTACCCCACCCACGCGAGCTTCAAGCACATGCCGACCGGGGGTCTATTAATGTCAATTAATTGTTCGGCGAATAGCCAAATATGAAATGTGTGATCGTACTATTTCCACTGTCTCGGGTGTTTATCACACTGTTTCCAGTGTTTTTGATCTACTCCCGTCCTCAGGTACACACACGTGTGTTCGTGAAAAAACGAACAAAAATCAGTCTTTCACAGGACTAACCAGGAACACCTGAGGACGGGAGTAGATCAAAAACTCCCGAAATGTCGTGTGATAAACACCCGAGTCGGTGAAAAAAGTCCGATAAAACATATCATAATAGACCAGAACAACTTATTTTCCACATTGTTAAGCATTAACTTCTAATATCTGAATTTGAATATAAACTGTAAGATTTGTCAATATTTTATTTAAAAAATAAAAAATTGAGTGTTAATCGCTCTCCACTTAAATCAACTCATACAATGTTAAACAAATAATTGATTGTTTAAAAAATAATGTAGACTTCTGAAGAAGTTACCTTTTAAATGCTCACGAAACGCGCTCAAATTAAATGAACGATTTAGCTGCATACTCATTTCCAAATCCGAAATGGACTTACGCCATAGAAGACAGGTGTTTAAACAAATATAATATTTAAATTATAGTCGACGTTTTAGTTCTGAATACGTTTCATATGGGTAGTGATCACAGACTGGTAAGAAAAACAGTAAATATTAACAGGAAAATATGTAAAAATTCTAAAATAGATTAAGTAAAAAACTTATTAGAAAAACAGATAATCATATCAACTTTTCATAAAATATAATCAACATCAATTAAAACTTATGTGCACAAAGTGAGCGAATGGCCGACCCAGAATTATGCTTGAATCTCAGGTAGCTGGACTGGATTTGATTACTGGTGACTACACGTGCTAACAGTTGTGGTAGTCGTTAACTCCTAACAAAGAAACTTGATTTCGACGGGCAAAGTTAGCCACCTTCCCGGTTTACGAGCAAAGAGGGCTCATAATTAAATAAGGGACCGTTGAATACTTGAAGTACTTCAACGCAATACCATCAATCCGACTCACCCCTCAGTTATTATTCGGGCTTTTAAATGTAATTGTAAACTTTGGAACTCCATTTTTTATATGTGTGCGATGCCTCTCAAGACAAATCGCAAACCCATTATCGTCATTGTTTAGAAAAACTAAAATTACGACTAAATTCGCACATAGGCAACGAGCTGTCGAAGGAATCATGTAGAGGAAAATTTAAGAAATCAAGATTAGAAGAAAAACTGAAGATGGCATCCAGCGTACAGAGACATTAAAATGGCAATGGATAGGACACATGGCCAAATATGACAGTACTAGGTAAACAAAGAATTTTGTAATGGCGACCAAGAAAGCACAAGCGAAGCGTGAGCAGCTCACAGAAAATGTGGTTAGACGATGTTAAAGAAAAAATAGACAGAAATTTGCACTAAATAGCACAAAAGCGATTCGTATAAAAAAGTAAAAAAACACAAAAGGAGGTCTACATCCACGTGAGGATAATGAAAGGTTTCTGAACAAGGAGTGCACAGTAAGTTTTTCTACGGTTATTACATCTACATTTTCTGTATGGTTTACGCGATCTGTGTTACCTTATGTTATTTTTCGTAACTTTTTGAGTAGTTTATATAGTAATTACTAGCTAGTACAATTCTATCTTGGATTTGATTTGATATACATGTACAAAACCTTTTTGACGCAACATTATATTTCTTTGCTTCGAACCATTTTTTAGGTGTCAAAAAAGGAAATAAAGTATGGAAGTTGGTTGTCAAGACCCATTCGGCCCGATTAGCAATTCTGTAGAATTTTTCGTCTTTCCTCTGTTAAACGGTCGACTAAGACAAGGGTTGGGGAATATAGCAAATGCTCCTTTAGAAATCATCTGAAGAAGCAAACGTTTCAGAAAATATTTATTAGAATAATCTTATGTTCCTTATTGGTATCTATAAAATCAATTTCGGATAGATTGAACTATTGAAAGGATTTAGGTACTGCAAAAAACAAATGTAAATTATTAAGTAGTGGAAATCTAACTTATAAAAGGACCACTGCATTTATATAAACGGTAAGAGTAAATACTCCGCTCGTTGTTACAATTTCTTAGTTCGGTGCATCGTTGCACGAGTAGAATTATTTCGAGTGAGCTTAATCAATTCGATATCGTTGTTTTATTCGTACCCGAATAAATATCGGTAGTTAAATTCGACTAGCGAAGTTAGTTACGTAATGCAATGGCACTGGAACTAAAGTTGTAATGAGGAAACCATCTGTAACTACGGGAATAAATTATTTTAATAGTTTTCAATTTACGCAGAATCCAACGACTTGGCTGATTTGTCCTATTTCCTGAATTTGTTGGTTTGTTTAATGTACGTACAAACTTAAACACCTTTTTAGCAGCCTTCACTTGAAATTTCTTAAGAGCATCACTTGCGTCAAAGTAGTAAACTAAGTAGTGTACGTCTACGAGCGTTAACTGAAATGTTCAGATTTTAACACTCGTGTTTATACAAACCGTACAGCCACAAAATAAATTACATTTTTATGACTGCTGAACTTGCAATGTGTCTCTGAGTAGTATTATTTTAAGAGATTTCCAGATTTTTAAACTCCGCGACCCAAGCAGCAGGGAATGTGGCTATTATAGTTAACATTAAGCGAGATTCGCAATTTTCCAGCTTTTGCGTATGTTACTTCAGTAAGCAACAAGAGCACTATTATAAAATTATAAAGCCACGGAATTTCCATGTTACGCGCAAAATAAATTGTAAAGGGCGATCCTAGCACCGAGGCGATTAAAAATTCGATATGATTGGTTGCAGCTAAATAATATTATTCAAACTTGATGAAAGTCGAAACGAAAGGGGGCGTTCTGCCAATTTTTGCGTTCAATTACAAATTACCTGTTTGTGCCTCAAGCGAGACCCGCCGGCTTTAATTTATAATAGGTTCCCTTTCCACGAAGGACTGTGATAAACCCGAGCATTTGAAAATTTTTGTAATCGTAAATAGTTTACGATACGTAAGAAGTCCGGAAAGGTCATCTTTACAGGACAAGTGCAAGTTCTGTAAAGAGTAGTACATGTTATTTCTCCCATAGGGCCTCAGCCAAGGAAATCGCTAAATTAAACGCCTAACCTATTTTCAACCAATGGTTGCAAACATCTCATTATTTCCCGCCACAATCGGCTTTCAGATCCTTTAAATGGGTCTCGCGTAGCTTTCTGCGGAAAATCCTTTCAGTTGCCGCATCCAAGCAAGTTGTGCAGTTGATGTCGAGTGTCTTTATGTGTTTTGACCACGACGGTTCCAATTTCCGGAGATATCTTCTCAATCCGCTCTGTGGGATTTAATTTACGGAACCGATCGATTTAAGTCACTTAATAAGGAGTCCGTACCAGAATTTCATATCATCTAGCGGTACTCCTGGATTTGACTACACAGGAAACCAGACACGTAGGCCAAGTTCTGGCACGGCAGTTACGGCGGCCTCGCTATCACATTCCATTTTATCGAGCTTGCCGGATTCTTCTGCAGCACTGCAGCGACACGTCCAAGTGCGATTCCAAAAGGGACATCAAGAAACATAAGCTGCAGCGAGGATCTTAAAAAGGTACTGCGTAAAATTTATATTAATGTATTAATGTAGACGCCCATTATTTTCGTTAAGTGGTGTCGTGGAAGCAAATTAGAGTGACGCACGTTTGTATGACCTCTTATAGCGTTCAGATAATGGCAAAATAGTCGTTATCATTTCACGAATTCACAATCCTGTAAATAGTTAAATTAAGATTACGGAATGAGAATATTTAGCAGTTTGTGAAACACCATGACGTTGTGTAGGACTTACGATTCAGTATTTAAGTCAGCTGTGATCATTGTAAATAGTAATTTTGGTATTTTGACCTTAATATGTTGAATTTTTATTATTCAGTTTTCTTTGGATTTGAAAGTTGTTGCACGCGTTATTTCCTGTATTTAAGTGTAAAAGATTTTAGCTGTAAGCAGCAGTACAACAACACACTAACGGGTGATTTTTCACTTCCACTTCCACTTTTAAGAAATTGCTCAGTATTATTATTAGAAAAGTGTTGGCGCTCAGGCATTTCATCCCCTTTTAAGTTATCGAGGCCTTGCCTCGTGTAACGGACAATTCCGACATAACGTACGCGTTCTCGACTAGTTGCCGGAAAACTTTTCTTTATTACCACCATTCCGGGCGAGTTAGCTTTTTAACTACCCGATATTGTCGTAATCTTGTTTTATCGGGTAATAAGGCCTGTTAGGAAATGCTAGAAGCCGCTAAACCCGTTTCTCCTCATTCGTTGACGTCCGCCTGCTAAATTTTCGCTTGAACATTTTATCTGTCATATGGAAACTGTTTCGCGGAAGACAAAGGATTTCTCAAATCTGAGAGTATTGAGCATCTAGAGTACCATCGAGTTTTTGATTTGCCCAAAGAAGATCCGACTGTGGTTGCGTTAGGGTATTAGCGTTATGTTAAAACCTTTGTATTTCATTCTGAGGTGTGGACAAAATAGTACGAAGGGATGATCTTTTATAGCGATTAAGACAGCTAGTGGTTGACAACTAGCTCCCTGCATTTTGTTTCATTCTGTATCACTGTATAACCGTTAAACGGTCGACTAAGACAAGGGTTGGGGAATATAGCAAATGCTCCTTTAGAAATCATCTGAAGGAGCAAACGTTTCAGAAAATATTTATTAGAATAATCTTATGTTCCTTATTGGTATCTATAAAATCAATTTCGGATAGATTGAACTATTGAAAGGATTTAGGTACTGCAAAAAACAAATGTAAATTATTAAGTAGTGGAAATCTAACTTATAAAAGGACCACTGCATTTATATAAACGGTAAGAGTAAATACTCCGCTCGTTGTTACAATTTCTTAGTTCGGTGCATCGTTGCACGAGTAGAATTATTTCGAGTGAGCTTAATCAATTCGATATCGTTGTTTTATTCGTACCCGAATAAATATCGGTAGTTAAATTCGACTAGCGAAGTTAGTTACGTAATGCAATGGCACTGGAACTAAAGTTGTAATGAGGAAACCATCTGTAACTACGGGAATAAATTATTTTAATAGTTTTCAATTTACGCAGAATCCAACGACTTGGCTGATTTGTCCTATTTCCTGAATTTGTTGGTTTGTTTAATGTACGTACAAACTTAAACACCTTTTTAGCAGCCTTCACTTGAAATTTCTTAAGAGCATCACTTGCGTCAAAGTAGTAAACTAAGTAGTGTACGTCTACGAGCGTTAACTGAAATGTTCAGATTTTAACACTTGTGTTTATACAAACCGTACAGCCACAAAATAAATTACATTTTTATGACTGCTGAACTTGCAATGCGTCTCTGAGTAGTATTATTTTAAGAGATTTCCAGATTTTTAAACGCCGCGACCCAAGCAGCAGGGAATGTGGCTATTATAGTTAATATTAAGCGAGATTCGCAATTTTCCAGCTTTTGCGTATGTTACTTCAGTAAGCAACAAGAGCACTATTATAAAATTATAAAGGTACGGAATTTCCATGTTACGCGCAAAATAAATTGTAGAGGGCGATCTTAGCACCGAGGCGATTAAAAATTCGATATGATTGGTTGCAGCTAAATAATATAATTCAAACTTGATTAAAGTCGAAACGAAAGGGGGCGTTCTGCCAATTTTTGCGTTCAATTACAAATTACCTGTTTGTGCCTCAAGCGAGACCCGCCGGCTTTAATTTATAATAGGTTCCCTTTTTACGAAGGACTGTGATAAACCCGAGCATTTGAAAATTTTTGTAATCGTAAATAGTTTACGATACGTAAGAAGTCCGGAAAGGTCATCTTTACAGGACAAGTGCAAGTTCTGTAAAGAGTAGTACATGTTATTTCTCCCATAGGGCCTCAGCCAAGGAAATCGCCAAATTAAACGCCTAACCTATTTTCAACCAATGGTTGCAAACATCTCATTATTTCCCGCCACAATCGGCTTTCAGATCCTTTAAATGGGTCTCGCGTAGCTTTCTGCGGAAAATCCTTTCAGTTGCCGCATCCAAGCAAGTTGTGTAGTTGATGTCGAGTGTCTTTATGTGTTTTGACAACGACGGTTCCAATTTCCGGAGATATCCGACTGTGGTTGCGTTAGGGTATTAGCGTTATGTTAAAACCTTTGTATTTCATTCTGAGGTGTGGACAAAATAGTACTTTTATAGCGATTAAGACAGCTAGCAAAAGGTGTTTAAATATTATTTTTATAGTAAATACTGTGTCTTATATTGCGAATTCGACTGTTTTCTTATTGTCGTGGTTGACAACTAGCTCCCTGCATTTTGTTTTATTCTGTATCACTGTATAACCTTAAGAATCATTGCCGGATCCTTACCCATAACAACAAATCCCGGAGGGTTCGAACTACTCTGGATTGTGATGGTATTTTGTTAAGGGCGATACAAAGAAGCTATGTGTATAGTCAGACAACGCTACACTACAAGGACCTGTATTAGTGCATAAGCTGTTAAGGTCAGTTACATTGCTATGTGAGCTGAAGGAAAACTATCGTACAGCTGGTCCCTTCTACGAAAGTTAAATCTTAGTCAAGAAAGGTTAATGTTTAAAGGAAAAGGAGTTGATGAATCATTTTTTAAAACATAATTAGATTCTAGCGTTCTGAGCAGCTATTCATAGGAAAAAGATGATAAAAACAAACTGTTATATTTGAGAAATCAAAATACTTGAAGGATGTCAAAACCTAACGGCTTTGTTGTAGCATAAGTGTACGATGAAATAAGAATTTTTCCTCTAAGGATTAGTTGAAAGCACCGACACGTAAATGATTAAATACTATTACAATAAGCTGCGGTAAGGTATTTGTCGGCATATAATCGCTTTTTCTCCATCTCTACTAGCACACAAACGAGCAAAACTGCAACAATGAATTTGACATATGCGATTAACTACATTTTCATACATAATAAGGTCCTCATAAAACGTCCATAAATTGAAACAAGCTGTGCAGCACACCTAGTAAGACTTGATCTGAATTCAGGCTTAGTATAATCGAAATTAATTAAGTTATAATTAGGGGTTCCAGTGGTAATTTGCGGATTTGCAATATGGAGGTGAGCAGTTGGCGAAGCAAGCACTACGGAGAATTAAACTTGTTACAGTGAGTTTTACAGGGCTGTGAATGACTGTTCCAATTATAACTAACGTAGCGGCGTAAGCCCGATGAGGGCTTAGCAAAAGAGCATTGGCGTATTATATTTGAGAAGATTACAAGGGAAGTAGGCGGAGTTCTAGTTACTGTAATGATTGTACTGTGGGATCACACAATCACTCTTTCGCTTCTAGAGTGCACGTACTGCTTATTGGATTTCTCGAATATGCCCTTTTCGTGCTTTATTCTATTCCATAATTTCTATGTAGCCTGAGTTGTAGTTGATAAATTGACGTAGGAATTATTAAATAAAATTTAACTCTTGAATACGACAATTTCACTTCTAGATAATTAACATTATATAAAAAATAAAATCACAATTATCGGTAGTTTAAACTTAGATGACGAAATAAACACAAGCAACCTGTCCCAATCTTCAGACGCAGGCACAAGAGGCACAAATGGTGTAATGGTCGAACAGAATTTATAAGCGGCAGTAACATCAAATATTAACCCTCTAGTTTCGTTATCTTTACTGGAAAGTTGTGTCAGGTGGGCTAAGGTGTCACTGAGGCCGAAATATACTGTTGACATGCATCGATTACGAAAAAAAAAAAGAATTGATGACTTCTACTGTAGGCAGGGTCAAAGCTGGTATGGATTAAAGTCACAGAGCTTGACAAATAAATAGTAAACGCTAAATCAAGCAAGACTAACACCCGTATTCATAGTCGTTCGCCAGCGACTCGCCAGAGTTTCGTTATGAATAGTATGTTGGCGGTACTGTACGTCTATGTCAAATTCGAGGTTAACAGGTTAGATTTTGTGTCAGTTTCTGTCAAAACTGACTGAAAACCTAACCTGATCACCTCGAATTTGACATAGACGTACAGTGCCGCCAACATACTATTCATAACGAAACTCCGGCGAGTCGCCGGCGATCCGCTGGCGAACGACTAAGAATACGGGTGTAAGTGTTTTAATTGGAAATCTTAGACCAAAATTACAGCACAACATAGAAATCGAGATTAAATACAGAGTACATAAAATGACGGTCTCAAAGTGGTACTTCTAATTTTCATCCTCTGTTGACGGTCCAGCAACTACTAACGCCGTCATCGTCGACGTCGTGACCGTCAGGTGGCCTAAACAGTTATGTTACTTTAAATGAGTATATTTTCTTTTCTTTCGAAAACTTCCAGTACGCAATTTTAGGGTGTTGATATTTTTCCGGTTGCCATTTCCTCTTCTCAATTTTGACTATTCTTGACTTACTTTCGAAGCTATAGGACGTGTTTGTTTGGGATTTTCATTAATGATGCTTCAAAAGCGAGCTTTGTCCCGAAAACATCGTTGATAATATGACGCAGATTTGGTCTTGTGTTTGGTTAATTGCTGCACCCATCTGGTTATCTCAGGATATAAAATCTCTCTTGGATATCCGCAAACTAAGGTAAGATTTGGCGATCTTTGCGTTCACGTGGTCTAATGCTCTGTCGAATTTATTTTCAGGCATTTTTATTTTTGCTTCTCCTCTTATTCTCTCTTCCCCTTTCCTTATATTTTTCATTCATTCTCCGATATTTCTACGAGGGCCTCGAGGCGAACCCATCCTAACAGGTTCTCCTAAATTGTGCAACACGTGTTGTAGCGTATTAGGTCAGGTATTTCAATTATTACCATCACATCTCACGATTCCTGGTACGAAAAAAATGCATAACTTAGTGAATCGCGCATGCAATAAAAACTACTTACTGCAGATCTACAGCTTTCGATTGGAACTTTTGTAATTCCTAAACAACAATTAGCTAAAACAATCATCTTGTTTACCAACTACCACTTACTCTGTGTATTGTTTGATTTTTACTGTACCTTTCTATTTGTAAAGGATATTGAACTGGAAATTTTACTGATATATGTGCGCTATCTGGCGATAATACGAAGAACTGTTTTTTAAGACAATGATTTCTACTTTATTCGTGTCCGTCTGAAGAAGCCTCGATGTGCGGCGCGATATGTCAGCTATGTTATCAAAAAGCTTTTTAGGGGTGTCTCACGGAGTTCACATCAGTTAGAATTTTTATACTTCATCTGCTTGATTTTGTGCGATTTTATTGACAGTCTTTATTTTTTATCTAATTTTTTAAATTCACCAAACTGAAGCAGTCAAATGTTAATAAAATCAATTTGAAAATAGAAAAACCTATGGGAATTATATTTTATGTAAATGCACATAACATTACAACGGTCAGGCCTAGAGTCATTACCAATGGAAATGGAAAGCTTGTCATTATCTGTCCATGAAACAGTGTTGATTATCTTTCTATAAAAATCGAAAGTGATGTAAAAGCGATAGGAAATTATACCCTGGGTAGATTTCCAATAGATAATGAGACACAATAAATCGAGTGTAACATTCTTGAATTAGCAAGCAGATGGTCTTAATTTATTCCATTCTCTACAGGTAAAATGAGTTTACTTTGTTTATGTTAATACAAAAAATAAAAAAGACAATTAAAATTGAACTTACTAATATTAAAAAACTTAGCAGCACCCATAGATAAATATTTAAAATAGCAAATATAAAAGTGCTTTTAAATCTTGATATAATTACATTACGAAGCAAACGAGTAGAAGTTTTCTCTTAAAACCTATCTACATTTAAGATCTGGTGAATCCCTATACTCAAAAACAAGTTGTAATTTGTCGAGTAGTTTTCCGCGGGCGTAGTTAAACATCTGTTTTTGATGCAAAAATTCCCCTGAGTTGCTAATGAACCGGTGAAATAAGATCCGCTACGCCCACGTATTTTTGCTGCTGGGTTGCACAGGACAGTTAGTATTTGAAGTCAGCTAGGTAGAGACGCTCAAACTGCTGCTTAAGGAGTGGTGATTTCCCCGATAAATTTTGACTCCGAATTGAAATTATTCTGTACCAGCACCAAACAGTTATGTATTTTTTGTGTGGGGGCAGACGGCTACGGCAGTCGAAGCCCTTTAATTTAAGTTGTTCAAAATTACCTGCAGAACGAAACTTGGTCAAAGCTACACGTTAGTTTTGCCACCTCAGGAGTAGATTTAATTAGAGTGTTTGACGAGTTACTATAAGGATGTGAGGTCATAGAGTACCATACCGTAGTAGCTTTAAATTTGTTGGAGCCAGATTTCGGATTTATAATGCTTCAAGTACAGGTAATTATAATAGCTCACATCTAAAGGGCATTTTGCAAATAAGCATGAGTCGATATTCTGGTGATTCTCAAAGAATCCGGGGTGGGTTGTTCGTATCAATAACAATATTACACAGCTGCTCAGCTCTTTCAAGGTATAGTAACACAGTGTATTACCAATTTGTGAAATCATCTTTTTGGTGCGCGGAGCTATTGTAAGAAACATTTATTTGCTATCAAAGTGGGCAAAGTCAATCTAATTCCATTTGTAAATGTCAGTACAATTTGGTAGCGCTCGTTGCATGTGGCGTTGTGCATGAATTTTGTCAAATTAGCAATAATATCCGTTCCTTGTTTATATGTGAACGGACTTTGGGGCTGTACTATTACCAATAGTCATGCTGACTTGTCTCTAGAGATTCTAAGTATTTTCGAACCGGAGCTCTGTCCGCATTTCTTTTATTATTTTTATTCTTAAGGGAACCGCGCTTTTATATGTGGTTATGTTGTTCCATTTTAAGATTTTCAGTATGTAGAATTATGTTTACTGTCTTTTCTTCATAAATTCCATTATTTATATACTAGAATAAATCACATTTGTCAAGTTTTTTTTGTGTATCAATTAGAAAAAGTCAATTTGTAACAAACAAGCGTTTAAGTTGTTGGCTAATAAATGTTTATTTAAAAAGAGACCTCTACGCAGGTATTTTCAGCATGACTGGGTCCATACTAGATTCAAACAACTAAGAGCTGAATAACACCAGGTGGCACTTGGATCATCACTATTTTGACCATCCGAAAACAGGACCGGACGACTGCACAAGTACCGTGTACAACACTCTTCCGCTGCTAGCCGCTGACAATCGGGGGATGTAATACCATTGGCTCATAACGCGAACTCACTTGCGGTCCGGCATTGTCGTAAAATCTCGATTATACTATTACATGTTTCATCTTCAGCGATTTAATTTATTATTATTTATCTCTTGCGTTAGGCCCATGCACGTTTGTTTCTTTTATTCACCGTATAATATCTCTAGGTTACGAGGTTTAATATTTTTATTTAATCCTGTAGTCAAGACATACAGCTACACCAACTCTAACGCTGAACAGCAGAAGTTATCCCTTTTTCACAAATGGTGCATAGAGCACATGCTACCAGAGAACTATTATTTTAATATTTATCGATAGAGTTTATAGCTTTTGCTTCATGTACTCATATGATTTCCTCAATCAGCTAACGTTTCATACGTGAAATTGCTAACTTGAAATTATCACTTTCTATGCTCAATTGCTTAGCATGTATATGGTGCATAACTTCTTAAGGTCTCTCGTCGATATTTGTGGTTCAATAAGTAGATTTAGAGCTAAATTTCCTTTCTGCGTACTAATATGTTCGTTTAGGGTTAGGCGGCCCCATTTTCTCTTTGTGCTTTGGCTTCACCGTAGCTAACGTGTGTTCCCCAAAGGCAGCGAGAGTATCAAGTAAAAGGGTAATAGTAAAATATGATAATTAGATTTACCTACATACCAACCCAAAGCCCACAGGTATTACTTAGATGATTCAAGCTAACTGCTTGGAAACAACGAGCTGCCTTAAGAAATAGCAAAGGAAATGCAATTAAGGAGAGACATTCCCTGCACTGACATTAATTAGTTAAACCTTTGGAGCTTATTTAGGTCACCTAGGATTAGTGTACAAAGTAAAATCCTGCACCTGCTGTGCAGCTAAGCGAAGCTTGTAGAACAATTTCGCTTCGGGACAGCTATATTTTCTTTTGGTTAATATTTAGGGAACCCCGGAGTTTGCTAAACATTTGCCTGAGCGAGCTATGCAAATACTTCTGCCCGTAAGTTACGTCGCACTATTGCTGTATCTTGTTCCGTGTCCTGTTTTATTGGAGATTGCATAGTGTAGCAATTCGGATAGTCCGAGAATACCCCTTTATTAGCAATGTAATTTCCTGTTTCTGTAATGCTTGTTTCTAATTGCGATAACAATTCCTGGTTTAAGAAAATCATTTACATTCTAACCGTGCTTAGATTACATTACTTTAGTTTTTATTACAAACTAATCTTCCTTAAGTAGTTATTTTACAATTGTAGAATTGAGAGAAATTATTTACCACTTGGATATATTAGGTATATTAGAGTAATTCAGTGTACAAGTACGTTTTGTAGTGTGAAAAATACAGATAAACCTATATTTTCCAAACTTGCAAATACGGAAGGAACATTTGTGAACTCCGTCTAAAATATAACAAATTTACATTTTATTAAGTACCAACTGCTTAATATACCAAAGAAAAAAAGCCTTCAATGAACATCCCGTTTACTTTATAACCGACGTACGTTTCAGCCCACAATTCATTCTGTTTAGACTACTGAACGGAAGAGCTGCTCGAACAACATTCTCAAATGTTACGGAATATTCATGACACCCAATGTATTTAATAAAACTTTTTGTTAGCTTTACATGGGAAACCAAACGCATCTGCGGGTTTACGAATAGTAACGGCAGTAATTTTCGCCCGCGAGTTATTTTAGTATCCATTTCATATTTTCCATGCATAAAAAATCTACAATTCTGATAAAACGAATGAATTAATTATAGCAGTTACCCTCCTCGGTAGCAATGTGACTGGGTCTTTGGACAGCGCTTTCGCTTTAATTTGAATTGCAATTCAAAGGATCTGTCTTCAGGTCTGTTCGTTCCGTATAAGAATACTTTTTGTTTGCCATAAAGTTTTCTTTGTTTCCATTTATTTATAACGTTTACGTATAAACCAAGAAAACGTTTTTGAATAATACGTAATTTAATATAAAAACAGGCAATTTAACGTATTGCAAACAAAGGTAACGTAAAGGAATTGCTTTTGTAAATAATACATATAACTATAAAAACGACAAAAAATTTTGTTTATAGTGTGAAATAAATGCTAAACAGGAGTTCGAGTAAATTGCAACACAAAGTAAATATTTATTTTCATATTTTCGACCGGTATTATTTTAGACATATTTTCTCAGATATCAGTTTTATATGCTACGCGCTACGGTTATTTATTTATTTACTTCGTCTTTTTACAATCTACTACCTAATTAAAACTCAGTGACTAATAGAAAACTTCTATACAACACTTCAGAAACACCTTGAACATTTAAAAGTAACTATCCTTCTACAAATTCTGTTAAACGGGCCAGTTTTTTGGCTGCAGTTTATATATGCCACAAAGAATGTAAAAGAGACAGTAGTTTTAATCGGCCTCAAGATGGTTTTCTATTTTTAATAACATTTACTATAGCATCCTTTACATAAGTAAGTAGAATTTGTGAAGGCTGTTTAATCTTGTCTTTAACAGATTAACCAGATATAAATTTATAATTATTCATTTAAATTTTACGAAACATTCTAAAAGTTAAAAGCCACCAAAAACGCAATATTGCATTATGCAAGCGCGGCGACCTACTCACAGTCAAGTTTAAACACCTCGCAGTCGCCGCTCAGCATTTTTACACGGCTTCGCGTACACAATTACGCAAGGCCGTGACAAGGTTTAAATGCCTACAATCGCAGCTCAGCATAAAAGACGCTCGAGTTCATGGAGTCCATATCATATCACGGAAGCAAAACCGCTGAGTATTGTTTTGCAAGACTAGTAAATTAACCTACTGAATATAATACATTGCACCTGTTATTAGAAATGAACTTTGTATATTACTATGATCTAAGCAAATTTGTTTGTATATATAGAACAATTATTTTTGTAATAAACCAGTCTGCATTTACTTGTTAGATTCACTTACTGCGTCGCTGTGGGTCCAAGCCTATAAATAATTAAGGGATGTGAGGCTGCATCTCACACAGTGACGAATTATCATCCCGTTAAGTGGCATGACTAAGCTGTCTTAAAGCGGAAACTGCTGTCTCAGTTCTGCGCTTAACATAAGGGATGGAACCAGCAAAATAACGTAACGGACGCCTGATTTCTACAGCCTCCAGGCGAATCTGTTCATGGTCCTTCGAGCCGGATCTGTCTACAACTAAGAAGAGGTACATCCCGAGAAGAAAACAACATCTACCAACCCACCCGGTTCCCCGAAAATGGCAAACAATATGGAGGAATTCAATCAGCTAGCTGTCGCCCAAGAAGAACTCGGCCAGAAGATCACGCAGGTATTTTCCAACAGCAAAAAGGACCCTGCCAGCCGAAAAACAGAAGCTTACATCGCCAGCCGAAACAAGACGCTGGACGAAACTTGGAACGCCGTGACCAAAAATCACGCCAAAATGGTGCAGCTAAGTATTCCTACACATAATTATTTTACCACAGGGTATTACGAACAAATTAAAGCCATCTACTGCGAAGCAAAAAGTTATTTGCAGAGCTATTTAAAGGCAACTGAAAATCCCGACCCCTCTGAAACTAGGAGGCGAGAGGAAACAGTTGTAAATCCCGAGCAAAAGGTTCGTATCCGAAAACTGCAGATTCGGATGCAGAATTTTAAGCAATCTTTGGACGACGCCGAACTGGAACAAGCACTCGGAAGGCCCGCCATCACAAAGAGGGAATTAAAGGAAGAATGGGACCGGGTGATCGAGATGGACGAAGAAGTCATGTCTAACGAGATGGATTCAAACCAGACGCACTTCAGTCCTGAATTTACTACGTTGAAAGACATGTACCGAAATTTAATTAATTTGTTACAAGCACCAACAAGGAACGAGCAAGCATCAGCCATCTCGCTTCCTCAAGTTAAAATCCCCATATACGAGGGAAATTATGAGGAATGGGCCACTTTTAAGGACCTATTCACCAAATTAGTAGATGACAACCAAAACATGGATGATGTCATCAAAATGCAGTATTTAAAAACGCATGTCAAGGGAGAGCCCAGCCGACTAATCCAGCATCTCGCAGTGACTCAAGCCAACTACAACACCGCTTGGAATTTGCTGCAACAAAGGTATCAAAATAATCGCCTTATTCTAACCAAATTGCTAGACACCATCTTCGATCAGCCGGTCCTCTCCAAGGAATCAGCCCAAGGGTTGAAAAGATTGCATGACTCCACTAAGGAATGTGTGGAAGCAATCAAAAATTTGGGCATTTCCACCGACAGCTGGGGTCCGTGGATTAACCGAGTTATTACTCGAAAATGGGATCCTGAAACTAACAAATTATATGAGCAGTCGCTTCAGTGCCCAAATGAAGTTCAGGATCACCAAACTCTAATGGCCTTCTTACAAATGCGGTTCCAATCCTTGGAATCCATTGATGGAGCTCGAAAACCAACTCAGGACAAGCCACAGAAAAATTACGCTGCCGGATATCTCAACTGCAAGATGTGCAATGGGGATCATTACATCGATAACTGTGGTCAATTCCAGAGGCTCTCCACCCACGAAAAGCAAGAAGTGGTAAGAACCTACCGATTGTGCTTTCGATGTTTGCGACACGATTCTAATATACAATGTCGTTCGTATTATAACTGCAAAATCTGCCGCTTTCCACACCATACTCTGCTTCACAAGGCACAGCCGCCATCAAAGCCGATACCTGCTCCGAAGATGAAGACGTTTTCTCACGCAGCAGCCATGCAGACCTCCAACGCTCCAGAGAAGAAGCCAAAACCCACAATCATTGCCGCCAACCTAGGCGCAAAGAAGAGCCAAGTGCTACTGGCCACAGCAACGGTTCAAGTTAAGGCAGCATCCGGGATGACTCATCTCTTGAGAGTCTTGATAGATCCAGGGTCTCAAGGTTCCTTCATCACCGAAGCCGCAGCCGAATTATTAGCGTTACCCAGGACCAAGGTTCGAGCAGAAATCTCCGGAATTGGGAACAGCGAAACAAAAGTCGCAAAATGGAAAATCACCGGTTTGATTACGCCAAGATTTCCAAGTAAATTTTCCTTACCTGTTACTTTACTGGTACTTCCCAAACTTACAAAAACCATGCCTTCATCACCCATTCCGAACATAAAAATGGATGCCTGGAAACATGTCTTCATCGCCGATCCAACCTTCAACCGACCTGGCCCCATAGATATACTTCTAGGCGCTGAAGAATATTCCCAAATAATTCTCGAAGGAATCAAGAAATCCAAAGATGGCATCCTAGGACAGAATACCGAATTGGGATGGATCTTATCAGGAACCATGGGAAGACGACCTCCCACCAGCCTTAAGGTCAACACCATGGTTGCCAAAATTGAAGAGGATGAGCAGTTGCAGAAATTCTGGAACATTGAAGAGGCTTCTCCTCAAAGGAAACTTTCCCCAGATGATCAGGTATGTGAAAATAAATTCACAGACACAGTCCAGCGAGACGTAGATGGAAGATACGTAGTAAGGATTCCATTCAAACAAACTCCAGTACACATGGGAAGGTCCAAACCCTCAGCATTGGCACGATTCATACATCTGGAGAAGAAATTAGGACAAGATCAAGATCTAGCAGTCCAATACAAGAAATTCATGCAAGAATACTTGGATTTAGGACATATGGAAAAGGTGGCAAGGGAAGATGAGAATAACGGCAAGTATTACATTCCCCACCATGGCGTCATCCGAGAAGCAAGTTCATCAACCAGGCTTCGTGTCGTTTTCGATGCCTCTAGCAAGGCCTCTCACGGAAAATCCTTAAATGAGATGATGTACGCTGGACCTAAACTTCAGCAAGAACTGGTCGACATTCTACTTCGATGGAGGACACACAGGATTGTTTTTTCTGCAGACATTGAAAAAATGTACCGACAAATCAGAATGAACAACCAAGACCAGGAGTACCAAAGAGTCCTATGGAGATTCGACAAATCACAGCCAATCAGGGAATATAAGCTGTGCACCGTCACTTATGGAACCGCATCAGCTCCCTATCTTGCCATTCGAACCTTGCATCAACTCGCACAGGACGAAAAGGTCTCATTTCCATTAGCTTCAGAAGCAGTGAAGAAAGATTTCTACGTGGACGACGTGCTTTCTGGGGCCGACACTGTGGAAGAAGCGATCCAACAACAAGGTCAGCTCATTTCCTTACTAAAGCGTGGAGGCTTTACTCTACATAAATGGTGCAGTAATGAGTCAGCCATCATTCAAGAACTCCCAGAAGAGTTAAAGGAACAAACATACCTCGAAATAAGTGAAGACGGCGTAAAAAAGTCCTTGGGCATTCACTGGTCTCCATATGAAGATGTTTTCTGTTTTAAGGTAGACGTTAAGCAACAGGAATCCACCAAACGCACCATACTATCCGAAGTTGCCAAAATTTTCGACCCATTGGGATGGTTAGCACCCGTCATCATCACTGCCAAGCTACTCATCCAAGAACTATGGCTCGAAAATATCAAATGGGATGACCCAGTGTCTGAAAATATCCAAGGCAAATGGGAGACGCTCAGGTCTCAACTCAAGGCAGTGGAAGAAATTACCTTACCAAGGTGGTTGTTTATCAAAAGGGAATCTCTAGTAGAGCTGCATGGATTCTGTGACGCCTCCGAAAGAGCTTTCGGGGCCGCGATTTATACCAGAGTCACCACATCATCCGGCCAAGTCAAAGTATCCTTATTAATAGCCAAATCCAAGGTGGCACCAGCCCGAGCCAAGACGACATTACCAAGACTGGAACTCTGCGCAGCAGTACTCCTTTCCAATCTACTTCAAAGGGTAATTGCAGCATTAGACCTTCCTAAGGTGTCTATCTTCGCCTGGACCGACTCCATGGTTACATTAGGATGGATAAAAGGAGACCCGGTACGATGGAAGACGTTCGTCGCGAATCGAGTAGCCGAAATCAACAATCTAATTCCGGCTCAACATTGGAACCACGTCAAATCCGAAGAGAATCCTGCAGACGTCATCTCCCGAGGCACTAGTCCAGAAAAACTAAAGAATCATCTCCTATGGTGGGACGGACCGAGCTGGCTAGTTAACAAGAGTTCATGGCCGTGTCAACCAGACACCGCAACCACCGAGGAAGAAGCAAGAAGTTACACTGTGCATCAAACTACCATTCATCAAGACGAGAACGAAGTCGTTCATCGTTTTTCTTCTCTAACAAGAATGGTACGAGTCATGTCACATTGCCGAAGATTCATCAACAAGTGTAAGCGACTTCCCACTCAATCAGGATGCCTATCAGTGAAGGAAATGGACGACACCATCCTCCTACTCGTTAAGGTCATCCAAGGAAGTGATCCTATTTTGAGGGCAACAGGATCTCAACTCCGGCAGAACAAATATGTGAGTTCCAGTAACAAGCTTGCCAACCTCAATCCCTTCATCGATCAGCATGGAATAATCCGTGTTGGAGGAAGATTAGAAAATTCCACCTTGTCCTTCAATGAAAAACACCCAATCATACTCCCGTACTCCAGTCATATTTCCAAACTAATAATCCAAGAGGCGCATCTACGCACGCTGCACGGTGGCACCCAAATCACTCTCTCATATATCCGAAGAAAATATTGGATCATCAACGCGAAGAAAGCAGTCAGCTCCAGCATCCAGAAGTGTTTCCGATGTCTACGATACAAAGCAGAGGCAGCACAGCAACTGATGGGAAATCTTCCATCAACCAGAGTGAATTCAACTCCTCCATTCTTCCATTCCGGAGTGGACTACGCCGGCCCAATACAGATCCGAACATCCAAGGGAAGAGGGCATTCTTCGCACAAAGGGTACATTGCTGTTTTTGTCTGTCTATCAACCAAGGCAATTCACCTAGAGGCCGTCAGCGACATGACAACCAACAGCTTCCTAGCAGTCTTCAGGAGGTTTACTGCCCGAAGAGGACGCTGTGCACACCTATACAGCGACAACGGAACAAACTTCGTTGGCGCAAGAAAAGTGTTGGACAAGGAAACCCGCCAAACAATTGAAGGCCCAGTTGTCCAAGAAACCTTAGCAACCGGTGGTACCCAATGGCACTTCATCCCTCCAATAGCCCCTCAATTCGGAGGGATATGGGAAGCAGGGGTAAAATCAATGAAGCATCATCTGAAGAGAACTATTGGCCACGCTACTCTCACCTTTGAAGAGTTAACAACTCTTCTCTGCCAAATTGAGGCCTGCCTAAACTCACGTCCTCTATGTCCACAAGGCAACGATATTGAGGACACAACTGCTCTGACGCCAGGCCATTTCCTAATAGGGAGGGAAATCATATCGCCACCAGACCCAATCAACACTCCAATATCTTCAAATCTATCGAATCGTTGGAGGATAATCCAAAAGATCAAGCAAGATTTTTGGAAATCATGGAGCTCGGACTACCTTCATGGATTACAGCAACGAAACAAATGGAAGAAACCATTGGAGAACACTAAAGTTGGAGATTTAGTGTTAATCAAAGAAGATAGTATCAATCCTAGTAAGTGGCCTTTAGCAAGAGTCACTGCAACTCATCCAGCAGCCGATGGATCAGTACGAGTAGTGACGCTCCAGAAATCAGGAGGACATCAGCTAAAACGATCCATAGGCAGCATCATTCCATTACCAGCAACTACCGAGGAATCGCAGGAACCAGAGGCAGAAGATAAAATTTCAACTAACATTATCCAGACACGATCATCCCCAGCACCAAGGAAATCTGTCACGTCCAAATGGAAACTGCTGTTACTCATCTTTACCCTTCTTACCACCAATACATTAAGTAAAGCAGAATTTAATATCCAAAAACCAGACAGCGGGTACTATGTAGAACACATTGGACACGGGAAGATTGAGAGAGGAACATTCCGGATCGAAATCCAGTTCGAGAGGGGGAAGATCGAAGAAGACTTCGAAACAGTCACAGACATGGTAGACAAATTCGACAATCTCTGCGACTCTGCAAAAGAACTGTCCGAAGACACATTATGCAAGACACTGGTGCATCATCTTCTGGAACAGAAAAAGCAAATGGAATGGATTAGAGATGGTATGGAAGAAATAATAACAAGACGAGAAAAAAGAGGAGTCCTTGGCACAGTATTAACATCAATTTTTGGAGTCAACGATGAAGTCTATCAAGATATAGACAGGCTAGACAAGAATCAACAGGAACTAATAAAAATGGACAGTCAACAATCCAAATTCTTGCTATCAGCACTTTCCAGGTTTAATGAAACCGAAGAACGAATCGACAAGAAGCTGGAACATTTCCAAGAAAAATTAAACCAAGGAATCCGGGCCATTAACAACATGGACAAATGGTATAAAGCAACCGACTCCAACCGACTAAATATTCACATCATCAGTGTGTACCAAGTCGCCACAAATGTAATTAGTGAACTGTGCAACTACCATATTCACATCTTAAACGTTCACTTTCAGCAAGGTAATCTGTACGAGCTAATAACACCTGCTCAAATTAAACAGATCCTCGCTAATGCAACCAGTAAACTTTCACCAAATTTGGAGATATTACCAACGCCAATTCTAAAGGTTGACATTGGGCATGACGACATCTACATCAACGTCCAAGGGTATTTCATCATAGTGGAAAAAACGGAATACTCCTTAATTAAAGTGACACCAATTCCTCTCCAAATCAGCAATGGATCCTACTGGATGATCGATGTGCCGAAAGGAATCTTCGCTGTGGATTACAACCTACAAATGTACTTCCACGAAACAGATGAAGAATTCAAAGAAGAGCTACAAATTTCTCCCACTACCTATGTTTGCAGTCCAACGGTAGTTAAAGGAATTGAAAACAACCCAAACTGCATCATTGACGATATATATCACCGAGTAGAAACCAGTCAATGTCTCCTACGAAGACATCGCATCCAGTCCATTATTTGGAAACAATTGTACATGGAAAACACCTGGCTATTTGTAGTCAGTAAACCAACCCGCATAGCAATCACTTGTAGTGGAAACAGGGAAGAAGTCACCGTCAACACTACAGGTGTCATTCAAATTTCATCGGATTGCATCATCCAAACTGCGAGGAATACATTAACCCCAAGGCACAACAGAAAATACAAGATCCTGGCTGGATACTCCAAGGCTATCAGTATCAATATTACCAACCCAATCACAACAAACTCATTTTCAGAAATCGCAGAGGAACCTGTACTAACTCAGTCAGACCACTTCGAAGACCTACAAGCATCGCAGTTAGATTTCCAGGAGCATATAAAAAACTTCACCTGGAAAGCCATCCGACATCATTCTCACCTGTCTATTGGGGTCACAGGCAGCCTTTTGGGAACCGCTGCCCTACTAGGAGCTATCTACTACATTCGGCAACGAATAACACGAAGGAAGCCACCACCCGCACAACCCCAGGCAGAAGAATATCCTCTCAAAACGCTCAATCTCGAAGAAACAATATAATTTATCGGTTTGCTTTTTTGTGGCTTAAAATTGGCAATATGTTTAATCTTGTCTTTAACAGATTAACCAGATATAAATTTATAATTATTCATTTAAATTTTACGAAACATTCTAAAAGTTAAAAGCCACCAAAAACGCAATATTGCATTATGCAAGCGCGGCGACCTACTCACAGTCAAGTTTAAACACCTCGCAGTCGCCGCTCAGCATTTTTACACGGCTTCGCGTACACAATTACGCAAGGCCGTGACAAGGTTTAAATGCCTACAATCGCAGCTCAGCATAAAAGACGCTCGAGTTCATGGAGTCCATATCATATCACGGAAGCAAAACCGCTGAGTATTGTTTTGCAAGACTAGTAAATTAACCTACTGAATATAATACATTGCACCTGTTATTAGAAATGAACTTTGTATATTACTATGATCTAAGCAAATTTGTTTGTATATATAGAACAATTATTTTTGTAATAAACCAGTCTGCATTTACTTGTTAGATTCACTTACTGCGTCGCTGTGGGTCCAAGCCTATAAATAATTAAGGGATGTGAGGCTGCATCTCACACAGTGACGAATTATCATCCCGTTAAGTGGCATGACTAAGCTGTCTTAAAGCGGAAACTGCTGTCTCAGTTCTGCGCTTAACATAAGGGATGGAACCAGCAAAATAGCGTAACGGACGCCTGATTTCTACAGCCTCCAGGCGAATCTGTTCAAGGCCAAGGTCGAGTTCGTGTAGAATTCCCTTCGAGTGCGGCACGCCTCCTTTCTTCCTCTCGTAGTGGTCTTCTGTTTGACTGCCCTTGTGTATTTTCCTCTAATGGCTTGTGATCCACAAACCTTAGTTATTATTTTAGTAGTATTTGTTGCGGGGACACTGATGTTAAGCAAGTAGGCCTTCATAGGCCCTTTTTGCTAACTCCGTGGACAAGGTCTAGACATGCAGAGTACAAAGTACTAGTCCTACTTAAAATTTTGCCAAGACTAAGGAGTTCCAACTCTAGCAAGGGATGTTACACATCGCAGTAACATGGGACCTACGGTTTTACATTACTTCCGAATGATGGCATTCTGAAGAGGTTTTCATCCGCATTTTTTATTTTTAAAAACCTCACTGGGATCGGGGATCGAACTCTCAACCCTTAGATCAGTAGTCAGAATTCTTAACCACTGAGCTGTAGAGCCCGGCAACCTTAGTTAACTTATATTTAAATGTTAGGGTACGTGCGGACAGTGGGTGCGTGAACTCCACGAAAAACTTAAAACTACCTTCACCATTTAGTTAGAACCCATACTAGCAAACTCTAGATTCGGCTTTACACAAGGTGGACTACACTCTATTTATTAACATAATATTTCCAGCTTGCTCGTCTGTGTATGTTAACGTCTATAAGTTATTTCTTATGTGAAATAATAATATTGTTTGAAAGATGTGTGTTTATCTAAAAAACTGTTCTGATAAATTACGCAAAATCTATGATATAGTAACTTAATTACGTAATACTAAATTTTTAAACAAAAATTATTTGCATACTAAACTTTCACCTTACCTTAACTATGTTAATTGCTGGTATTCACTGAGAAGTTGATGTTTCTGAAAAAAAAAACCTTAAGTTACAACTTATACAGTATTAAATTTAAACTTGGAGGTATCTCGCAAAATATAATAATAGTAAAGCACTATTATTCATTATGTTATCATTTTATATATTTTAACGTTTTTTAGTACCTTTGCAGAAAGACCAATTATATTCACGGCTTTGAATTCTACAAGCCGATATAACACATAAATAAACAAAAGCAATTAGAATATGGACAAAAGTATCTATTTTCTTCTTTGAGGTTATACCAATTGATTGTAATTTAACCGATTGTTTTATTTATTGTTAGTAATAGTAAAGAAGAGTGGAAGAGAGTATAATTAGATCCAGAATCCCGAATATTCTTTAAAGGACAAGCCAAATATGTCAATAAAATGTCACTCTAAGAGAAAACGAAATATTCCAGATTTGTATTAGTCCACAACAGTAGTAACTGCCACAACAATACTTATTCCTGCATTACCTACCAAATAAGAGATTTCCTTTAAGATCCTTAGTTGATTTCTTGCTGTCTTTGCAGGTTAACTGTTTCGAATTCAACGAGGTTATTCGCGAGAATATGAAACAGTATGTATAACAAACGCATCGATTTTAGCCAAATGTATTGTTAGGATAGTTTGAAATTTCCGCCACCTTTAGCTTTTAAATGCACGCACCAGAGGAAACCGTGTGATTTGTCTCGTCGAGCTACTTCTCGCGGTAAATTTCAACGCGGAGTCAGTCAGAAGTGGCTCAGAGTAGCTGAACGTAAAAGTTGCGTTTTTTCTGTGAATATCGCGGAACGTTTTTTAGGCAAATTACGACCACTGCCGAATATCCAGATCTCCCAAGATTTGCGGCATCCCTACAAATCACTGGAAACACCCTGTTCATCGCGTGTGAATTTATCATTTTTCATGACATTATCGAACTACCGCTGCCCATTGTTCAAAAGCAGCTGAAGAAGCGTATACTTACTTTGTTTCCATTTTCAGGAGACTCATCTGCGAGCCCGCTTTCATCTCATAACTTTGGCGATAACTGATTCATCGCATGTGTTTCCACAACATTTAATTCGCTGCAGCCAGCTAAGTGATTTATGAGTTATATCTGATGCATGTGCGTTAACTTTAAATGTGTTTTGTATACATAGAATAATAGTGTTGTTGTAAATTACCGCTCATTTTAGTATTTCTAAGTTGCGCGTTGTGAAATAGGTTTTCGGGTCGTATCTTCGATAGCAGCGCAGCAACGCTTCGTAAGCAATCCAATAACGGCTTTAGTGCTTTTTGCCCAGCGCATCAGTAACAATTTTCCTTTTCAGATGTATGGTAAACTCCATATCTCGGAGCTGAACACCTCACATATTTTCAGAAGCTATGAGCAGTAGGCTTTCCATGACTGCGCAAGCGAACGGCTGGTCTTCTTCTATTTTAAGGCCTCGCCCACCCTGCCAGTTACTCGTAGTAACTTTGTAAACATGTTGTAGGTAGTAGACAAGATTTAAAGTGTAACACTATATTCAAAAATATTAGCAATTCTTATAACTATATCTGAGAAAGAAATATTTCGTATATTTTATAGAATTGGTAACTCCTGATTATATCTTTGTTGATAACTATACTTTACTACCTATATAGGATAGCTTAGTCTTTTTTACGAAAACTTATAGTTTATATGCTACGGTTACAAGTATGTAAGTAGTAAGCTCAATTGTTTCGGGTAAGTCGTTGTCAGGGTCTATCGAAGTATTAAATTCAAATCCGACCTCTTTCAGTTAAAATAAAGTTTTGAAATACCCTAAAAATGGTGAAGACCATAACATGAACCGGAAATACTGTGCTGTAAAAGAAAGTGCTTTACATCAAATTTACATAAATCAGAAACTCGATGAAACAATTAAATCCCAGGCTACAAAAACCTATATGAAGATATTACCAAATCAGTACACAGTGCAGTACTAAAATGATTAAGAACTAAAGAAACTAGCAGACAATCTAATATATTTATAGCACACAGCCAAGAAATAGAAGATGAAAAAAGCTGAAACAACACTCACACAAGAAATGGATTCATTCTGAAGATAATTACGGCAGGGTACAAGTAGAATTTTAGCAAACCTGGGATTTTACCTAGTTTCTATAAGACAGCAGCAACGAGTTAACATTTCTGCCAATTAATTTAAATGCATGGAAACAGCATGACCTGACTATCTCACCCAGGGAATATTATAAAGAAAATCCCAGATAGAAGGACTTGAAGAAATGATCACAGAAGCAATCAAATCCTTGAAAAGCCAAAAGCTAGCAAACCAGACGAAATATCTTATCCACTAGATTTTTGTTTCGGCCTTGCAATCTTACTCTTGACACACACTCTTCCATACGCTTTATATTATTATTAATTTCGCTAAATTGGTGTTAGTGAAACTTCACGGTTCTGCAGCATAATCGAATATGGGGAGAACATATTGCTCGAAGGATTTTGTTTTTAGATATGCCGCCTACGCAAAATTACTTCGACACGAAGTGTACGAAGTATTGAGATTCCCTCATATCGAAAACCACTCTGAGTCAAATATTTCTAAAATCTCCGTCTCGGCTGTGCGGATCTTTTGGTGAAGACCCCAGCCTACTAGATCCCTCCCTCGTATTGGGGGGTGCCTAAACGTGCTGTGTGGTGTACGTATGTTAGTATGTGTACACGATTCCGGTCGCCAGGAACATTCCTGAAGTCTTGGATCGTTTTCATGCGATAGGTCCTCCGAAAATGAAGGCATCAACTTTCGAGGTATGGTCAGAGGCAAACAATTTTTTTTTTTTTGATAAATAACTGATTCATAACATTTCATTGTACTAGAGAAACGGAGCTATGCTGAGTGTCGAAGTACGCCGAAGGACGCTTTTCTTGGGTAAATTCCAATGCGTTCATTTATTTTTGCCCCTTAGGGTTTATTCTACTATGGTTAACTTCGGTACGAGGTTATTGATCGATCTCAAACGGTAAACATGCCAAGGACTAACTTGGGACAATGGATCGTGTTCGAGTTACCTCAATAGGCGAAGAAATAAATTGAACGGTAGTAAGTGGTTCTATCTCACTCAAATTCCATAAATTAAATTAATTCCAAAGAGTAACGAATTTTTAATAATAACAGTGTAATATTTCCTTCTATGCAAATTCGTCACTGCAAATAATTTTAAATATTTATAATTTGCACATAGCCATCTTGTCACATTTTATTCAGGCATCGTTTTTTTGTGCGTTGCATAAATCTGTTGGGGATTAGGCGATACGCGATGTCATGCATCTAGCGTTTACGACATAGTCACGCTTTCGTCCACTGCTCTTCTCCCAGCAAGTTTCCTTGGTAGAGGGAGGCCCGAGATAAAAAAAGGAAAATTCGACCAGAAAAGTGGACCTTAAGTCCCCCATCCTCCAGCTGTAGAATCCTCAACTCCGGTTTGAGGGAGGGGGAGGGGGGGATAAGGCCCCGCAAACCTAAGGAGGCTTTTAAGTAGCTTTTTTCTTCTTCTTCTTCTTTGTATGACTAGGGAATCTATGTTTGTCTGCTACTCATTCTGCTGATGACGAGATCCATCTTCTAGGAGGACGTCCTGGTGGTCTTTTTCTAGTTGGTTTGTTGATTTTCCATAGGTATGCCAATCAGTCTGCGTCCATTCTTTCGACATGGTTGTTCCACTTGTTCCTTTTGTTCATCCACTTGACAACGTCTTGGACACATCTTCGTCTTATATGAGTATTCTTTGTCTATTTCGTAACGTTATGCCTAACACTGACTGTAGTACGTTCATTTCCGTTGTTGTCAGTTTTTGCTTGGTTACTTTTGTTTCAGCTCGTGTTTCAGTGGGACATGTTAAAATTGGGCGAACCATCGTCTTGTAGATTTTTATTTTACTTTCCACATGCATGTTCATATTGTACCATACTGTGCTATTCAGGCAACCTACTGTCCGTGCAGCTTTCATGGCGGGATTTCTAGTATATGTTGTTAGGTCTCTACTGCTTGATATTTCAACTATCAGGTGCTGAACAGTCATCCTTTGTTCTATTACGGCCCCTCTCAGTTCTACCTTGCATCGTAAGGGATCCTTGGATATTTTATTTTCCTACTTCGTTGAGACAGTGTGTTTAGGAACCAAAACATAATTTTAACTTCTAAAATTAAATATGCATACATTTCGTAAGCGAACTGTTACTTGCGGAAATTACAAACAAGTTGTCAGCGTTTCTTATCAGCACTGGTCGAATGACCCGGTCGACAAAGTGCAAACTTGCTATCTATTTGTTATGAAATTGAACACGCAAGTGCATATGCGAGCTCGAACTGGGGCAAACTAACATGAACCTTGTAATTTACGTCATAGTTAATGTATATAAATAGGAAATATTCTAGTCAATAAACAATACAGTTTGACATCTGTTCTGTATTCACCCAACCTCTGCCCAACGGAAAATAAGTCTATTAAATTCATCTCGTGTGAGACTGCACGAGACCGTTGGTTCACAACCCTTTTTAATTCCTGCACCCCTAAGATGTATCCTGTAATTTCCAAATTAAAATCATACAGTCTACTATAACCTCCACCCTGAACACAGTGTAACAACCTTTTCAAATCTGCGTAGCATAACACATTGATATTAGTATTTCCTATACGATATCCTTGCTTAAGTTTAAAAGATTCGACGATCTTGTCTATAATTACATTAAACAGAAAAAATCTGAGGGAGTCACCCTTGCCTTATTCCGATATTTAATGGAATAATTTTGTGACACCTTTTGCTGTAATTAGTTGCGTTGTGTTCGTGTTTATATCTACTATTTGTACTGATATACTCTCTTCTTCTAGGGTGTTCAAAATATCTGCTTTTCTGACTGTATCGAACGCTTTCGTAAAATCTACGAAGCATAGATGTATGGGATTGTTGTATTCTATGGATTTCTCAACGAGCTGCCTCAATATGAATATTGCATCCACTGTGCTACGATTTTTCCTGAATTCCTACTGCTCTTGGGTTATTGCTATTTTTGTTTGTAAGTACCTAATTGTGTAATATAGATGTAAATAGTTTAAGTGTAGAGTTAAGTAAAGTAATACCACGATAACTGTTCCAACTACTTTCTATTCCCCTTTTTAAAATTGGTATAGTGGAGCTGTCCTTCCATTTGAGGAACACTCCTCTTTCTTTAATTATTTTAATGAATAACTTGAGCAAATGGTTTTCCAGTATTTGCCTCCATTTAATTAACTCGTTATATATACCATCTGGGCCCGACGACTTTTGATTTTTCTGTTTAATTATGGCGTTTTAAAATTATTTTTATTTTATGCTTACAGGCTCATTGTCTGTATTTGTATGTATTTCGTCTTGACCACCTTGATACAGTGTTCGAAAATGTTGGATACACTGCTGTTGATCTATGTTGTTAGTAGGTACACATTCATTTACTTCGTTCTTTTGATTTTGTAGCATTCTTCATATTTTTCTTTGCGAGATATACAGGTCGCGTTCCAATTCTTTAGTATACTTTTCCCAGTAATTAGTCTTTATTCCTTTTATCTCTTGATTTAATATGTTCCCACTCTGGCGTATCATTTTTCTTATATTGTAAGAAAACTTTCTGTTTAAGTTGTGGTAGTTTCTTTACTTCATCGTCAAACCATGGTATTTTTGTCTTGAGTTTATTTTGATTGATTTGCCTTTTTCCCACTGCTTCATAGACTGCGGCAAGTTTGCTTGTTTTTATTTTTTTACCAATGTTCGCTGATGTTAAGGTTCGTACCTCCAGTATCTGGGTAGGGTGTATTTCTTAGTTGTTAATTATAAAGTCTATGAGTAAATGCTGTCACCTGATGTTAAAGCTCCCTATTTTATGTTGTTCATGATGATCGCAAAAGGTATTCTTTATTTTTAGTTCATTCATCGCACAGAATTCTACTAGTTCTTCGCCACTTTCATTTATAACCGGTTCTTTAAATCCTTAATTGCTTGTAATGAATTGTTACCAATGCAACCATTAATGTCTGCCATTGCCAAAATTCTGTTTCGTTTCGGTATAGTATGTAACAGATTGTGGAGGATGTCATGAAAGTTTTCTCTTGCAATTGTATTCCTTCCCGTATCTGGTATGTAAACTGCTACTATATTTGTTTCCTTGCCATTAAAGTTTAAAACAACTAATAATATTCTTTCATTGATATCTTTTACATTGTTTACTGTTTACTGTGTATTAATAGACCTACTCCTGTACATGTATGTAATAATGCAATTTTCTTAAACGAGCAATTTAGAATAAACGTCTTCATCTACTTATTTTGCACAAATCAGATGTAGATATCATTATAATGGGTTTCTTTCATTCATGCGCTTGCATATGTATTCCACTGTGTCTAGGTGTGTTCTCGCGTTTACGCAATTTGTAGTGTTTTGTGGACTCCAAACAGAAAAGATCCAAAACACGACATTAAATCACCCACTAATTTACATCAGAAAAGTACGTTTCAAGCCGTAGAAGCCCTGTAGGGAAAAATTGTAAACGTGAATTTACTCTTCCAACGCCAGTTGTCACCTTTTCTAAGTGTACGAATAAATTCACGGCTACTTAGCCTATTTTTCTAAATTACTACCCCGTGTGTATATAGGTTTTTCATATTTTTCCGCTTGAATTTAGTCATATCGAATTCTATGCAAACTTTTAGTGACTTTTAGCGCACGCTGTATAGACCGCTTCGGTTGGCTTGTGCAAGCTCGGCGAGAAAGCGTGCAGGTATCGAGCTCGGCCGCTACGAGCGTGTTTTGAATATCGATTTTGTCTGGAGACGCGTTCTAGAATATTCCACGAGTTGTATTTAACAAACAACACCCATGAGCGCGCGAGAGAGAGAATGAAGGGATTAGCTCGGTTTTCGTCTGGCCCGGTGCATAGCTGCGGCAGTCCTTTCCCGTTTTTTTGTTTCTCGGCAGCGGCGTGGTGTGAGTTGGCAGTTAACATCTGGTTCGTAAAGAGAGCAGTTTGGGTTTTTGAGGTGCGCAGCCAGCGGTTATGGGCCATCGAGCCATTAACCCTTTGTGGGGATTATTTCCGAGAGCGATTGCCCCTGGGCGAATTTTATGAGCGAGTTTATCGTATTTGGCCGCATCATCGACTCCTGTTTGGGACTCTTGAAGGACGCCACGATCTTAGGCCCCGCTTCGAGTTTGTTGGAGCCACCCGTTTCATTCCGCGACTTAGAGATGCAAGCCGCTGGCCGAACGTCGCTTCAAACACCGCAGGCGAAGCTATGTGATGAGGTATTGTACTAGTCGTAAGCCGCCCACGCTAAGCATAAGTGTGCGCTAAATTAACACTTGTTTTGTCACCCCCTTTGTGCATTAAACAGAGGAAAGACCATTGTTATATACAGGGCGTTCTGCCAACTAATTAATTTTTTTGTTTATTTGTTAAAGGCACCAGCTTCTGTGGCTATTAGCCCTTTTGTGTCTTCGTATCTCATGTTAAGTTTTCTTTAAATTAACTCAATAATTCTGTTTTCTTCAAGAAATTTAAGATTTGGAAGCTGGCTATGGTGTCATGTGGCTGTTCTTCATTGAATCCTCTAACCCGCCTATATTTGTTGCATTATAATAAGATGTGGTTTACACTCAACGGCATGTTGCAGTCGCTGCATATCGGCCGATTTTCTCTTAACAATAAAAATCTATGAGTCAGGCATGTATGTCCCGTTCGAATCCTCGTTAACGCAACTTGGCCTTTTCGTGCTATATGTTTGGGGTAGGTAAAAAGACCTACTGCTGGTAGAAAAAATTTTGAGGTACGTGCTACAGGTGCTCCAAAACTCCTGAAATTTTACAAATATTAACTTTTTAATGCATAACCGCATGTCTTTTATAGTGCATGATGGATCGGGTGTAGGTTAATTCCAGCAGCAGCATCTTTTGCGGCGGAGTCTACCCTTTCATTGCCAGCTATGCCAGTGTAGCTTGGTATCCATATAAACTTTAATTTTTTATTGGATTTCAGTACTTTGGTGCACAGAGATTTGATACTTATTATCACTGGCTCCGTTGTAAAATGATTGCTTAGAGCTTCAAGCACAGACAAAGAATCTGTGCAAATGACAAATGAAGAATGATTGCTTGCTACGCAAAGCCGGAGTGCTGCTAGGATGGCAAAAGACTCGGAGGTAAATACGCTGGCGAAATTGGGAAGACAACGTTTAATGATAGTATCTCCGTAACTTATTCCATACCCAGTGCCTGTATCAAATTTAGAACCATCCGTAAAAATCGTCTTTTTTATTTATTTTTAGGAGATCCAGCCTAATTTCTGGTATTTTATTGAACCATGGTGGTTCTACCTCTTCTTCAGGTTTGTGTAGTTGGCGTTCTGTAAGACCGAGAGTCGTCATTGCTGTTGCTGATCGAAACGATGATGACTTATATCTTGTACTTTCTTGTTGGTATCGACTAGAAAAAGTATTATCCTTGAAGACAGCTAGAACAGGATGTGTGAGATGTGCATGCAATCGTATTCGGTATGAGGCAATAATCAGTTCGCGCCTTAAATTTAGAGGTAGTAGTCCAGAATCTGCGTATAAGCTTGCAGTTGGACAAGTAGGGAATGCTCCTATGGCATATCTAATACCACGGCTATGGATGACATTTAGGGGTGCCAATCTACTGCATTTTGCAGAAGCGTATGCAACACATCCATAGTCGATTCTGCAGAGTATAAGACTTTCATGTAAGAGTAGAAGGACGTCCCGGTTTGAGCCCCAGTTGGTATGGGATAAACTCTTCATAATATTAAAGATTCTCTTACACGAACAGATTAGTTTATCAATGTGAGCTTTCCATGTGAGTTTTTTGTCCAAGAGGACTCCTAGATATTTAAATGCTTCTAAATTTTCTATTTCCTGTTCTGTTAATCTAAATTTAGGGATGGCAGTGCAGGTAGATCTCTTTCTGCAGAAGTGCATTGATTTAGTTTTTGTTGTAGATATAGACAGATTGCGACCAGAAAGCGCTTGTGATAGCTTGCAAGGTTGTTTGAATAATCTCATTTGAATTAATAACTTTAAACAAAACTATATCGTCCGCATATGCACAGTAACACACAGATTTACTAATAGAAGAAAGAACAGAATTAGTTGCAACTAAAAATAAAGTAGCACTTAATGGTGATCCTTGCGGTGTTCCGTGCGTCAGATTACAAGTATCTGATAGAACATCACCAATTATGACGTTAATGGTTCTGTTGCATAGAAAGCGTTCTATTGCTATCGGCAGGCTTCCTCTGAGCCCCCAGTCATATAGTTGACGAAGTACATCATAATGTCGTATCGTATTAAACGCATTTTTGATATCAATAAAGATAGCAGAAGCGTGGAGATTGTGGAGGAAACAGTTGTTCATTACGTTTTCAATAAACACTATAGCATACGTGGTCGAGCGACCTTTCCTAAACCCAAATCTATAGTTAATCATCCTTTCTAGCAGTTTACCAATGCAATTAGTAAGCGATATCGGTCTGAAGTGTGCTGATTCTGTCGGATTGTGCACCTGAGGAATTGGGATTACAATGGCACTATGCCAAGATTCAGGTAACTCTCCATCATGCCAGATATTATTTAGTAGTTTCAGAAGACAATGTTTTATTTTTTAAGCAAGTGTGCAATGAAGCTTATCGGAATAGAATCGGGACCCGGAGCGTTGCTTTCGGCTTTTGCGATAGCCTGTTCAAATTGGTCTATTGTAAATGGAGAGTTATAAAGTAGATTGTGGTAAGTACTAAAGTTGAAATTTGGTATAATGTTCTCTACTATATTTATATTACACGATTGAGAAAAGCATTCTGCCATACTATTTGCAATTTCCTTTTGATTGGATATGATTCTATCGTCGATAGATAGTAATGAGATAGAAGCGTGTGATGTATACCCCTTTATAGATCTAACTTTCTTCCAGACCTCTGTGATAGACGTATCTCTGCGATATATAATTTTTGCACGATTCCTTTTTGGCAGTGATAATCGCTCTTCGACTAGCAGTTCTTTTTTGTTTAAAGAAAATAAGGTTTTCTTGGGTAGGATGCCGTTTAAATGTTGTAATGTGCGTTTCTTCCATTTAATTGCAGTTTTTACTTCACCACACCACCAAGCCACAGACCGTCTAGGTAGGAATCCACCTGAGCGTTTCGGAATGCATCGATTAGCTACATCACACAGTAAGTTAGTGATTTCACCAATTGAAGAATAGTATTGAATTTGACTTTCAGATTTTAATATACTCTGGAAACTGCGCTAATCGGCTTTATGGAGTAGCCATTTTTCTGCCAAGTAAGTTGCGTCTAGCCGGAAGGTTTTCAAATTTTAGTGTAACTGAAAAGTGATCGCTATGATGAAGGTCAGAATCAACAGACCATGATATTGTTGATAGAAGAGTAACTGAACAAATGAATAGATCTATAGCAGAAATGTGCCGTACCTTGAAGAAAAATGTGTAGTTGAGTTGATATTTAATAAACCAATCGCTGGATCATCTAATAGTTCTTCAATAAGGAGACCAGCCTGGTTTAGCTCAGGGGAGCCCCATAAGGGGCTTTGGGCGTTGAAATTGCCCAGCAATAAAAACGGTTGTGGAAGTTGTACTATAAGGTATGTAAGGTCTTGTGTAGTCCAGTTGTGGTAAGGTAGATATATTGAACATATGGTTATTTTTATAGGAAAGGTAATTTCAACGGCTACAGCTTGTAAGTTGGTGTTAATGGGAAGATGTGAGACAACACAATTGTTTTTAATTAAAATGGCTACGCCTCTGTGGGCTCTTTCACCATCAGGTGTATCTTTTTTAAAGATATTGTAGTTTCTAAGTGTATCCTCTTTTGATTGAAGAAATCTTGTTTCTTGAATACACAAGCAGAAAGGGGAGTATTCATGAATCAACATGTGGATTTCAGGCAATTTCTGTAGAAGCCGTTACAGTTCCATTGTCTGCTATTACTAGTGAGTCACCCGAACTACGCTTCGGTTCGCTAAATTAAGAGAGATTCATTAATATAAATTTAAAAAAAGGATGCATCGGCCGGGAATCGAACCCGGGTCGCCCGCGTGATAGGCGAGCACTCTACCTCGGGTCTACCGTAGCCCACGTCTACAGGCGCTTCGCTCCGCTGCTTAGAGGATTTAATTAAATTACAACTTTTTCGTACTTTTTTTGTAAATAAAAGCCGGCCTACGATCTAAGTCTAAAAATTAGCAAAATTTTAAGCCATCGTACAACTTAATCTGGCCTGTATCTTCGGAGGAGATAGCGAACAAACATACACCCAAACATACAAAGAGAGCAACGATTTTATGTTATAAAATAGTGTCGAGTATTGTGTAACTGGTGTAGGTTATTGATAGTCGATATACCGTTATGCAAACTCGTGTGTTGTACACCATCGTTGTTAGTACGTAAATTGTTATTATTCATAGTTAAAATATGATAAATAAGTATGTATAAAATTAATGAATAAATATAAATATAATTGTATCGGCTAGAGTTTTTATCACAGTTGAGTATCACAGATTAAATCGAAAAGCTATTTCGTCGACCTGTTTTTTTAATTGTTTCTTTTAGAACCATTAGGTCTATCGATTCTAAACTGGAGTTCAAGCACAGACCCTTTGGGGGAGATGTACTTCTCTTCCTCTTTTCAAAGGCTGTATGAGTATCCATACTTTCAGGCTCAGGTTGCGGAGAATGTTTAGAACCTCCAGGTTCTATTGGTGCCCGTGGAAGTTCCGGTTGCAAACTCGTGTGAATTTGCGCATCTGCAGGTACGTTAGATGTATTTAACGCTGCTTTTATTACTTCATCTATTTCTGTCTGCGGAATCTCCTTTATTTTCGGAATTATGGATTTTATAATATTGTCCTTAGTGACCATTTGCTGTGATGCTGCCTTGGCAGAGGACATGGTAAACATCTGCGGATGCAATTTCATTACTTCATACTTAGCATCGGTATAATTGCATTTATTTTCCGTTTTAAACTTTTGTATCTCCATCTGCCTTTTATAGACGGGACAGTTCGTTGAGCGAGCTGAATGGCCTCCTTCACAGTTAATACATTTCATGGGTAACTCACAAGATTGACCCTCATGAAGGGGTTTTCCACAAATGCATATTTGTGGTTGCCTGCAGTAACCGACGAATGGCCAAACTTTTGGCATCGGAAGCATCGTAGAGGTTGTGGAATAAATTGTCATACGGAAAGACTGTAGAATGCCATGTTAGTCTTTGGTGGTAGTCTGGGTGTAGCAAATGTTAGTAGAAATGATGCTGTCCCTCCACTACTCCGTTTCTTCTGGTTAACATTTGTCTAACTTCAGTGACTCCAGATGATGCCAAAGCTTCTTTAATTTCACCAACACTGCAGTTAAGTAGATCGGGACAAGTTATTACACCTTTGCAAAAATTTAAACTACCGTGCGCGAAAGTTTGTACAGGGTAGCTAGCAAAAGTTTTTAAATCCAATAAGACTTTGCTTCGTCTATCTGTAAATGTTTCGACTAAAAGATCTTCCTTTGTCTTGCTTACTGCTCTTACTGTTCCCACTGCATCTGTAAGCCCTCTAGATATCATAAAAGGATTTACTTTTAAAAAGTCGCCATCTACTCTCTTTATTACAATAAACTTAGGTATCAAGTTACCATTTATTTGAACGGGATTTGGATCAACGGATCCACTTTTTCTATTAGAAGTGCCCAACGGGGCAAGAGTATGAGATGAGGGAGTTTTAGATGGGCCCTCGACCATCTCCAGAGAAACAACCGTGTCATTGCAGGATCTTGTTATAGCAGAGGATTGGGAGCTATTGCACTCCACAGCATCCTCATACATTTTATTTTGGAGACTGATAGGTGGACTTGGTCTCCATAGCCAATAAATAGGGAAGGAAACACTTCGGCCAAAACTAACGACTTGAAAGAACACCAAAACCAGTATTAAACTTTCAGCCCGTAATATATATAAAAAACAAGTGCGTTCGCACAGAACGGCCTGTGAATCCTCCATAGCAGGGTCCGCGCTGGTATGGAACCGACTGTCCATGGTCACTGAACAACAGTGCCGTGGATCTCTAACTCCAACCCATCCAAGCTTCGGCTGGCCAGACCTACCATCCCACTCCGGGATCCGGGTTTACGGCGGCATGGGCACGCTTCAAGATAAGAAGGACAACAAGGAAGAACACGACACCTACATGAACAGGGACTTTCACAATCGGGTGGTCTGGATACTTGCTGGATAGACCACTCTTTCCAGCAATTGTTTATCGAGGTTTTCTCTTCTAGTCCTTTTAGTCGCCTTTTACGACAGGCAGGACATGTCGCGGTTGTATTCTAAACCTCCAACTACTGGGGTGGGAATGTTAACATAACAAATTAATATTTGTTATGTTAACATCCCCCATTTTTGTCACGCCTTGCGTACTAGCCATTATTGGTGCGCCGTCGTAAAGTATCCTATTTGTGTACCTTAGTTATGTACGCCATTTGTGTACTGTATGTGTGGAAGTTATCAGACTCACTTGTTAAACTTCTCCGCTGCATTTTTCTTTGTCTTGCATGTGAGTTTTCAGGATAAGCCATCTGTAATGTCGTCGCCCGATTGGCGGCTAGTGTAAGATTGATGTAAAGCGGACCCTGGACGATTCGGTGAGCGTCAAAGTAGGTTCAAGCACCCGGCTGCAAGCTTCAAGGAGTCTCAAAGCTGCACCCATACTCTACCCCGTTTAGCTTTTGGGTTTCTGCCAAGTGTAAAGTTGAACGGTAGGTTCATTTGCTTTCCAGTTCCTCAGTGAGCTTACTTGGGCATTCTCGTTTATCGTGATGGAACTGTGGTGGCGCTCAACCTTTTTAGATCTGTTTACCGTTTATTAGGCCATTGCCCTTGTGTTATACCGTGTTGGACCACCCCTAGCTTTACTGAGTCTGGTCGGTACCTCTTGTTACGTGCTTGGCAGCGGTGAGTTACATTTCTGATTTTGAGAGATATCGTAGGCGCTAAGTAGTCGTAGAGATTTTTCGTGGCTTTTCTTAAATGCCATTGTGAGCTGGCGCGTTGTCGTAAATGTCGTTTTTGACCCGCAACACGGTATATTACAAAGTAGCTTAAACTTGTCGATCTTGTTAGGTTATTTACAGACCTTGTTTTTGTTGTAATATTTTGTACCGACAATAGATTAAAATAAAATATACGTTATGACAGATCAATGACGATCACGATTTGCAGTGCACCCACTACTAAAAATTGCGTGCACTTTAGAGTGCGCATAGACATTTTCCCTTCATTTTAATATACCAAATTATGTCAACAGGGTGGATATAAATACGAAGTTATTAAGTTCCACATCTGTTTGGGCAGCAGTGTAAGAATTAGGTTAGCCAATCAGCGACTTAAATTAGCTACGGAAGCTAATACTATAAAATATTTTATTCAATACACGAATTACTTCCAACGGGTTAAATGCATTGACAAAAACTTCATTAATTAATCTTAATTTGACAGGGGAAAGCTTGGATTTACACAATTTGGGGACTAATGCTTGGGTCGTAACTTAACCTACAAATGCAAATACACAATAGTACTACGATTAAATTGAAATACAGTACATCTTGCTGCTACTAAACCATTTCGAATGAAATTGACTATAGGCGGGCCGAATTACAGCTGTAAAGACTACACGCCATCGTCACAATTTTTTAGTGGATAACCCTCAAATACGTCATGCTTGGTCCCAGACTACTTCTAGCTTCTCTGATAAACTACGCCACAGATTCCCTCCCCCAAAAATTGTTCTCGACTCTGGCTTCACTCATCTCCACCTGGTATCAACCAAAGTAGGTCATTCCAAAACATAACAGAGCTCTGTCTATTTAGACATGTGAAAAGTTGCAAATAACGAAATCCACAGGTGTGTGCCCTAGCTTCAAACACTACAAATCACTGCGATCCCAAACCTCCAACATTTAATTGAGATTTTACAAATACAGCGCCATACTTAATTACAGCATGTCAATCCCACGAACTCCACGAATTGCTGGCGACTGCCTCTTGTTGCATGCTCTCCACGTGGAAAAGTTAACCTCGACACAAAACTGAAATGAAACAGGCATCCATCTTGAGAAAATCTCATGACAAAATATAAGCTTGCTCAATGCTAAACGGGTTCTATATCTGGCAGGCGAACATATAACGTACATGATCAAATAAATGTCTTAACTTTTTCTCACAAGTCATTGATTCATTATTTAGTTGTGTCATGTTTTGGAGAGTTAGTCTTTTTTGCCACAAAACTGATATGTATGATCTGCAACCAGTCGGACCAAGACACATAATGACCTTCGAAATAAAAATGTTTGCATTAACTACTGGAGCTCAACAATTCGTTACAACAGGGCTAGAAATCCCTTTTTCAGAAATGGCTACTTAATTTTTCTTTTGTTATATGTTTTATATTGCTACTAGTTTTATTTACATCTAATTAACGTTATTTAATGCTTTGCACATTAATTTATCGAGTATTAAAAACAAAGATTTAATTGTAGAAAAGCTTGTGGCTATCAGAACTTATTAAAGCTGAAGCAAAAAAAGAATACATTTTTTCTGTGCACTACGGTACTGAATTCTAACCACATCAAACTTGTTGAACGGCCGTTGACGCATTAAGGCAAGATGGCTTGGATCGGGGAAAGGAAAATGTAAATGCAGAAATGGGATGCGCACATTGAACTGAAAAATTGCACGTCGATATATCAAGGCTTGTGGGCTTATACGGGATCGGAATTATTTATTGCCGAATATAGATTTGGCGGTCTACCTTTATGATTTAGTGCGTCTTGGAATTGACCGGGCTATGAATGGCTGCCATCAATAATTCACTATCTTAACTTTGCCTGGCCGACTTAGAATTAAGAACTTTTGTCAATCTAGTCAGTAGTGGAAGCAAGAGATACGGCCCAATCGAAGAGAAAAATATGTAAAGGTAAAGCCGACAAAGGCCTCGGGAGATCTGCTTTATTTCCTTTTCCTTGGCGTCGTCGTTAATATTTAAAGAAATCGGAGAAGGACTGACGCGTTAAGTGATGGATTCGTGTTCGATTTGTTCTAGTCTAAAAATACCAGAGGCTGATTTGAGACTGATATACGTCGTCAGGTAATGGCAGAGGTATTTTCGGCAACAGCAAGAATTCCTACGTAACCTATGTTTGAAATAAATTGCTAAGCTATTCTAAAGGGTTTCTTTAATTTTAATTTTTGTTTGAAGGCTAAGTTTTTCTTGTATTTATGAAGTTCATTTGCATATTTTTATATTATCCTGTAGAAAACCAATCAACAACTTCCTCATATAACAGACTGATGCGTCTCGTCAGTATTGGCCTTCAAATTTATTTAAAAAAATAAGCTTATCAACAATAGCATAACTATTTGTACGACTTGATCCATATTTGATATATCGTTTATTGCAGAAAACAGCCTCGTTTTAACATGATTTTATGTGTTAACGGTGTTGCACAAGTGAGCAATTTCTAGGAGGTTCTCAATTGATTTGCTCTTAAACGTTTAACATTTGACTAAATGTTGCAATAATTCCCAACTATATAAAAAACTTATCTAAATTTTATATCTGTTTTACATTTCTAAGCCTCTACGAATTGAAGTGGAACGAAATAAAAATTCAAATAAAATTGCAACCTACCACATAAGCGAACTAATCAATCCTAAGATGCTATTAAAAACTAAAACATCTAACAAATTATATGATCACTATATTCTCTCATACAAAGAATAATGCTGTGTAAAGTCTTTTCTTAAAAAACATGCATTTTGATTTCTGTGCTCTTCAATGAAGCTTGAAAAAGCAATATGCACACCGAGATTAACTGGTGAAAACAGCTCCAAAATTCGTTTTCCAAGCTGAGGCAACCTCTGTTACGACCTCATTCATAATTAATAGTTGTGGAAACCCGTTTCTTCAAAATATTTTTAAGGGCAAAATTATTTTCCCAAATTTACCATGGAGGTGCTCCAGAATAATCTTTCATTTTTGTACTGACTTAGTTCTATTAATCCCAGGTGAGGCTTAAGTCAATTCCATAAGAAAACAATTTTATTCCGAAAGCTAACAGATTCCGTCTTTCATATACTTAAGTAAGAGAAACCACCACTTGTATTACCTATTCTGAGAGCTATTACATATATTGAGATATCTCTAATAAAGGGGTGCAACCATAGATTTAATTTTAAGCCCTGACCTTTAAAAGTACTGTAGCGCCTTTTACAAAAGCGAAGAAAGTGCAGATTATACTTAGTAAGTAAGAACCATTCAGGTATCGTTTCAAATAGATATGCACAAATACAGGATATCAGCATTAAATTCTAACCTTGTTATGAGTGAATAAAGGCTACGCAGAACTGTTAGATTGGTTTGAAAATTGAACACTGCCACTGGGAGTTAGCATTTTCGTTTCGTTGCGGTGTGGCAATAACTCGGGGACAGATGAGTAGCCTTAGTGTAGGTTGGGAGTCTGTCATTCCCATACTGAGTACTGTTTTATAAGCTATCTTCGCCCGCAGACTGGGCAGGTGGCTAGCCTAATCCATTGATATGAAGGATGCCCTTCTAAAGGGGTCACGACCACCAAAGGTATTGGTATGATAGCCGGAGAGCGCGAGATGTAACCGATGTTAGGGCGTGGGGCTCGAACCCACTACCTGCCGATTGTAAGCGCAAACATTTTATCACCCGGCTACACGCTCTCCAGGTCTTACTAAGTCAATTTTTGATAAATCACCACTATTCTCGGATATATTCGGCTTCCCAAAGCGCACTCGACGTATTTAAAATTCCTCGCCCTGTCTCGTCTTTGAACCGACGCCGACGCTACCCTTGAAAAGTCTCTGCCGCTGTCATACGATTACATCGCTTGTAGAAATAAGGAAATTTAATCTGTGTAGCTGTCCATTCTGCTTAAGTTTTCGAATCACGAGTTTTATTTGCACGTCCGCAAATATCGGTTAGCTCCTGAGGTAGAAATTACAGATTCAAGAATTGTTTTGATTGCCTTCTTCGTTGCCGTCATAGCTACAAGAAAACCCCGCTTAAATATAATGTTATGCATGTTACCTTAATATAGTTAAATTTGCTGCACTATTTTAATGTGCACAACGCAATACAATTTCGCTTATTTTGAAGCAAAGCAAGCTATTTCAGATATCTCGCAAGGATAGTCCTAGCTGGAACTTGAGCACCGCCCACACTGGCCATGGTCGAGGAAGTTTGTCTATTGGGCAACCTACTAGTTCATAACTCGCATTAAAAACAACCAAGGTAACAGAATTTGTCGCTGCAACATTGCAATCATTTTGATTATTTCAGATTACGGACCCCTCTATCCCACTCAACTGAGCAACATTTAAGTTTGTTACGTGTCAGAAACAGAGATTTATCGATAACACAATTACTTGAAATAAAAGTATAACAGACTCAAACGAAAGTTATAATCGAAGGTCCTGTGAAGAACCCAAATACTTTACCATTATGTTTAGCAACAAATTGAAAAGTACCTGGACTGGTGTAAGAAACAATAAAAATAAATCATTTGTTATGGAATAGTAACCTAAAAACAATTGTAAAAGGCTTTAGTCAGAACTTCCCTCGAAAGTAGACCTTATGGCTAAACAATTGTAAAAATCAAAGAAAACTAGGAGTAAAAATATCTTAACGTTCCTAATAATAGTAAAACATTGAAGGGAAACATTTTCCAGTGTGAATTACATCAATTTTCAAATTAAAAAAAAACGTTACCGGTGCCGGTGGTAGAATTCGAATTACACTCCTGCGAATGCGATTTTAAGTCCACCGCCCGCGTTCCCGGTGGACTGCCACGTCTGTGCGATGCGCGGCGGTATTAAACAGAACGCACTTATTGTTGGCTCTGTTTACATTTACCCTGTGTCTGTTAGGTACCATTTTTGTCAAGTGTAAAGTCTGATTATATGCAAATTATTATAACTGTATATGTTGGGTCTAAAATATTCCCTTTCTAGCCATAAAAACCTGAGTCACGTGGAAAATATTACTTAGCCTCAACTATGTATTTTCAACCATTATTCAAAATATTACATATTTTTCTTGTAGAATAGACTGTACATAACTCTTGGACGCCAATAAAAAAATAAGTAATAGTTCTCGAGGTGAAACAGTAATAGGAAAAATTTTATTTCTTCTCCGACAAGAGACAGACAGCCAGACAGACAGAGAGACAGATAGACAGACAGGAAGACAGATAAACAGTAAAGTTTCGAAAGGCAAGCTGTTTCTAGAGATTTAGCCTATAAAGTTCAAGTTAGCCTACAAGAGTACAAGAATTATAGACGTAGTTCGATTCGATGAAGAATTCTTTCATAAGAGAACCCGAAAAGCAATAAAGGTTTAGTGCGGGAAGATCGATTATACACGGTATATTTACGTTCACACATCTAACAGGAAAATAAAATAATTTAGATGTTTAGTCCCGGTATACGGTATAGTTGCATTCGCCAAATTATGGAACTGTAGGAAAATATGCTTGTCCGTGAAAATAACGTAGGTACATTGTTGTCAGAAATCTTTATAGAGGGTGCGAAAATACGGTAAGGGTGGAGAAAGATTCTTAAAGATTTCAAATGCCCAAAGAATTCATCCTGTTGTATAACATTACCACTTTTTAAGATATTGCAATAGTCTCACCTAATAAAGTATAAAATAGTTTTTAAATAATATAATTAATGGCAAGGGATACTACACTTTATAACTTGTATTAGATTCAATTACGAACCTGCCTGTCCAACTCAGGGCAAATTAAAGGAGTATAATTTATTACCACAAATAAATGGTTTATTGCTCATTCTTATTTTATCTATCCGCAATAAATTCGGGCTTAGCTCCGTAGAACATGAGACAAACTTGGTTGAGGGTGTAGGTTCTTAAAATTACGAAATGCTTTGTATGACAAATACCTCGCTGTATGACAAATACCCTCAAATATTTCGGGCAAATGCACAATTTCCATCTGACGTATAGATAACCTCTAAATTTGACTCAGCAACAAAACGATCTGTGGTTGCAAGAAACAGCGTAAATTAAATTTTAAAACACTAAAATGGCAAGGAAGCATCAGGTAATTATTAATACTGTGACGTAGCAGCTGCTAAGCTTGTTTTGTTTCTGTAGTGACGTCAACATCCACGCGCAATCGCTTTTTGTTCTGCAAGTGCCCAAAACTGAAAAATGCTGCGTCATCTTGCATTTTCAAAGGAAGTTACCTCAATTTCTCGAAAATGGAGGGACCTGGACAACTGGGACATGGTGCTACACCTCGTAGATTGTTCGAACTTGACGAATCCAGTACATTCTAAGATTGCAGCAAAGGCTTCTTGTTAAATCCTACTTTAATCGGATACCTCTGGGACACTAGATACCCTTTTCAATGACGCCACAAAAATTATGCACTTGGGAATGGCCTGCTGACTAGAATTTTTAGACGTACGGCCTTCTGAAGGTCCTCTCTGCACCTAGCAGGCACTATTTTCACTGGACGATGAAGCTTACTTAAGGAAATGGGCCCCCGAAGTCACTCGCACTTGGACGAATCTCCCTGCTGCCTAAATTGCTTCACTTGGACCTCCTAACACTTGGAAAATTATACCCACAGCACCCTGTACACTGGTTAATAACTTTATGCACAAATGGTAATAAAAAAGACTTTATTTATAATTTTATGCGATAAACTGAGGAGCTCAATCTGGCCCCAACACAAATTTTACAGGCTTGGTTGGTTATGTTCAACAAAAGACAATCATATAACTTAGCAAATAGATTTTCAATTTTTATAAAGGAAATTAAGATTGATAATATGTTTAACCTTATGGACTACAGTTTGGATGTAACGTCTTTGCCTAACTACTGAAATTGTTCCTTTCTTAGAATAAATGTTACGACACTTGCTCTGCTTTTAAATCGCTTATGTTTATCATGATGCACTTGGACTTCATTTCACGTCTCACTAATTGTCTTTCGATCGGCTGTCTTCCATTTTTGATTGCTCTTTGCAATTATTATTTTGCTAGCACCTTTCAGCTAATTTGCTTTTTGCTGGCTTATACACTTTTAGTACATAACGCTCATATTCTTTGTGTACTTAACAAATCATTCTGTATCATTTTATTCATATTATGTCTGACATTAATAAGTTCAATTCTGCCAGTTACAAATTAAATTGTACTGGACCTTCCGAACATTAATCGTATTTGAAATTCTGAACGTAACCCTTCTGTAACCTGCTTTATTTCATGCTAACTTCTATCCCTCAAGTTATTAGTTACTGCTGCTCACATCAAGTGCACTTATTAATGTAAAGTATTGATTATCTTGCAATAGACAAAATATTTAATTTTGTGCTCATGTTGACCTTATTGATTTAGTTAATTAGGCAATCCAAATTGGTATGTGCAGTGAACCATTGCAATATATGTATAATTTTCTCTCAGAAAATAGAAAACAAAACGTATGAACACTAGCATCTTTCGGGAGGAGATCAACCGGGTACCTATTTTTTGCCAAATATAGATGAGGACGACAACTACAGATACACAATGAGTGGGTGGAATATGTTTCTCAAACTAGGAAAGTTAAATAGAAATCGTTTATATAAAATTTGTAGGTAGGAAGGTGGTTTGCATTACTAAAGTATTTTTGTTTATACAGAGCGGCTCATCAAATTGTGACGATCAATTTTGCCGGCCCTCTATTTGCACTCGAACGGTAATTCACGAAAAATATGTTTTTTTGGTAACTTTTTCTTCCATTCAATTCAGCCTGTTTTTGCATAAAATCTTTATGTAATGATATACACCCCTATATGTGTGTTAGAAACACATTTAGAGAAGGTTAAGGAATGAAAATGGTTGAAAATAATTTGGATCTATTCAGGTATAAGATGGCAATGTGAATGGTTATTAGGTAATTACAAAGTGTAAGCGAATTTTTAATTGAATGGAAAATAGCTATTTGAAAAACAGATAGATTCGAAAATAATAGAATAATTTAAAAATTGCAGTTTGAGGCGAATAACAAATATTTAATTGAAATAAAATAGAAACTTAGTAGGTTTAAATCAAATATATTAAAACTAGAGTGTATAAAAAATGTAGCAAAGGATTTTGGTGTAATTAAAAATATTGAAAATAACCCTATTTTTATTATAAAAATGTTTTGAATAATAAAAAGGGGAGTAATTAAAATCTGCGAGGTAAAATAAAATGGAAATTTAAAATAAACAAGAATAGGGAGAGACATAAACTAATGAAGATTGCAAGTATGCGGTAAAAACTAATGGATAGCAGAAGTACTCTACAAAAGTGAATCATTGGAGAATAATAATGGGTCACTTTTATTGGAAAAGTCCATTTGACAGAGTACATTAATGAAATTGGATTACTTCAAACTGTTTGGTGCTAAAGGACACTTCCAGAGGAGAATCACCAGGGTAAAAGAGGCACATTCCAGGAGGTTGGTGAATGCAGTAGTGCAGGTATTTGTCTGCAAGTTTCGTCTGTTGGCTGTGTGATGTATAAAAGGGTTGAGTTGCTGATGTGGGACGATTAGGACGTCTTGTCTGTCCGTGGACCATTTATTGCAGCAAGGTGCTGGAGAGAATTGATTAGTCGACAGAGAGGAGCGGTTTGGTTGGCATCTGGAATTTTGGGCGGACCAAGTAAAAGGTGGGTAAGTTCTTATTAAAGTCATAACTATAAAAGGAAACTATTTATGAATGAATTACTTACTGATTTAATATTGTTGTGTACCATTGTAACAATTGGGTATTTGTCATTTGAATTTCAAATCTGTTTGGACATTTGGTTGACATAAGTTATTGTGACTGATGCGAATGATATTGGGAATATATAAACATCAATTTTTCAGAAATCAAATAACTAGATAAAGGAATCCACCTCTGATTTTCAGGAGCTAGCTCTAATAAGAATTATTGGCATTCTAATACAAAATAAGGCAATTTTTAATTTAAAAAATAGATTAAAATAACTTGAATTGAATGTTCATAGTATATTAAAGGTACTGCAACTAGTATCTTAACAAATATCTGACGGTCCAATGTGTTAAAAATTAATAATAAAAATTAAAAGCTTATTAAAAGGTAAATAAATACAACGCATTAGTGAATGCATTTAAATTTTTTGGTAACTTTTTCTTCCATTCAATTCAGCTTGTTTTTGCATAAAATATTTAATATTTCCATAACAGTTGACGTTAGCTCCATACAACTTCATATTAAAATGATTAGTATTTCAACATAAAACTAATAAGTTAGCTAAATATAAGGCATTCAATTAAAACGAAGAAGTTTGATTCGCTAGACTTTTTTGGGCCACCCTGTACCATCAAAAATATTTTAGTAATGTGCACCATCTTCATACTTACAACTTTTATGTAAGGGATTTTTATGCAACTCTTATAGTTTTAGAAATACCTTCCAGTCTCGCTTCGTTGCCAGACGCCTATATGTGTAGGTATTTAATTTTAAACATATTTCATGGGGATGAGGTCTGCTGCTTTTAAAGGTTGACAGTTTGTTTCACGGACGTAAGCGTTTAATTCTAACCTTGAGGGTAAAGGCTGTTTAGTATGCTGAAAGCTATGGGGTCACTTTATGTTTTAGGCAGGCTTGGTTATAAAACCAATGTTAATGTTGTTTTAAAGGATCTGTTGCTTATACTGATAATTTATGATCCACTTCCTTACTTTAAATCAAAATTGTTAGAAAACACAAGCACTTACTTCTAATCTAGTATGTGCAGGGATCAAGCATGTTGCCTTTATGACAGCCAATAGATCACATCTTCTTAGACATATTCGGCTATGAATATGATACAAGTAATAATAAAACTTGTTGCTTGAGGATAAAGCATGTTGCCTGTTCTCAAGACTAAGCGGCTGAAATATCGTTATCGTTTGAAATAAAAGCAAGAGACAGTTTATAACCTTGCGTTTTGAACGAATAGTTGGTAGTCTAAGTGATGCATTGCACAGACCTCCTTAAATAATACCACTCCTTAAGGGGACGAATAGAAGTGATCTATAGGTTAGTCGGGTAACTACGAGGTATTTTAGCTAAATAATAGCTAGAAGCTTTACAAAGTAAGCTAGCTATCTTACAGATATTGCGATAGATTTACTACTGGCAATTTAAAAGGGTAGAAATAAAGCGTTCAGAAAACATCAACTGCTCATTTTGTAAGTAGGTGCATTTTCGGTGTTAGTAAATAAAACTTGCAGTGTACAAGAACAAAATTAAGAAAACTGAGTTCAACAGCTTATAATTCAAATATACTGTTATCAAATTTTTACTCTCATTTAGGATGTTCTGGCGAGTGAGCCTCGAAAGCAGCGCTACAAAATGAGAAATATTAGAACATAAACGTTTTAAAAAACAAATTTGTTAGATTTCCAGTAAAATAAGTTCTCCTAGACAATTTTTAATTTAATTAGTTAATTGCTGGAAACGGAAGTAGATTTATCTTCTGAAATGTTCATGTTCTAATATTTTCCATTTTCTACTGTGGTTAAGTTCTTAAGGAATAACATGATAAATATTAGTATTATAATTATGGTACTCTGAACACAATAGTGCTTTCAGCTGGTTATCGGCGACCAACAAATATCTCTCTGTGTGAAATGAGCATGAATCCTAAGAGACGTGTGGCAAAGTCACTTCCAGCTGACAGACCTGATACACGCTGTCTGTTCAAAGCAGGCAAGCTTCTAATTTCGAACCAATATTATGTTATAAATAACAACAACTCTTCTGCACCACAATTAGCAGTAAGTACGTTATTCAGAAAATAGACATACAGCAAACGCAAGAATTTCTCCTATCTACCTGCAAGGCGAATTTCAAATATTTCACAACAGAGATACCTTTAAAATTAAGCGCCACATTAGAAAACACACGAAATATTGCGATGCTAATACCAGTACATTTTATACTTATCAAAATCCTGTGGCGGCTAGTATGAGTATTAATAGAAAATTTATCAGTTTCGTTATCTAAAAACAAAATATTGGAAGAATTAACCCCTGAGTATCCTGTGGTGAAAGTTACGCGTCTCTACTGTAAATGGAAATACACAATTCCTATAGGTGCAGTGGAATTAAAAAAAAGTGATAACGACATATTTAAATTGAAAACCATATATTATTGTACTGGGAGCATTTGCCTAGTCGCAAATCTCAACATCTCAACATCAACATCCGTTGTCAACGATACGGGTACTCGAAGAATTATTGTCACATTGACCCAATATGTGTGAAGTGCATTTGAAATCATCATTCCAAGGAATGTATCAAGGAAACTGAACAAGGGCCTAAACGTGTTAATTGCAACAAAGAATAGCTGGCTAACTTTAAAGGCTATAAATATTACGTAAAGCAGAGAAAGAAACTTTCCAATTAGCAAAAACCAGAAGCAAGAGTCAATAGAACATTTTTTAAAACATATTCTTATCAATGGTCTAAACTACCCTCTACTAACACCGATACTACTGAGCTTCTATCAAATTTAACCCGATTTTTAGATCTAATAAAATATATCTAATAATTGCTGGAAACCAAACATTATAATAATTTAAATATTTTATTACAAACGATATCGAATATCTTTAATAATGGCGGTAAATAATCAACGACTAATTAATCGGCTAATAATCCCCAAATGAAATGCAAACGGCAAAGTTCGACAGTTTCATACAGAGACTTAATGTTGATATCGCGTGTATTAATGAAACCTTCATAATTCTTTTAAACGGAAACTGCAATATCGCAGGATATCAAATGTATAGAAAAAAATTGCACAAGTTGCCTTTGCAGGAAATATTGGTCATCACGATATTCACAATCAACACAAAAAATCTAGTAGCAGTAGCAGAGAAAATCAACCCCATAACAAACACATATTGACAGAGGATATTTTAAAATTGTTTGACAGTAATCCATTTAGAAATCAGCCGGGCTTACAGGAAATTGGGTGAATTAATAACTTTAAGCGACCAATAGCTAATTTTAAAAGATTTGAACTCAGACCATAGAACTGGTCCCTGGGCTGTGGTGCTTATTTTCATACTTAAAAGATATAGGAAATATGTAGTCTCTAAGTTTTATTATTGTAAATTAGATTTAAGTTGAGTACTTTAGAATAAGAAGTGAGAGAAAAGCCAACCATGACCTATACTGCGAAAGCATTATGCAGCAAGAAACGTACGTCCAGACCTGTTCACGGGATGGGAGGATTTTTAACTTATGCCGATTTAGGAAGAAAGGTTAGTCGTGGGCCAGCTCCAACTGGGAGCTACACGTATACGCTAAGGTCGAGTTAAATAGATGCTGAAAGCCTGTAACAAGTACATAATTGCTGCCTGCAAGTTAAAAGTGCCGGGAACAAACGTTTACGAGCCAAGTGAATACAATTTCACCATATACGACGTGAGCATGCCAATTTGCACAATATTTAAAGGTGAACACGAGGAGTCCATTTCGGAAAATGCAATTTCAGCAGTTCTTGACACTATTTAGTTTGGATGACGCAATATATTCCAATTTAGTAGATAGGAAAAGTTTGCGTTCAGCTGTGAGAACCTTTGACGAGCGGGGAAGAATGTGTTTATGCATGCAAAACGCGCCCGGTTTTTGTGCGTGCAAGCGTGTCTTTCACGATATTTCTAACATTTGCGTTTCTTACAGACACTTCAACGCTATTTTTGATAGTATTTCATGTATGTTGTGTACGTACATGCGTGTAGATCCAGATATCTCGCTCGTAGGTATTTTAGAAGCCAACCTTAGTTTTCTTTGATTTTACGTCTGATTTTTATATGTTTCGAGGTTATTAATTTGTGTAAGCAATTTGGCTTTCCTTCTGCATTGCTTGAAGTCAATTTCAACTCGAGAGCACTACAGTGAGGATCAGTTTTCTATTTTGGCAAATATTGTAACTTTCTATCTACGAACTTGAATATTAAGAGAGTTTCATGTTAGCTGAACTAGATAACTGGACAAACAAGACAAATAATTATTCAAATATTAAGGCGTCCGAAATATATTATTTAAATTTCAAGTTACTAAGTGAAGGGTTAAGAAAAGCTTCACTACAACCATTTACCAGTATTACTAAGTTTCAACAATTTACCATAATCCATAATGTATCCACCTAAACAAATTAAGGGCATAGTAAATTACGAAGAGTATATCATTGTCAAACATGGTGGCTAATATTCACATTAGCCTCGCCAGCTATATACTAATTGTAATATAGCAATTAAAAATAAATAAAAAATACAGGAACTGAACTAAGATGGAACTCTATGGAAAGCGACAAAACAAATAAGAATAAACCAAACATTATCTCCCACTCAAATACAACAACATAATACGTAATAGTGAAAATATGCAATAATGGCAAGTCTTCTGAAAATCTCCAATATTGAAAAGACGCACATTGTAGGAGAGTTAGTTGAAACTGAAAAAATAAGCATAAACAATACAGGATTAAAAACCAGGAGTCTATCAGAAATCAAGAAATATATTATAGATCTGTTGTTAAATAAGAAGGCATTAGGAAATGATCAAATTACTAATGTGCTACTTATATAGTCCACCCCAAGGCAACTCTAGTTAATATGTATATAAGTATCACATATTTTCCTGATGCAGGAAAACATGTTGAAGTTCTACTATTTCTAAAATTAGGAAAAGAAAAACTAATCCCAGCGGTTATAGCCCGGTAAGTCTTTCGAGCACTTTAACAAAACTTAAAAAAATATATACAACCAATATTGAGCTGAACTAATTATTCAACTACTTTCCCGCTTTCGGGAATTTCTAAAGAAATAGTACAATCGTTCGAAACTAAAGAACATACAACCATTGCCCTTTTAGACATAGCACATACATTTCATAACGTCTGGCATAAAGAACTTTTAAGGAAATGTTGGCTTTAAACATGATTAGATTAATATCATCCTTTATTACTGACAAAACGTTTATTGTCAAAATCGGCAACTGTAAATCAGCTCGCAAGCACATACGATCATTAGCCCCACAAGGTTCGGTTTTGCTTGGCTTCAAGGTTTTTCAAAAGTGTAAAGTTTAAGATCTAGCCAGTAATTTCTCGGTAGACAGTTGGGTAAATTTAAATGGAGTAACCCAGGAAACCAGGGACACTTATAAAAAAATTCAACTACAGAAATGTGTCGGTTATGTTTTGATGAATTTATAACGCCCCGTATTGTAGAATGAGGGTTCTTGAAGTGCGGCATATTCCATTCTGATAGGCATATATTTGAAGACAGTTGCTTTTACGTAGTAGTACAATGGGTAGTTAGTGAAAGATATAGCAGCAATTGAAGTAGTACAGAACAAAGAACAACGGAAACTTTCGAAAACTTGGCCTAAAAGAAAGTTTTAGAAACTAAGAATAAATGGAACCAGCAAGATAGTAACAGATGCAGCTGGTAAATTAGCAGTAAAGGAATAGGAAAATAGAACGAAAAAAAACGAAGTTTGCAGTTGCCAAACAAAGTTAAAGGAAATTTGATCTCAACGAAAGCAAATACAAAAGAGAATGTATCTTTTTCTGAATGCGACAATGGAACTCTATTTGTCTTTCACGTAGCTCCAACAAGTAGAACAATGTAAACATTAAATTTTAATTTTAGAGTAATCAATTGATATAACAAAAATAATAAAATGCCTCAAGATGGCCCACCAATACCTACTTCCTTATGTTCAAAGCTAAGAACTTGCTTTAGACAGAATTTATTAAAATCTATTCTTTGTTACGGTTCGTTCTTGGGGTAACAGTGGTGCACTAAGTGAACGCAGGGTTCTATTGGTTAACGAAGAGTCATTCACGGTCACAGTGTTCCAAGGGAACGAATCCGCGGGCGTTCCTTCCCACATCTTCTGTTTCGTTTGGTGATCAAAGATCGAAAACAGCTGGCATGTTGGGGCGAGAATAGTACTAATATACGTATAATTGGTATGGATTTGAATTCCAGACAGGAATGTATGCATCTTAGACATCTTCTGCAAGTTTAATTTTGGATTTGACCTTGACTTCACCATGTCCACGCAGCTAAATACCCGAAGGAACGTCTTCTTAAAAAAATAGCACGGCTTAATGTGTAAATGCTCTAATTGTTTATATTTCATTATGTGTCGCATCTTACTTATTTTCGTATTTGTTTGAACACCACCTGTCCGCCATATATGTTGGTTAAATCGGATTTGGATGTCGATCAATCACCCTGGAATGGCAATTGAGATTGTAGTTTGCGGAATCTGCTCGGAATACTACATTTCACGTTGTGGTGGGGTAGTTTTCGAGCGAATCCTGTACACAAACCTATGCGATCATGAATTTTACAAGATTATAACATAAAATAATCACATGATGTGAATTGGTATCGTTTCTAGAAATTTAGTATTGACTAGAACTTCTGTATGTATGAACGTAGAATAATTCAACGTCGATGGTATATTTTAGACAATATTTAATTTGATGAATTTATTACTTAAAGAGGTGTTGCAATTTAGAGATTATATGCTCCTTTTCAGGATTAGTTACTCAATAAAATTCACATACTTAGCTATTCAAGCATAGATTTTGTATGTTTACTTGAAGGGCATTTAAATTCTTATTACCTTATTTGCTAGTTTTAGTGAACCTTTTAATTGAACCTTTAAAACTTTAGAAAAAAATCTGTTTTGTGCAAATTTCATAGCGGTTCTTACTTATTTTTGGTTCTTTATAAACAAGGGTAACAATGCATTTACCTTTTTTTAGAGTAAAAAGTTGCATTGGATCAGGTGTCTTATGTGGTTGTTTGAAAATGTTTAATTGTAAAATTTGACTGATCAAAAAATGCAGTTCTCTTTTGTATTTAATCACAATAAAAAATGGTAGTACTCCCTTTTTTATAATTTATTTATCTACCAATCAATTATCCTTGAAAACTAGCTAGTAAAGCAAGAAACTCTTTTAATCTCAGGCTGGGATCCCCTTTTAAATTCAGTATAGTGCGCCGCTGGCACCGTATTAATCTGACTGCGCGGTAGGTAAGTTAGAATACTGTTAAAATTTCTCACAAATCGGTTTTATTGTACAAGATGCGTTTTGAATTGAGTTATTAAAATGTATTTTATCAACATTCGATAAGGTAATAATTTAAATAATCCCGCTCTTCGGCTGACTGACAATCTTTTGTTTCAGTAAAATCCGCGGGTAAAATTAGGCATTTGGTTTTAGGAGCGTCGGTTTGGAATTACATAACCTCAACTTGGAGTTTTCTTAAAATGCGGACAACGCCTTCCCTGTTGCCGTAAATCTTTGGAGTTCTGTTCGGTAATATCGTCTGCCTGATGCTCGTAGCTTTTTCTCGGGGCTAACAGCGTTAATTATAGGCTAAACTCAGTAGCTGGTTTTGTCGATCGCCTGCGTCTTGCGGAACCTGGTTTTCGATGTCTCGTGGCTGCTATCGGTCCCTTGGTGCCGGAACCCCTCGTAAATGGTAGCACACTGCTGCTCTCCGTCCTGGGATGCTAATCCAGTTGCCCCGATGCTTACTTTGGCTGGTCGTAGATCTCACACTCCTGCCGATGATGTTCGGAAGGCCCCTTTTTAGGTTAAATAACTTTTTGTGTCGGATTTTGCGACAAACACTACCACAGGAACTAGATAAAACACTGATTGTAACTGGCTGGTTTTTATTTAAAAATATGCAGATTTACTACATGAAATCTAATTTTATTCAGGAGCACAAATTCACAGCTTTAGTACATTAATTTATTCATTTGTTTCTCTCTCAAAAACCGTTAGTGACAATTACCTATCTAAATGTTTAAAACGGATATTAACTATGTTCAATGACACTACTTTTTAACATAAATTTCTTATAACTAATACATTTTACAAATGTCCTACATTTAAAATTAGTGTTTGTTCATAATGCGCTTTAATGTCTATTGGCGCCACTCTCACGTTTGTTTTTAATTAAATTGTCCTCACTCACGCACTTGGATTCATTAGCTTTTTTAACAGTTCATAACACTCACTTGTTCCACAACCTGTCTGTGTGATTTTTCTCTAAAATTTCCATTTCCTTGCTAATTCTTGCATTCCAATTCCACCTAACAAACTACCCAATCCCTTTACTTCTAAGATTTTGCTCTTTGCTCTTTGCATTATTCTTTCATATGATTCTGGCTTCTTATACCTTATATGAGATTGTTCATAAAACGACTCCTGTTTATTTAATTGAATACTACGCAACAATCTCTTACACTTAGCAACCTTTCTATGATAAATTGAATCTAATCTGAATTGGCTTTAATTATGCCCAAACTTATTTAATTAATTTTTAAGATATCGCACTCAACCTGTGAATAAACGAGCTTTATTTCCTGAGTTCATTATTCAAATACTTGCTTTTAATTCAAGCATCTGTCTCGATGCATTTATTGAATGATATTTACATTTTAGTCTCGCAGCTAAACAAATTACCCCAACTCTGTGCTTAGGTGAATTGCTTTTGAATTAAACTGCAAGCAAAGCTGAGCCCAGGGCTTAATACCAATGCAGTATATACAGTTAGTTCTAAGTTTGTCATTAAGGTAACATGTGTTTTCTGAAGGGTGATACGCCACAAAATATTTTTTGTACTACCAGTCAGATAAGTGCCTGTTACTGATCTATTTGCATCTCATGTAAGTCCTTGTGCCTAGGCCAAAACATACTATAAATTGAAGTTATATAAATAGCATCCGTAGCAATCACTAAGTAAATGTTCTCGTTTGCTCATTATCATATTTTTGGCAGTATAAACAATTTCGGGTCGTATTGTATATTTTTCGGTTTCTTATGCTTGCAGCAACATGCTAGACCGAGTACATAAATTACTACTGTTTATTGTTCATTTAATCCACCTTGAGATAATATGGGTGTGCTAAATGTGACGGTCTTGAAGGTTGAAGCTTCCATATGAACGCATCGGTGGATACAGTCTTATTTGCACATTACGATAGGTTCCTGATATTCTATTAGCGTTATAGGAAAATAAGGAATGGCATGCAACACATGCCACTGCTTCGCTGTTGCAGTATAGGGTGTTCGATATCGATCCGGAATTAAAAAACGAACAGGAAGTGATACGTATTCATTTGACATATCAACACACCGCAGAATTCAATACCTACCAGCTGACAGAACTTTACTATTTCTCACTGTCAGAGCGACGAAAGAAATGTTTACGTGCACGAGCGCATATTATTACAGACCGTACACAACTCTTCTTATAGCGAATCTTCTTAGTTCAGTAGTTCTGGGCTGCGGCTTGAGGCAAACCGGCTTGTTGCTTGGAAGTTTCAATTAAACTGCCCATACTGCTAGGCCGCTGCAATCTAATTTACACAATTTAACTTTAGGACTAAAGCTGTTAAAACAAAATTGATTTAAACGAGAGAGGTGCTTGATTTAAGCGCCCATTGATCGTTTGGTTTTCAAAATTGTTCATTGCGGAGGCCTTTAATTTGTCGATGGCTGAACGGATGTGAGACGTTCGCGTTTCCTTTTCGTGATCGATGATTATTCCAGTGTTTCAGCGAAATTCTGCTATCTCGTTCACCTCAACCTTAATCGGGCGAAGGGATCGTGGCGAAAGCATTTGCGGAATACGCCTGGTAGATAACTACTTAAAATGAGAAAAATGGGAAAACCATCTATCATCTGCTGATTAGAAACAAATACGTTTCGTTTGTGTGCTACTGCGATTGTTATATTACTGGAATTGGATGGTATCGTGCACTCTTTATTTTTCAGAATAGACTAGGAACTTTGCTTTTAGGAAAAAGAAATATGAAAAAATTTAGCAACTTCGTTGATTAAAATACGGTAGCTTGTGTACAGATGTGAGAATGACATATATTGCATCACCATTCAGTTGCTGATGGCGTTCATATTGCAGTAATACAACAGAGATACCTTGGTCTTGCAGACTGTGGTTGAATCGTTATAGTTAGCAGTCTAGCATTCATTAAAATAATATTACACTACAAAACCCAGAGCGTCGCTATCCGGACAGAAACAACTGAAATCGCAAAGAGGAACGAACATGGAAGATAAACATTGGAATTTAAAATGTACAAGAAATACGAAACAAACATCAGGACAACACAACATTGGCATTGTCTGGGTGAAATAGTTTCACGAACGGCTCGAAGAAAGAAGTCTAAACTTTAGAGATAGACAGAATGTAAATTACAGTAAGCAATAGAACAACAATAACTAGAACTATCAACAATCCAAATAGTTAAAGTCATCAAATCCACTCAACTGAAAGAGGCGCTAGGTTTAGGTGAAATACTCGTATATCCGTAGTTAATAAGATCATTTCAGCGGTTTTCACGGTTATTATCATTTAGTAACAAACGACTTTCGGGACTGGACCGTGTCATTATTGAGGTCGAAGAATTCAACGCTTGGCTTCATCGTGGGGAAAAGCAAAAGAGCACGGTAACTCAAAGTCTAACCTCTTTTGCAAGGGAAGCGATAAAAGAGCACGGTAACTTAACGGGTAAACCACGCCAGAAGCGAAACTCTTCTAACGATCCGAAAGAGAAAGGCAACAATTTATGGGCATGTGCCATCGTAGTTGAGTGACGGTCAATTCTGAAGATTCCAGAGCTACGGTTTTGAAAGTTTTCATAAAGATATTGCCAACAAAAGGCGAAAGAAGAGAGCCTATAGCAGCGCCAAAAATTTGTTTAAAAACTGGGTTTGAAATAGGAAATAAGTGGAAGAGAGATATTTCTGTATAAGGGCAGGTAGACTTGAATACGTCTCTCCATGCTCTGATAATAAGTGTTGGATTATGACGATAAGATCAGGAATAGGAACTTTAGTAAAAATAGCAATAAATATTTCTGCTTATGCCCTATCCCCTATCGAAAATTCTATACTTTCCAAAGGTTTGAATCTTTCGCTAGCCCCCAAAATCATTCAGTTGCTAATCTTATCCGGTTTGAAACTGTCTGGTGTTTACGATTATCTGAACCTCCTAAAGGTAACACTACAAAAGACGATACGAATGCTCTCAACAATTTATGTTCCAATTCCGAGATATTCTAGACCCCATGAGCTTAGCCTAAGCCGACTGCAGACAAAGAAGGCTTTTCTGTAGATCCTGAAGCCGTGGCTTGCTCCTGCAAAGCAAATTTCCGCCAGAGCCGACAGTAGAATCCGCGTTTTCACCGCACCGATCCGGACTTTGCCTTACCCTGAGAGGTCAGTAACGCTTTTCAGAACCCTAGGCACTTTTATGAACTTGAAAACCAGCCCCCTCCCCCTAGGTTTCTTTCGCCGTGCAGATCTAGCTAACAAATACCCTTACTCTTCCTCCCACTGGCCCGCCCAAACCTTTGCAATTGCACCATAAAAAGAGCACTTCTAGGACTCCGCAAGGCCCTCCATTACTATGCTGATCTCTACCTGATAGACACTTGAAGGCTAATCACAATCGTAGCACAAATTACGTGAATGGGCACCTTCTTGGCCATTGGCGAGGTCGTGGGACGTATTCAAACGAAATTACAGCTCCAGCTTAACGAATCTTGGCTGCTAACTACCCCAAAGGCACTCCAAAGTAATTCAATGAAGAATATTAGCCAGGGTACCTCTAAAATTAGGTTTGGTGAAATTTTGATTGACGAGTAAGACCGTCCTATCTATATCTCACTCTGCTTAAAATTTATTTAGACAGAGCCCTAATGAAGTGAATGCGTAAATATAAGAAATGTCATTTTAAGTGGTAGACGACAACGTACACAGCTTTATTTATATTTTGCCGATTATCAGGATCGAATTGCAGAACATGAGGATGATTTAAATTATATGGTACGTAAACTGCAGTAGAAACATGAAAAATATAACAGGCGGTGCCACACAACAATTTTGGAGTTAGCCTCAATAAAAATTAAACCAGCAACGATAAGGCATTGAGAGAATTAATAGGCAGGACAGCAATAAGAGCTCAATATTGTAGATTAAGGACACCAAAAGATCAAAGCAGCGCAATTTATACCATAACAGTGTGAAAAATAGAGCAGAATTGTAGGATAATAATTACAGAAATAAACTAGGTCTCTCTATGATGATGGCATAGACAAACTTGGAAACATAATGTCCAGGGGATTAACAGTGCACACTCTGTATGGGTTTAATGTGTGGATGGACCTACGTTATGTCTATTTTTCTGGGTATTATGGCGTGCCACGGCTGGATAACAAACGATTAATACTCTAAACGGCGGCACTTTTAGTAACTTTGCTCAGGTTGGATAGAGACTGAAGTCCTTCACTTCCCACATCGAAAAGAAACAACGCCATGGAGATCTAATATTCTTTGTTAAGAGCAAGTGTATATGTACTACATACTTCTATAAGTACTGCGGTGTTTTGAAGACTATAATGGCGTAAGATGGTTGTCGGTGGCTCGTTCGGGAGCAAGAAATGCTGGGTGCTAGATTAATGCCTTACGTTGCAGAAACAAATGAAAGGAAAGAAGTTAGATCGGTTTGAAATCGGCGTAACCACGATTTTACTAGCAGTTAAGATAACCTAGAGACTTAGGAGTTAGATAAGGAGTCGGTGTACACACAATCCTGCTCACAGTTATTATAACGAATTGTGCTTCACCTAAGGAAGTAAAAGTGAGAAAAAGAGTCGGTGGTTCTCACAATCTTACTAACAGTTATTATAACTGCAGTGTCGGATTGTGCTTCATCCAGAGCAGGGATGAGCAACCCGCGGCCCGCCACACTTTCTCGTGCGGCCCTTCAAAGATTTTACAAATTTTAAGAATTTTTGGAAATGATGCCGACATCATAGATAATTTCTAAAAAGTAAGCATCGGCATTCCTTGGTATGAAATGTTACGCCGGGCGGCTTCGTTTGACCCTACGCATATGTGCCGCAAACGCTGCATCGGCAAGCGGCGTAAAGTTATAGCTCAAAGGGTATTTCAACTCCTTCAGAAACCCGAAAATATGCCCAGCATTTACACAAATGAATAATGGAACTTGGATCGCGATTTAAAATATTTAGATCGGAAAGATCTTTCTTAGTTTTAACATTTTTTCTTCACCATTTAACATAGAAGTGGAAACAGTTCCGGATGAGTTACAAATGAAATTAATAAATTTAAAAAACGACACGGATTTAAGAAATAAATTTCAAACTGTTGACATACATAATTTCTATCAAAATTGCATGAATTTAGAAAAATTCCCACGATTAGGCGCACATGCAAAGCAAATAATTACACCTTTTGGAAACACCTATGTATGCGACCAATTATTTTCCGCAATGAAAATAATTAAAAGCTTTCATCGATCGAGATTAAATGATGTACGATTAGAAAGCTAGGTGGAGTTGCTGTGTCGCCTATATCTGCAAATATAGACCAATAATTGATGTCCAAGAAGCAATGTCAAATTTCTCATTAAATAATCTTTTTCACATACATCTTTCGCATTTTTATTTAATGTTTCTATTAATGAGTGTTTTATTTCTGTAATTCTTTGGACTAGGTTTATCTTGTTAATAAAGAGATAATTTGAGTTCATCATTCAGTGTTTGTATTATCATGTTTCTTACATGCGGACCGCACAACACTTTTAAATTTGTAGCTCGCCCGTTGTAAAAAAAGTTTGCTCATTCCTGACCTAGAGGATTAAGAATTAAACGTTGTGAGTGAGAGCGTACATTATTTGACAATGAAAAATTTATTAGCTTAGTAGAGCCCAATCCCTGACTTTAAATACAGCACTTCTAGACTAATTCGACAGAAACAAAGAACAGCAATGCTAGGTCCATAACAGCACGGCGCTGCAAGTGACTGAAGGCCCGCGTCTGGGATTCAGTCGCCGTGTCTGAACAGACCCAGATTCTATATCCCGTATACTGAATCTTGGTTACGGAATCCCGTGTGTTCAGGGCCTAAATTTAATGTTGCCAAGGTGTCATAAACTAGAAACTACCATTTTTGTGACCTACGAGTATTGCAATATCAATGAGGGCTTGATTTAACTTAATTTTGTAGTTCACATCGCTTAAGTCTATCAAAATACCTCAAGTTATAAGTTCAAAACGTTGTTTTCTTCGCAACAATTAAACAATTATTTAAATATCCCACTCGAAGCAGCGAACGGTTTATATGATTGATATATAGTTTTGCAATACATCAGAAGTTGATGAAGTTATGTACTACTTAATTTCTGATTGTCTGACAGGTCCTTCTCCATTTAGCATATTTATCAAAAGATAACTTATATAATATATCTTATAGCACTTGCAATATGATAAAAAAAGGATATACAAATGTTTTCGTTCTGCCCTAGTGCCGTGTATAATGAAATAGCCCCTCGCATTATAATAAGATAATAATAGAGTTTTTAAATATAATATAGCTTATGGCAAGGGATACTACACTTTATAAATTGTATTAGATTCACCTACGAACTTGTCTGTCCAACTCAGAACAAATTAAAAGAGTGTAATAATAATTACCACTAATAAATGGTTTATTGCTCATTCCTTATTTCATCTACTTGCAATAAATTCGGGCATAGCTCCGGTGAGTTCAGGGTGTCGGTTCATAAAATTAAGAAAAACTTTTTTACGATAACTAACTCGTTGTATGCCAATTTAACGCGGGTATTAGGGAAAATGCACAATTTCCATCTGACGTTTAAATAAACTCTAAATTTGCCTGCCACAACAAAATTATTTGTGGTCGCAAGAAACAGCGTAAAATTTAATCTTAAAACACCAAAATGGCAAGGAAGCATCAGGTAAATGCAATTAATACTGTGACGTAGCAATTGCTAAGCTTGTTTTGTTTTTAGTGTGGCGTCGAAACCCACGCCCAATCATTTTTTGTTCTGCATCCGGCCAAAACTAAAAAATTCGCTATATTGCACTTTCAAAGGACGCTACCTAAATTTATCAAAAACGGCGGGAGCTGGACAACTGGAATCTGATGCTACACCTCGTAGACAGTCTGAACTTGATGAGATCCAAATATAATGAACCTACTCCAACGCTTTCCCTGTGAAATTACCTTGAAAAGAGCTGCTTCATAGGCGGAATACGGTTTTTGGGGATGCTTCGTCGATGGTAATTCTCGTGGTTGCTTCCTGCTCAGGTATACAGGCACTCAGGATGAACGGCTTTACACGTTGGACACTAAATTCTTGCTGGCCAGCTCACTTGCTGCTGGCTAAACTGCTACACTTGGACTCTTAGTTTGCCATGTGAAACTATACCCAGAGATGCCCTGCAGACTGGTGAATAACTTTACACATCACTGGTATCACAAAAGACTTATTATTTATAATTTTATGCAAGAAAATGTGGAGCTCAATCTGCCCCCAACACAAATTTTACAAGTTTGTTTGGTAGTAATCAACAAAAGACTGTCGCGTAAGTTAGCAACTAGGTTTTCAATTTTTATAAAAGAAATTAGGATTACTAACATGTTTGACCTTATGGACTACAGTTTTGATGTCATGTCTTTGCGAAACTATTAAAATTGTCTTTTTCTTGGAATAAATATCACTACGCTTTGCTCTGCATTTAAATCAATCACTTTGGTTTATAATGCACTGATACACTTGGATTTCCTTTGGCATCTCACTAATTGTCTTTCGATCGGTTGCCTTCCATTTTTCATTTCGTTTACCTTTCAGCTAATTTGCCGTTTTCTGGCTTATACTTTTATTACATAACGCTCATATACTTTCTGTACTTAACAAATAATTCTGTATCATTTTATTCACATTATGTTGATGTAAATAAGCTCAAATCCGTCAGTTAGAAATTAAATTGCATTGGCCCTTCCGAATATTTATTATATCTGAAACTCTGAACGTAACCCTGCTTTATTTCATGCTAACTTTTACTCCTCAAATTATAGTTACTGCTACTCACATCAAGTGTTTATTAACGTAAAATACTGATTATCTTACAATAAATAAAATATTTAATTCTGTCATCATGTTGACCTTATTCATTTAGTTAATTAAGCAATCACAATTGCTATGGGCAGTAAACCATTACGATGAATTATTGTTGCCTGATTACGATAAAAGAGTAGTCCTTTCGTTTGTTTGCTAACAACAAAGACGATTATATTTTAGGAACAACTGAAAAAAGGAATAAGAAAGAAGTACAAAGAATTACATAATTTAAGCAAAATAATATTCTGATAGCTGATTTTAACGTTGTATCTAAAACTGAGGTTAGGCAACTATGAGTTAATGAATCATGTGGAACATGCGTCCTTTCGGCGGTGACGGATAACCTTAAATCTCCCTTCAATTGAGACAATGACAGGCTCTGAATTGACACTGAGACGACTTTGAACCGTTTCACACGACCTTGGTAGCGGCTGTTGTCTGCTAATATTCGACAGTAGCAGATTTAACCTTTTGGAGGGCAAATTTTCATTTCGGCTCTTCTTATTCATCTTGCCATTTGAATTCCAGCTTTTCAAGTTTCGTTCAGCGCGTCAGTGACGAAAATAACACGGATTTTAACTTTTCACGGCGAAGTTTCAAGCAGGCATTATTCCAGCCCCCTGTATAATTCCCAATTGTAACATTTGATTTGTTTGACTAGCGGTAAGCCGATTAATATTTCATATCTCAAATTTCGCATTTATAGAATAAACTAGGTAAAGCCTTTTCAGTCAGGCAGAAGTTCCTTAACGCCACTAAAATGTTTGTGGATTCTGAAAGGCGTATTTCGAGACCCACTTTTTACTCAAGCAAAGTCTCATCTGTTTTTGCGTATTTCGCATGCGGCCATAGAAAAGTATTTGCCATCACATATTTTAGGAAAATAAAGTTAATTTTTCGAGATCTTTACAAAACGCTGTCTTGTGATCTAATGTAGATCTGGCGCAATATGAACACTCAGTAAACGGTGAGATAAGAAGGAATGGGTAAAAATAAAATATTTAAGGTGGGTAGGCAGAAAGCATAATACGAAAGATGTGGTAATAAAGGCGACCATTCTAGTTCAATAAAAGTAGTAAATAAAAGTAAAAACTCTCCAACTTAAACTAATTCCGTTTAGGAGCTAGTGGCAGTTTGAAGTATGTAAACACCTTAATTAAAAAGTATGTTTTTGCTGTAATTGCTAAGCAGATGTGTTAAAACACAAGAATACAACAGACTATCAACGTTTAAAAACTTATAAGTGATTATACTTATTAGATTTTAAATTTTCAACGTACTACTTTCTCGAGAACTATTTTCGTATTTAGGTATACCGGGTGCTGTCTTGCGCGACGCACCATAGGAATTTGCATAGTAAATTCTTTATGTTCAATTATTTGCTCCCCTAATTATTTTAGAGCTAAAGTGTAAATACATTTTTTGTAGAGAAAAAAATACTGCATTCACTCATACTGTTGCTAACAATTGTTCATTTTCCGGAACCGAAGGAATGAAAAAAATAAAACTAGCATTTTTACAAAAATCAGTGATGCCATGGAATTACTGAAACAAGCCAATGCCAACGCAAGTGCGTGCTGGGCGATCATGAAGACACTGCCTTCAAAAGATTGAACGTAGTGTCGTTTTTCTCGTTTTGGCGTAAGTTCTGATCCTCATTATGGCACCTACAATTATTTAATAACGTGCATGTAGTTTTAAACTTAATGTATCAGTCTATTAATGGTTGTACTGTTTGGAATTTGCCGATACGGATATTTTACAATAAACTAGGAGCTTACTTAACGAATGTCCACCATAAAACCATTTTTGTTATGGACAAGGTTCAGGTACCTTACCTTAGAGACATTAAGCATAACATAATTAATAATGAATTATTATAAACGTCAAACATCAATGACAAACGAACAAGCAATACATATTGTCTCCCCGCATGCACTTTCGTTGGCATTGGCTTGTTTCAATAATTCCACGGCATCACTGATTTTTGTAAAAATGCTGGTTTGATTTTTACTTTCTCGCATACGGTAGTATAGAGAAAGTATTGTAATCGTCAAAAAAATCGACTTCGAGATTTTGACGAATCTTGACGTTTTAGACCTCCTAGAGTCCGAAAAAACCATTTTTTGAATTATGTCTGTGTGTGTGTATGTGTGTGCGTGTGTGCGTGTGTGTGTGTGTGTGTGAACACGATAACTTAAAAACGAAATAAGCTAGACCATTGAAATTATGTACATAGTCATTATTCAAAATTTGTAGATTCCTGTCAAATTTTGAGCGAAATCGGTTAACCGGAAGTGGCACTTTACCTAAACAGGTAGCGGTACCTATTCAAGTAAAGTACCAGTTTTCTTCGAGATATTTGAACAAAATTGTGTACATACATTTCTTATGTAGAAAAACTACCAAATATTACATTTCAGCATGATCGGTTAACCGGAAGTGGAATTTTACCTAAACAGGTAGCGGTATCCATTCAAGTAAAGTACCAGTTTGCTTCAAGGTATTTGCACGAAATTTTGCACATACATTTATTATTGAGAAAAACTCCCAGATATAAAATTCCAGTATGATAGGTTAACCTAAAGCGGCACTTTACCTAAACAGGTAGTGGTTACCTGAAAATGTAATTTTATCGCTGTATGTATATACATTGCAATAAACTTTTCAAATTTGCTAGAAAACAAGGCGAATGCGAGAAAGTCTAGGGGAGCACACTCCCGATTTTTTCTATTGCTTCGGTTCGGGAAAATGAAAAATTGTTATCAATAGTATGAATGGATGCAGTATTTTTTTGTCTACAAAAAATATATTTACAATTTAGCTCTAAAATAATTAGGTGAGCAAATAATTGAATATAAAGAATTTACTATGCAAATCCCTATGGTGCGTCGCGCAAGTCAGCACCCGGTATATCGAGAGATCAAAAAAAAAAAAACTGTTCCTCAGCGGGCTGTGGAAATTCAACATATGAATAATATGTTGGTGACACTGTACGTCAATGTCAAATTCGAGGTTAGTAGGTTAGGATTTGCGTCATTTTGTGTCATAACTGACGAAAAACCTAACCTGATAACCTCGAATTTGACGTAGACTTACAGTGTCAACAACATATTATTCATACGTTGAATTTCCACAGCCCGCTGAGGAACAGTTTTTTTGGATCTCTCGATAGTTAATAGAACGGGATCTGACCCAGCGTTACCTAAGCTCAAGGAGAGTAATTAATAATCTTTCGGTATACAGACAATTTGTATGTTTGTGTATTGTAATAATTACTTGTAAGCAAATTTCGTCATCTGTAAGCCGCGGGTATTAGTATACAGTTTTGCAAGCGTCGTCGGAAGCAATAATTGGAAAAAATGCGGCAGACATACTAGCTGCCGCAAGTGCGGCAGGCAGGAGCGGCATTAGCAGCGTGGCACTTATAGATTTCACTTCGGTCATATTGGGCTGCCGCGTTGGGAAACTTACAAAAGTAAACTTCTCAGTACTACGCATTGAAATAACAATTCAGCTTTTCGAAATTGGTCCAAATCAGATCTCTGAATAATTATGCGGACCCTGAATAACGACAGCATCTCAAGTAAGGAGCTACAAGACTTTTAGAGAGGAGTTCACGCCGTCAAACAAAGCGTGGAATCCTTCCGAGGTGAAAATCTGCGCACCTGCACGCAATTGGTCAAAATCACACCACATATAGTACAGTAAAATTGTCGGAAAATACCCCGTCACCTTAAAAAAATTGGCCGCGGCGATTCCTCTTGCCCAGTGGTTTAAGGTCATTAGACAAGTGTAAAACCAAAAAGGCGTCACCCCACCCCTTGCCAAACAGCCGCCATCTTGATAACAATTGCATTTGTTTTTTCTCGCGATCCATTGGTCGTATAGAAAAAGTTATTGAACAAAAAATGTTGGAAATAAAATTCTACACATTTTTTATCCTTGCCGCGATACCGAGAAGTTGGTATTTCAAAAGGTAGAGGGCCACAAAGTTACGAAAAATCTGTTTCCGCCATTCTAGCTCTGTGGGGGTGATTTTTCCGAAAATTGCGAATGTGAAAGTTGTAGTGCTTGAAAAAATATGCACGAATCTCTTTTAATAATGGGATTGATTTAAATAGTCTCCGAGTGACAGCCCTTCAAAGTCCGCGCAGCTTGGGAAATGTACGATATATTCCGGCGCAGCGAAGTAACCATTTCTTTTTTGCGAGATAAAATCGTCACATCACTCAAGTAGTTTCAATGTGAATAGGTTTTCACAACCTACAGAAATTCTACACATTTTTGGTCATTGCCGCGATACCGAGAAATTGGTATAGGTAAAAGAAATTAAAATGATGGGAAAGGGGTATATGAGCCCAGAATGATATATATCATTTGGCTCAGATCCGTAAAGCTCTTAAATTTGCTGGTGTAATATTTATTATATAATATGATAATTGCACTTGTTTGTAAATTTTGCCACAGGAATGACAAAAATTCAACAAATTGACAATTGCTTAACCACGTGCCATTTCTGCAAAAATAATACAGACACCCGACTGTCTATATGTTATTAAACAACAAACAGCTGGTTTCACTTCAACTAAAGCATGATACGGTGAACGAAATTATATTTTGATCGTTTGGGCCAAATGAAATGAATCTGTAATTTATTTTATTCAATTTTGACAGTATAAAGTGACATTATTAACTCCATAACCTTCATAAACACGCTATGATTCACAAGTGAAATAAAAGAGTTTTAATTCACTAGAGAATTAAAAAAGGTTTCAATGAAGAACATAATTTTATTATCTACAAATATTTACATTCAATTCTTCTTTCTCTTTGTAGTGTGTAATATATAATTACTAATATTTAGATCAAATCGACGATAAATGGGCAAATTTATATCTTAGTTTGAATATTTTTTAAATTTTTTATTCAAAATTTTGTCAAAATTGAATAAAAACATATATACGCCACGTGAATTAAACATTTATTAACTCAAAGATATGATCTCACTCGCACTACGTGCTCATGAGCTCAACATCTTTTCGTGAATAAACAAATGTTTAATTCACTTGGTGTATAATATTTATTAAAGTTAGTGTTTCCCGACTACTTTTTGTAATTTGTTATTGTTAAAGCTGTTATAATACTGCTAAAAATGTCTACAATTACGATGTAAGAATGTTGACCAAGAAGATTTTCTTTTGTGGGTACAAAATAAAGATACCGGAAAAATCTTAACTGTGCCAAATGATTTGATTCTGGGCTCGTATATTGAAAGTAATTTCTTTTTGCATAAACCCTAAGATATATTGTAGTCTACTCAGACACGTTTTCTTTTTTTGGAGCTGTTTCTTCGTCTTGGTTCGGAGCCTCCGACTCAACCGAGTTATTATCGACCATGATAGAAATGTTGCTAAAACTTTTATTGAAAAAAGAGCTCACAACTTGTTATAAACGCAATGTGAAAAATTCTTGGAAAAAATCCGTGAATACGATTGCGAGTGCGTTTCGTGATTGTATTCTGATTAAAAATTGATAACAGTACGAGCGATAATGGTTTTCTTTATGCTAACCAAATGGCAGACATGGCATCTCGTTAGTTATAATAAGTGCGGGATATAAATAATTTACATCTCTCCACTTCTCCGCACTGCGCGGACTTTGAAGGGCTGTCACTCGGAGACTATTTAAATCAATCACATTATTAAAAGAGATTCGTGTATATTTTTTCAAGCTACTTTCACATTCGCAATTTTCGGAAAAAATCACCCCCACAGCGCTGGAATGGCGGAAACAGATTTTTGGTAACTTTGTCGCCCTCTACCGTTTTAAATACCAACTTCTCGGTATCACGGCAAGGATAAAAAATGTGTAGAATTTTATTTCCAATAGTTTTTGTTCAATAACTTTTTCTGTGCGACCAATGGATTGCGAGAAAAAACAAATTAAATTGTTATCAAGATGGCGGTTTGGTAAGGGGTGGGGTGTCGCCTTTTTGGTTTTACACTTGTCTAATGACCCTAAACCACTGGGCAAGAGGAATCGCCGCGGCCAATTTTTTTAAGGTAAAACGACAGTATTGCTGTACTAATAGCGTCCCAATTCAGAAGACATTTGCGGGCACGGTCTAGAGACATTGTGGAGACTTGTGACAAGCGTCAGTTCTACCCGCGAGTATTGGATTACCACGTGAGACACCACGAAACACAGCGCACAAAGTACCGCGTGCAGAACCGGACTTTTATGCACTCGAAAGAAAAACACTCAGCTGCGTTTGTGACAAATTTGTAGTTTGAGTTACCAGCGTTAGGTCTTTGGTGGAAGCGCTTAATTGTATAGTTATATTTTAAATAAAAATATAGCTAGAACACGTCTCTGTGGCACTTTATTCTTTTTAGTTTGCCAAAGACTGAGTTTACCTTGACAATGAGTAAAGGATCTGTGATTATTTACCAATGTTTCTACCACTTTTGTAAGGCCAAACCTTGATAAATAACATTTGGTGATGTGCCGTAGCGTACGCACCCGTTAGATAGATGAATGTTATTTCGAGTTTTGTAATCATCTTGTTAAATGCTCTTGGATTTCACCGTCAATATAAGTAATGTCACCTCTTAGGATTGGTAATAGATAGCTTTTAGATTCTTATAATTCATATGTCGTGAGGATTTTTAGTTTCTAACGTGCCCACTAGACGCTGGCACAGAATGTGTTATTAGACTAATAAAAGCTGGAGATGCGTGCGTTCCACAGTTTTCTAACATGTTCAAAAAGGGAAGCACTTTTACTATAAAACACTAGGGAATTCCTCTGTGATGTCGCCAACAAATGGATTCAGCGTCTAACTCGACTGCGTATAGTTGGTGTTATAAAGGCCGCTAAAGTTCCGTATATTTCTTGAAATTTCACAGTGGAATAACGTCCCGTATTGTAACGTTAACCTATCGGAAGCTACCGGACTTAAATAATTTCAAGTGGTTTAAGTACGAGTGCTTAATGCGTTTTTGTTGATATGAATTTGAAGTGAGCAACTTAATAGTAAGAGATTCCGGGACTCGATTAAATTAATACCATTCAAAAATAATTTAAGTGCTATAGTGCAATATTGATAACTTTTGCAATATTGTTAAACTAGAGAGCAGCAATGCATGATGTACTTGAGAACATCATCTCCTTTCTTCTCCCATGATCCGTAAAGGAATCTGCTGACGTAGTCTGCAATTACAATGCCCGATGGCGTACCTTTGTATTTTTCCGAAGCTGCCTTAAAGTCAGTCCGTTATGAAGCAAGTAATAGCAGCTGAAGTAAATTTATTTAAATAATTATTATACTCGCTTAGAGTTTTGGCTCGTTTTGTGTGTTACTTAGATATTTGTACTAGATTGTGTTTGTGTATGAACGAATTATAGATTGGTGGTGGTCGAGGCTAACTGTTGAGCTAGAACTTCGTTCCTGAACTTTCCACGTACCCCTATATTGTGAATAGTGTTGCTTAATTAATTTGTTTGTTGAGCCTTCGCCGCCCAAATTTTTCTTTTAGCGCGTTTGAAATCATTTTAATCAAAGTATTGGGCTAATACCTGCACTGAGAGATTAATTCATAATCCTGTGTAAATCAAATTAGCTTTAAAGGACAGTCTGCTAAAGTGGGTCAACACCCAAGTCAAGTAAGTATTTCCATACGAGAACCTTCTGTCAGCTGCTGCGGACATGTCAGATTCAAACGTTTGGTTTCACATTTTCTGCAGTTGCTTCCTGATTAAAAACAAAATAATGAATTTTGACACACATTTAGTAGAGCCATACTGTCGAAATTCGGTAGACACAACCTTGAGCTAGTTATGTGCCGACTGGATATGACGTAGCTGATGCCCAAACATTTTAAATATCTACGGGCAACGTTAGCCACCTACCCTACTTACGAGCAAGGGGGGCTCTTATAACCACAAAACTGTATAAGGGGAAGACAAAACAGACAAAAAGAAAAGTGATCGTTAGTTTTTCGGGTCGAAACTGGTACTTCATTAAATAATTATTGAACAACTTTAAAAGCTGGCGTCTTATACATTCTTGATTTGTTCTACTTGTAATCCACCTAGATTAGTCGTTATCGTATTTTTTAGATCGCCTGGTGACGTTCTCTATTTCAGGTGTATCAAATAATTTGTAAAAATAACTAATCACTTCTAACAATTTTTCATTTTGTTAGGACCATTTGACGATTTGGTCACTTTTTATATTTTCACTTTTTTATTTCGAACATCGAAGTTTCTCTGCTCGTTTCAGTACACTTTGGACAACTTTCATGTAAAGTCAAGTAGCTGGGACGTCTCACACAACTAGCACGAAGGTGAAGCAATTTCTCCGTTATTTCGGATATGTATGAGGGCAGTTTAGTTATTCTATAAACAAAATCCTTGGAGCCCTTTTCCCCTTTATATTTTGGTAACAACTAACAACCTTTGTAACAGCCTCTTGCGCTAAGCTACGTCGTATCGAATCGAACTCTGCTCCCACTGAGTTTTAGCTCGACTGTTGAAACGGCATTAGGGCGATTTTTGCCTTTTGTTTATTGAAGTGTTTTAACGACCAAATTAAACCATTTCAGATTTAATTGGCTTTGATTGAAATTTATCGAGTTTTGACTGTATCTTGAGTTTGTGTTTCAAAAAACCGTTGTAAAGGTCATTTTATCCTGTAAGAATTTCTGAAGACGTTAGTCCCTTGTACCACTACTAACAACCGATGGTCTTCTCTACCCTATTATGGACGAGAAAAACCAAGTAAATAAGATGTTAATTGGGTTATTTATGCGGGGTAGAAAAATAAAACCACCATGGATATTAACGTAAGCGTCAGTAAATGCTTCAGAATATTCTACCTGCTATATCTTTCTTATTGCAGAAAATTATTAGTTACTAGTTAGCTAGTCATCGATTGGACGTTTTTCGAACGTTCTATTACAGTTGCTTAAAAAATAGAGAGTAACTCAAATAAAACGAACATAAAGCTTAGTTTCGTGTAGTAAAACTGGATTGATAATGGGTTCTGTTTATTTGAATAGAGAACTGTGGGAATTATTTATTTTGCTAACAAGAATATTAAAGATACTTCACAATAAAGGCAGTCGGAACGAAACATACCAATAGCACTGGTGAAAAGCCTTATCAACTCCAACAAAAACCGTGCAGGAATGTTAGGTAGTACTCCATTAAGCGATTGCGTCAAATAAATTTTAAAATGGAGTCTGTGAGGTGTTACATACAAAATGCGAAATGTTTAAGTTCTCAAAACATAATAATTGCAAATTACATTATCCCATTATCCACAGCAACCCCTTATGTAGTTCTTATTTAGACATCCTGTATTTAAGTAGCAGTAGTATTAACTCATGCCATGTTTGCGGCTGTGTCAAGTTCTTTTCTTAAAGTAATTTAAATCTAAATAGCACCTATCTGTCGTCCTCAATCTGCAGTCAAGAAAGAAACGACGACAATTAATAATAAAATAATCGTAGGAAGGTTTAAAACTTCACTTTCCTTTATATTAAACTCTTCATCTTTAATACCTCCCTGGGATTAATTAATTAATTAATTGAAGTACTCGCCCTGTAGATTATCAATTAATTATAGCGAATTCTACTTGACACTTTCCGCTTGAGCAAGGATAATTAAAAACAGTTAAATTTTTAACGAAGAGATAACAGGACACAATTTGCAGAAAGTGGGCTGTGCTGATAGGGCGCTTGAATTTTTTTTAATAAAACTCCTGTTCAGTACGCAAGATTAATTGCGTCCTTTTCGCCTTTAGCTTGGAAGTAACAGAAGATTGGGTCTAAAATAGTGTACAGCACGGGTCCGCTTGATTTTATTAATTTTCCGGGCGGATTTCCAATCGCTCCCTGGGGACCCTAATTCCAAGGAGCTGACGCGCGTTCTGGCGAGTAAGATTCGAGCTCTAGCGGCGCCAATTACGGCCTCGTTAGTGACTTAACCATTTTTTAATTGAACCTTAGAAGAATTACCCCGCGGCTGCTAATGAAACTCCCACGTTCGAACTGGGAAGTATGAGGAAATTTGCCTCTAAAAACTCGCCTGTCAAATACACGGCGTAAGCGATGAAGCCTGAAGGTATCAAGCGATGTTTCGCCGAAGATTCGCTGTTTCGAACACGATCGTTCTGGTTTGGAAGTTGTAAGTTCGCTCGCGTTTCATGGTTTCTAGACGAACTTCTCCATTCATAGCTTTGATCGGAAAGATCATTCTGTGTATTTTATACGTTCATTAAAAAAGTCCAAAGGAGCGGCTGTGGAAATTCAAACGTAAGAATAATATGTTGGTGGCACTGTAAGTCTATGTCAAATTCGAGGTTAGCAGGATAGGTTTTGAGTCAATATGTGTCAAAACTGACGGAATACCGAATCATATTATTCATATGTTTGAATTTCCACAGCCGCCCCTTATGGACTTTTTTAATGAACATGTTGTAGTTATACTCACCGCTGGGCAGTAATTAATTGCTTTGTGAGTAAATTACTAATTAAATTATTTTTTGTTGATTTTCCTAGGAATTGAACTAATTTTCAAAATATTGTAATTGTAATGGGTAACTGCCATTTCTCTTAAAACTACTGGACAATTACTTTTTGAAAGTAATTGATTGCTACATTCAGTCACTCAAAGACTGTACTTAATGTATTTGTATTACTTTACAAGTATTTGAATTACTTATGGTAATTGACATTAGTTGCGGTAGTTACTTTCTGGCAATTCAATTACTAAATTATTGACCTTAATTGGGTATTAAGTCCCTATGACGCAAAACATTAAATAAGGCTTCATTAAGTTACATGTTAAATACATGGCAATAGGGCGATTTCCTGTGACTAGTCGAATATCAGTTAGCTTTCTGCACGAACAAAGAGATATTTGGTGCAGGCACGTATGTTTGTAGATGAGATGTGCATGTGTTGTCTTGTGTAATGTAGGATGTGCAGGCTATAGCATTGTAGCTTGCTAATAATACTCTGTAAGAAGCGAAAAAATGTCTGCGGTAATTACAGCTTACAGAGTAAGGCACGGTAAAATATAATTTAATTTCTTCCATCAGTTGTCAATTGAGTGTCGATCGGAAAGGTTATGCTGCAAGTGCGCTGACCCGTAAGATAACTAGTGACCAACACGTGCAAGCCGCTCTGCGAGATAAATAAGTGTAGCTTGATAAACTGTATAGTTAACTTAATTGAACAGACAATATTAAAGTGCAAAAAATAAATATATAAAAGTGATAAACAAATAATCGCAATTTAACGAGTAAGTGCCTCACATTCACTTTTTACATGCATAACCCGACAAATTATGTGCATTATACACCTCCACATTCGAATATGGTCGCATTAAGTGATCCAAATGCACCACTCTACTTTAAAATGCCACCGAACACCTCATTTTCGCAATCAATACCAATGCAAGCACGCACACAAAATCCAACAATTTATAACAGTCAACCATTAAATATTCAGCCAATAATAAATTTATCCCAATCGCAAAATCCTCAATACCCACCGTTACCAAACGCAGCAAATCAGTGGCAAAAAGTAACAAAAAAAGAAGCAGGCAAACAGCAGAGGATGCACCTACAACTACAAAGAAAAATCAATACTGGCTTGGAACCAGCAACAAATACAGTACACTATCGGAAATAAATATGGATGATGCAGAAGAAGCAGAAACACAAAAACAAAATGTTGAACCTAAACCTCCACCAATTTTTGTATCCGGCGTAGATACTATACAACCATTACTCACCTTACTTAATGAACTAGCCAAAGATAAATAGACATTAAAATCATTATACAATAAGCAAGTCAAAGTACAACCCCTAGAAAGTACGATATACACCAAAATAATTAAAGCACTAGCAGAGAAAGACACAAAATATCATACGCACAAGCCTAAACAAGAACGAAGCTTCCCAGTGGTACTCAAACATCTTCACCCATCAACAGAAATAAATAATAGAAAGTTAAGTCTTAAAGAAGATGGGCATATAACCACAAACATATGGAATGCAAAGCAACGAGGGAATAAAACAGCACAATGCACTTCATTGACTTAATACCAAGTGACAACAACGAAGAAATATACAAAATAGATTTTCTATTAAACACTAAAGTACAAATTGAACCACCACATGTTAGACGCGAGATACCTCAGTGCATGTGATGCCAAAAATTTGGACATACGAAGAATTCCTGTAGAAATGTTCCAAGATGCGTTAAGTGTACGGAAGAATACCTAACCAGAGAATGTCTCAGAAAAGAAAAAGATGCAAATGTTAAGTGTACAAACTGTAATGAGAATCATCCAGCGAATTACAGAGGCTGTATAGTTTATAAGCAAATACAGCAAAAAATGTATCCAGTATTAAGACCAGGAGTAACAAACGCCCAAATAATGCAAGAAAAAATTAAAACACAACCAGTTCAAACAAATATAACATAACCTAAGTGAATTAAACAGATGATGAAGAACCTTATGGATCAAATGACCACACTAATAAATCTAATGCCAATGCTCGTTAACAAAAACAATTAATGAATCAACTAATCAAACTAATCAAAACGCTTAAAGTTGCCAGTTGCTCTGATGATAGTAAACATGCAATAGTAGAATTAGGAAATGGTTCCACAAATTACGATTTTTTATCCTTACTAAGTTTTATATTCGAAATGGCGTAAAATATTTCTTAATGGTTCTAAGAAGATCATGTTCTGTATTTTGTAGTCCAGTTAAGTATTTTACCATTATGTAAATGCTCATATACCGCATCATAAAAACACTACAAATAAGAAGTTATGAGGTTTAGAGTGGTACATTTTTCAACAATTATTTCCTATTGGTAGATAATCAAGGATCATGGCTTGATAATTTACAATCTACGGGTTACTGCATTATCTACGCACTTTCGATTATTTAAATAAATGGATTAGACAATTTTATTAGTTTTCAGGCTCAAACACAGCTTAAAGATCCAGCCAATGCATTTAAAACCACTGATTATTTATTAAACTCGGTGCACTTTATATTTATAAGAAAAGTATTGCGCCAAGAATATGGGTCTCGTAGGTAGTCTATTATGAATCTGGCCGTATTTAATCAAAGTGAAGTTATGTGTCTAGTTTTACAATTTGTATTGTAACGCTCTTTTACTATAAAATGTATATGTTGAATAACTCACTCAAGAAATATGTATATAGAGTTTTAGTAAAACAACATTAAAGCAAAGTTCGAAGTTTATTGTAAAACTACACATTTTAATAGTCGATTTGCGGCGTGACAGCTCTCTTAAATGCGTTTTCGGAAAGTAGATAAAATTAAAATCAAATGCGAATGTTAGAAAATCATGCCGAAAAATTTGGATTAATTTTAGTAACTAAATAAAATTAAAAAGTAACAGATTTTAAACGACCAAGTTGCTTTTACAATATGAGAATGTAACATTTAGTAAATCAAACTTTTCTTGCAAGAGGTTTTAGTTAAGTAACCAAACCTAAAGCAGAAATTATATTTGGAGAGCGACACATTGTTAATCTTGAATTCACACTATTCACAGTATAGCAAATTTTTAAAATATGTTTTACTAAAGTAACCAAATATAAAATTATTAGCATTGAAAAGCCACACATTGTAAAAGGAAATAAGGACGTGTTATGGATTAAGAGCTCAGAATAATATGTTAACCTTTATTCTAGTAAAGTAATAAACGGGAATATTAAAACGGCTTCACTTTGAAACACGAATTTTACAGTTCGAATATATGGAATTTGCAATATAGCAGCCTTTTTATTTGATCTTTACACTGAACGAAAAATGATATTCTTCTATTTCAAATTTCTTTCGTTTTGTCTGCTCTGAATATAGAAATGTCTGATTCAGTTTTTAAATCTAAACCAGCACCAGTTGAAGTCGTCGAGTTCTCACGTGTCCTAATAGAAATCCGAAGAGAAGTGTTGTCATAATGGCACAGAGCGAATCGAAGTCCTGCTGATATTGCAGTCGGGCGATTTGCAGCCATTAAGCCAACATAAGAAGCGGCAGCGTCGTCGAGTGACTTGATAGCAAAGGCATCGCCGATGAAAGCTACAACTGGCTTTCATGGATCATCACTACAGGTGGGTGATTTTATACTGTAATTAGAGAAGCAAGAGTGGAAATCGAGATTGACACTAAGTCATAGTGCTAAGAGACCTTTGGGCTCGCTTGCTTGTGGGTTTTGCAAACTGTATATGTGCAGTAGACTGCCAGCTTAAAGGCGTCGTTAAAACAGCTGTCGTGAGATTTAATATTACTGTCCACAGTGCCAGCGCAGTGTCGTTTCGCAGTAGACTAGTAACATAAATGCGGAGTAGAAACAGCTATTTGCTTCGTAGCTTAGTACTTAAGTTTGGTATTATTTTTTGGTTTCCGGTGCCACCCATTACAGAATTGGGGAACAATCAATCTATAAAAGCCTGGACCACAGGTTACATCAAGACGTGATACAGATAATAAGCAATATAATTTACTATACATTTACAATGTAACAAAAACTTGATTGATATGTATTGTAGTACAGTAAAGATAGCTCAAAAATTATATAAAGCCAAACATAAAAAAAAGTTCTACCCAGCGGAAAACCCTCCTCTTAGTAAGTAGTAAAAAGTCACATGACTTTGCGCGTCAGGTTTACGCGGGAGGGGGGTGGAGCGTTGGTAAAATGGTAGGTTTCAACAGTTTTTCGCAAATATCTCATTAACGATGAGGTTTAGCGCAAACTTTGTTTTATACAAAATTAATCTACATTTAATTTTAAATAAAATTCGTTTTATGCATTTTTGCGCTCCAGGAGGAGTTACGGAGATATGGAGGGGGTAAAAATGTAACTTTTTCTGCTTTGCCAAAAAACGCATGACCGCCTATGAATTCGTAATATTCGCTCCAAGTGTATTATATAAGGGGCTCAGGGACGTGGGGAGGCCAGATGGTTATAGTGAAAAACCCAGCACAAAAGACGAACAACATTTGCGCAGATCCTCCACTACTACGCATGTTGAAGTGTAAGTGGAGGATGCAATTAATGTCACTTTTGGGCAAGCAGAATTTCTAAGTAATAGTAAGAACAAGATGCAATTGATTGCTCGCATCACTGTACACTTACAGCAAGTTGGATGCAAAGTAATTCAGGCAGAAGATGATGCTCATATCTTGATCGTTTTTACTGCAATTGACGAATCAAAAAAGGAAAAAGAGGCTATCGTGATTGGCAATGACACCGATGAATTGATCTTGTTGGTCGTTCATACTCCAGCCAACAAACAGTTGAAGATGGCTGTGCCGAAGAAAGGTAACCAAGAAGAAAAAGCCAACCCAAATAAAGGCCCAGATGCAGTAGCTGAGGCTGGAAACCATTTCTTCCTTCCGATATTTACATCAACAAATGCAGATAATTTGGATACTCTGCGTCATCAATGGTTGTACGTGCAGACCATCGCAAAGGAGCCTGTACACACAAATTTCAGGTTGGCTGTACTTCTCCCCACTTCAGCAGCGGCACAACAACACTCTTATAGAGTTTGCTATCAAATGCAGAAATAGCTCAACGTCAATAAAAATTCACTAAAATGGGGTTGGAAAAGGATTGGTGACGGCATCTATTAAGATAATCTGCAACATGAAGAAGAGCTTGAAGATTTTTAGATTACTGATTGCTGTTATTTATTATTATGTAACTACCTCGTACGATGTACTTTTCATTGAATTTACTGAAAAGCATGTATTGCGAAGAAAAACAATTTTCATTATTTTTTGTATTCAAGCTTATCAGATAAAGTTTGTAGCTAACCTTGTTTTAATTTTATCCACATGATTTTCTTTTTTAGGAAAATATGATAAAATATGGAGGCAATTTAAGTAGGTGTAATTATAAAAGCACAAATGGGAAAGGGGAAAACGATATGGTGGATCATTCAAACGGAAATATAGGCAAAATGAAGATAAAAACTGCAAAGGAGGGGAGCAATGTAGGTAAATTATCAATAGTAATATAACAGGGGCGAGACATACTTACCGATAATTTTGCACAGGCCAAGGGCCGAGCACTGGTTGCAATGAAAACTGTCCAGAGGGCAGTTTTCTCAGTGCAACCAGCACAATGACTCTTGGCACGGACAAAATTATAAGTAATTGTGTTGCCCGCGTTTATATTTTGAAGAGTATTAAACACAACCCGTATACGAGTTATGATTTAGAAGTTTTACAAAAAAAAAACACAAATTGCTTGTTTCTTGCAGTTCTATTTCTAATTATGACACCATCTACGGGATCGATAATTAGCACTTAGCTTATCGGTTGATAAGTTTCTCATCACTCATGTGACAGTTGTGTGTAATAATCAAATATATACACATAGACGTACATACATACAAATGTTCCTATGTTATTTATGGGTCACTAAGTACTTTTTATAACGAAACATGAACTGGAAAATAATGACCCCCTCCATATCTCCGTAACCCTTGACTGTAACGCAAAAATGCATAAGACCATTTTTATTGTAAACTAAATGTAAACTGTCAAGAGAACATCCATCATTTCCCCGATACCACGCTAAATGTCTCCAAGTAAACTTTTTCTTCTTGGTTACCTTTCTTCGGTACAGCCATCTTCAACTGTTTGTTGGCTGGAGCATGAACAACCAACAAGACCAATAAATCGGTGTCATTGCCAATCACGATAGCCTCTTTTTCTTTTTTTGATTGGTCAATTGCAGTAAAAACGATCTTGGTGTCAGCATCACCTTCTGCCTGAATCACTTTGCAGCCAGCTTGCTGAAAATTTACCGTAATGAGAGCAATCAGTTGTATCTTGTTCTTACTATTACTTAGAAATTCTGCTTGCCCAAGAGCGACATTAATTGCATTTTCCACTTTCACTTCAACATGGGTAGTAGTGGATGATTTGTGCAAATATTCTTCGTCTTTTGTGCTGGGTTCTTCACCATAAGCATCTGGCCTCCCCACTTCCCTGAACCCTTTATCTAATACACTTGGAGCGAATATTACGAGTTCATAGGCTTTCATGCTATTTTTTATCCAAAGCAGAAAAAGTTACATTTTTAGCCTCTCCATATCTCTGTAATCCTTTACTGGAGCGCAAAAATGCATAAAACCATTTTTATTGTGAATTAAATGTATATTAATTTTGTATAAGACAAAGTTTGCGCTAAACCTCATCGTTAACGAGATATTTGCGAAAAACTGTTGAAACCTACCATTTTACCACCGTTCCACAACCCTCCCACCTAAACCTGACGCGCAAGGTCGTGTGACTGTTTACCACTTACTAAGAGGAGGGTACTAAACAGTTTGCCGCTGGGTAGAACTTTTTTTATGTTTGTGTTAAATCTTAGTTTTACTGTACTATTGATGGGATATCATTCATCATGTAGACTGATACAAAGATTTATCTCGTTTAAAATGTAAAGAACTAAAATATTAGAAATGTATCCCAGAGTGACATAGCATCGTTGTAATCACGATGCTTCAGGAAAGGACAATCAATAATGACAATAATCGTCGCGTAGTAAAGCAGCGAGAACTGCAGCAAATTGTTGTGTCTGTTACAATTTCCAATTGCCCTCAGCAACGTAGCAAGTGATATATATGTGTTTGCTACAAATAGCATCTCAGTTTATTGCAATTTTTGTTTTATTCGTTGTCATTAGGTGACCTCTCGTTCCTTTTTCGATATCAGCACTTTATTCGTCTCAATCACTAAGCATTGAAATAGTTTCACGCCTTTTAACTTAAAGATTGGAGTTGCCTATGACGGTTTCTCTAATGAGCCTACAAAATTATTCTTAAGGATGTGCTAATTAATAGCTTAAAAGTGATTGATCATTTAAAACGCATGATGTTAACGTTTTACATATTGTGCCAGAGAGGTAACACATCTTTTTCTGTAGTCTCTGATGTTAGATATTGTGTTTTCTAAGTTGAAGCGTAATGCTGGCTTTCAGTTTTCTATATTTGAATACTACTTAAACCTGTGTAAGTCCACTCCAAATAACAAAGGCATATTCTTAAATAACTCGTTGGCACGGTTTGTTATTACAAATCATCTAACAGCTCAACCAGAGAATCAAACTAATCTTAGCTGTTATCATAAATTTATTGTCGCCTAAAATAAGTTTCAAGCGAAAGTAAGCCTTAAAATCGATGTTAAACTTCCTAACCCACAGGTCCCTGGCAAAGCTTCATGTTTTCAACGGATGTCATAATCATAACTTTCTGATGAAACTTCTCAAAGCCGATAAGAATTATTACTGCCTCGGGCCTCCATATGTGGAGGAGTATCGGAAAACTAAATACCAACTTTAGGTTTCAACGGAAACATTAATTCCAAACCGAGAGCCGCTACTGCAGATCGTTGAAATATTTCAAATTGAAAACCAAATTCTGAAAATAACTTAATTGCAACACTGTAAGTTGCATATGTGGAAGATAATTCAATAAACCAATTTCAATTGGAAAAGGGGTTAGATTTGAAGACGCTTCACATATAATTCACAAATGTTAGCGATGGATCGTGATAGTGACAAAAACCAAATTTCCTTGCGATTAATATTTAAAACGAGGTAGTATCATCCCATGCCATTGCTTTTTAAATTGTGTTTTTCCAGAATTAAGATTCTCCGAGATATAAGAAAGAGCGCGAGTAAACGATTTATCCCTTAAAACGTGACAGGAAGGATAAACGACGTAAACAGAACGGTGAGTACTACATCGAACAAATGGAAATGAAGCTGTTGTTTACTGAATATTTCAGCCGATTTTAAAACAGGAACGGCAGAAAGTACATGAAAAATGTAAATTTTAAATTGTTTATTGCAAATGCCGTTTTACTGGGTTTCTAATTTTAATGGGAATTCGATTGAATTTCAATTTAAAAGTACGTATTTATGCAAAGGTCAAGCCAATGTAACTGAAAAATATGAGATACAAACATTTTGATTTGGAAATAGGTAGCCAGTTTTACTTAATCACGAACTAAAACTTTAATTAATTTAATGCCTCAGACATGTATATTTTCAACATCGGGTGTTTATGTCTATACCTAAACTACAGTTCCAGTTGCTCCTACCGAAGTCCACCAACAAATGGTTTGGAATTTTTAAAAAGTTTTAATGGCAATGTTAGAACATCGATCTTACTTTAGCGATGTTATCGGTTTAATTCTGACCCACTGGGTAGGAAGTTGATATATTATTTGAAGAGGAATTGCGATATTAATATACATTACGTTTTCCGTTAAAATTATACATTATTTCTGCATGCGTAAGGGTCCGGTGATAGCAAGAACAAATTTTATAATATAATTGCATACCTTCTTTGTAGTTTTTAAATTAAATTATTTGCTGGTTGTTCCCCAAGGAAAATATATGGGATAATATAGGGAATACGAAAATAGTATCACAGAAGAGCGAGCAAAACATCAAACAGTGCCAGGTAATGGGTTTTCCTTTATTTAAAGTTTACCTGCAAGTTTTTAACCAGTAAGTTAGCAAGCAAACGTTAAATATTTCGGTCTCCAACCTTGTTTAAAGGTAACGATATAAATAGGCTTCAGTTTTTATTACTAAAGCTAGGATCGAATATATACGCCTTCAATAACGTTGTACCTTATATTATTTACTCGTTAAAGGTGTATGGTCTCTCGTAACATATTACATTCATGTTGACATAGCATTACTTCTACTTTATTTTCTAGCGTTAGCTCTAGTGATTTACTTCACCTGTAATCTTCCCCAAAAGCTACTTAATTGCTAGGTAAATTTAAAAGCATATAAGTAGTTTCATCTACTACAGTTAACGCGGAGTTTGGGAGCAATAGTGCGTCTGGTTTAAAATTTTTGCAGGTAATGTGATGTTTTCTGGTTTTGTTAAGCTCCTCTGAAAGCGTAGTTCTGATAATGTAGCTGTGGCAGTTCAACATCTACCTACTTCAAATCAAGTATCAAATTTGAAGTTTTGAGGTTGCGTATATGATAATATTCCGTATTTCCAACGATTTTGGATGTTAATACATAGTTGATGCCTGCAACAGGCAGGGCCATTCGAGTTAATACATTAATGGCTTATATGGTCGTACCTCCTCGTGCTGTCTCGTACTGCCCTAGCTTTTCAAGCTTTTTTTGCTCATATTCTACTCTAGTTCGTAAATTTGTCATATTGCCGCTGTTAGTCCTAGCGCAGTCACTTACGAATTTCCTTCGACGCTCAGATTTTATAGGGTTATTTCGTCCCAATCTGGTTGTCTTTAAAGTGAAGAACTTCCGGCTTAACTGTTAAAAACAAACCAACGAGATTTTAAATTTGGTGGTTGTTGCATTTTTCCAAATCCTTTATCTTTGGTTAGTTAAATAGAGTCTGAGAAAAACACCATGTGGTGGATTTAATAGAGGTAGGGTTGCTATGGTAAATTTATGTCTTAAAACACATGTTGGCAAGTTGTTACTGCAATTTAGATAGTTCTTCGTCAGTCAGCACCCCCTTATTACACTACTTAGATTGAAGATGGGTCGCTAAGCTAATTTAAACCTAAAGTAAGTGTTTCTAAATGCGCTCCGCGTCTATACACGTCTGATTGTGTCCTATTGGTTTAGGGAATTTTTTCTGTGTACTTATTGATCTTTGTATTTGGGTTTTATGGATTTACGGGATTTGAGCGTGGAATTATAGATTGAAATTGCTAGTTTAGATTTTGACTCTTTTATTTACTTAATTATCGTAAGACTCTGGATTCAGCATATAAGCCATGAACTTTGCTTTAACTGAATTAAATATTTTAAGATACTTGAATTTTCCTTTTTATGCTTGATTTGCCATGTATTGATGTAGTGATAGGTATTATTGATTTATATGTGCATCTCCTACGTACCTTGTGCTTTGTTAATGTGTGTGTTAAGCTTACATTTAAAATTAACATACGTACGTTTAGCTGTGAACGCTACGTCTACACGTCGCCGGTTTGGTATTGAGTTCGCCTCAGTTACTTACCTGTAGTCTTTAGATATCATAGATTTATTTTTTTATTTTGGGACGGGAAACTTTCCGCTGAAGTTATTTGTCTAAATTTAATAGATATAGATATCACATTAATTGCGCCACATTGATGTTCCTTTCTTTCGATGCATCTTATCAAAGAGCCTGCGTCTGATAAGTGTATTTTAAAATATTTCCCTTTAAGGTAAGTCACAATTACCAGATCACCGGGGAATCATGCCACTTATATCCGCGAGTTGTTGAGTAATCAAGTTGGTTTTGGTAATTTTAGTGGTAACCCACCCCTCCTCTGTAGTAGCTTAACTGTCCCGGTAAACGGTATTGGGTGTGCACTATTTTGGGTATTTGTAGCTCGCTATGCTACTTATACTGAAGTGTTGCAAGAATACCTTTAATAACTTTCCGACTTACCTCTTATCTAAATGGTTAACAAATGAATTTATAAACTTGCCAAAACCTTAAAATAATTTTTCGATCGAAAACTCGTTGGAGTTTATTAATAAAATTAAAGTTTGGAACTTGGTGAAAGCAAAATTCTAGTTTCATTTGATGTGCGATATTTGTTTCTAAGCACATCAGTCCTACAAACCATGGCATATTTACAGGAATTACTTACGAGTAATAATATAGATTCAAACAAAATTGACGAGTTTGTTAGATTAATTACCCATTACATGTCCATAATTGCTTCCAAATAGATAGAAAATTCTATGAACAGCAATGGGAAACAGCATTTCCCCTTTCGTTGCCAATCCTTTTATGTTAAGATTCGAAACTGGATTTAAGAATAATGAATTCAGACCATAAAAAACATCGCTGGTTTCTCTTCTAAAATTATCGATAATTTGATTAGGAAACGAAAAACAAAATTGCATGTTCGAAATTCCACAACTCTAGTTAGTCTTAAAAGTAAAGGACCCAACCAAAACTACATGAAAATTCCAATTCATCCGACTACAAAGGGCCTAGAAAAAATTTGCAAAGATTCAGGCTATAAAGTTGTTTATAGTTCTAACAACAATATTCGAAATGTATTATGGAATCCAAGAAATAAACTTAAAACTTTAAAGAAATCTAGAATTTACGAGGTTTAAAGAGCATATAGCTCAGTTTAGATTCAGCAGATTCTAAAAGTCTAGTATTACCCAACATATTTACGAAACGGGTCATAATATTACGAATTAAAACTTGTAAAGGTATTAACATCAATAAAGCAACTAAATTATTTTGAAAAGTTATTATTTTGAAGTAAGTTTCTCTCCAAGGCTACGTATTTAGCGATTGTTAAATATTTGTGTGGTTAGGGGTTTTTAACAAATTGTGTCATTATTTCAAGGTGCAAATAGTAATTTACGATACAAGTGCGTAAAGCTACTCTTTAGGCACGAGTGGGGTAGAGTTAAAACGCGAGTGAGCGAGCGTTTTAAGCCCCGCGCAGTTCAGACTTTGTGATTTTAGTACGCCATAATTTACTTCCTTCTGCCTGAAAACATAGACTCTACAGGGAAAAATTCATCGTCAAACGGCTGTTTGGGAAAACGATGTAGAAAGTTTAAAGAAGAAGCCAATGTGAACAGTTGGTTAAGTGATCAGGCGGCAACTTTACAAATACTTGTGCCACGGTATGATAAGTACCTTCATCGAAGTGGAAATTTTGGAGAAATGTAGCTGAGAGACGTACCTATATTTTCTATACAATAAATGTTCATTTTTGTTTTTTATTATCACTGAATCAAAGGTTGAACAAAAAGTAATCGTAGTACTACGTCATTTACGATTCAGTAAAATAAATTTAATGAAATTAGCAATGACTAAAAAGTTATTAATTTATACAATAACTTGTATGACCTTTAAACGCAATAACTCATGAACTAGAGGAAGACAGCGGAAGATGAAAAATTATCAATGGCAAGTGGAAGTCCGCTGGAAGAAGAAATTCTTAGAACAATGTGTTAGGAAGATTCCAATGAGCGGTTGCAGTTCAAGCAAAGACAACTCACCCTTGTGCTTTTAGGGGTAGGTCATAAAAGTAGAGAAAGTCAAGCACCTAGAACGCATCATGCTAATTCAAACACGAATTGTTTCAGCTGATTATGGTGGGCATGGGCGTAGGCATTTTTAAGTTATGGTAAGAATTTTATGTCACTGGACTAGCTTCTAACTGCAATATAGCTGTTAAACTAGGAACATACAATAAATGCAGGTAATACAGATAACAAATCTTTTTGAGAGTAGTGTGAGAGAAGAAGAAGAAATTCATAAAATAGTTCAAGTTGAATATCCCATTCTGGATTGCACAATACTAAGATTTCTTGTAGGTTCTCGATTCATATGAACAGGATAATTTAGCAGTAGACTACATAATTAAACACTGAAAATTGAGCACAAATAAATCTTTTCATGCTCTTCATTTGAGGATAGTTAGATGACATCAAACTATAATTTAAAAAGTAATAATAGTTCTACAAAGAATTAAAACATTTAATTGCTTAAGCTGGTTGACGGTCACTGGAATTAATTGCTATAATCATAATTTGGAAGATGGTTGCGGTAAGGCCAAATTTGGATAAAATGCAGAGACGCAAAAACAATTGTTTATGTATTTCATTCATATGTGGTGCAGAGGCTAATGTACTCGTATCTGATTTACTTAATAAAATTTCTGTTAGCCAGTGGTTTTAAAAAGCTTGGAATTTGTTTTCTCAATAAGTGATTAATTTTTAGTGCAATTCAATTTAAGGATCATACTTATGAGTCACTCTATACATACAAATATGTATCCATTTTATACTGCATAATTCTATATTTTTATTGCGGTATTACTGTTGGCGTACTACAGCGCACCAGTTCATTTAGTCTACAAAGTAAATTAAAAAGGGATGCATGTTTACCTTAAAGGTGAAGTGTGTGATGTGAAAATACAAAATCCAAATGGCTCAATAATAGCAGTACTAGTGGAAATTATAATCTTTAAAACGAGCCTCGCCGTTTCGAACTCTACACGGAGAAAGAGCAGGCTGTAGTTTAAATTGTTCCTTAACATTCAATTTCGTAGCTCATTAATTAGGACGCAAAGCAGTGTTTGAACCGCACGCCATTAATCATTAATCTTATTTTTTAAGCCTTGGGCTTGCAGAAGCCCACAAAGTTGTTCTCAGAATTAGCGTTTAGGCTGTGGCATTTTTTGCAATAATTACATTTTAGACACATAAAAACTAGGAGTATAGAGCCTACTTTAATTTATTATGTGTCAATATTTACCGGTTGCATTTCAATTTTTTTAGTCTCTGAGGGCGACTCTTGTTCAACCTGTGTTGGGTTAACTATACCTTTACTGGGGCGCATGACATTTCCCACTAACTACGCAGAAGGATTTTTAAAAAATATCAAAATGTATTACAGCCATTTCAACTTAGCTAAGTATATGAATACTTTTGTAATTTTGCTCTGGTTGTATGAAATCGTTAATTCTATGGTTAAAAAATCTACCACAATTTTTAAATATTCTTGCGATATGTAATATTTGCAAACATGTAAAATTACATTAATCTTGGCCTAATCAAAATATGCCACTATTTTTAGTTGAAATAGAGCCTATTACAAACAAAGAAAGCTATGTATAATACCAACTAACTACTTCAGTCAATAGTAAAACTGGAAACACTCAATATAAAATGCGAAGTGTACAAAATGCCAAAGATTTGGTCATACGAGAAACTTTTTCAAGAAGCTTTGTTACGGTATAAATTCATCAAATCGACATAGGTCGTATTGATTGTTCAAAAACGGGTACAAACTACAGGGTTCGCCGGTTTTTCCTAGAAATCACAGATCTTAATGTGTTGGAACAGATTTTGTTGTTCCGGTTACCTGCACTTAACTCAGTCGGGAAGGCGTGGTTCGAAAGCTCAAAGAAAAACCGACGGGGTACTTACCCTAAAGCTTGCTTAAAAGAAAAAGAAATGCCTGAGCGCCACTTGGTTCTGATTAGGGGTGGCTGACGTGTCTAGAACCAAGAACAATACACGTAGCCTATGTAGAAGTCCTCCAGGTGCGCTGCTGAACACCTCAGCCTGTTGTTTACCAAGCCTCCTCCGAGTAGCCGGGTGACCTTGTCGTTAAATCACTTACCTTCAAGGCCACCGTCACTAAAGAATAACAAAAGAACACTGAATGGCCCAGATCTTGGGGCTCGCTTAATCAAAAGAGCATGCTTTAACTTCACAAAATTAATTACACTTGGCCTTTGCCACACTGGATTAGTTAATGACCCAGAAGGGGTTTCAAAATTCATAAAAAGAATGAACTGACTTTAACAGGTTTATTATTTAAAGACACAAATGACAGTTTACACAAATCGGTACATTAAAACACACACCCGGAGGTGAGTTTAAATTTAGTAATAAGATATCCTACGTGAATGTGAAAGGGGGCCCCACAAAACCAAAATATATCTTAAGGGCTAGTTACAAAGACACAAAAAAACACCATATTATCCAAAACAAGTGACATAAAATGGACGCCAGGAGTAAAGCCCCTGGTAAACATTAACTGAAACAGATCATAGGTCCTAGCGGACGTACGCAACGTTTATAAGCACTAACGCACAATAAAATATAAAATCGCACCTTAAGTTAGGCACCAGAGTTATTTAATTGGTACAATACAAGGCGCCTACCTGAGTTGAAGCATGCAGTGTTAGATGCAGATGTAATCGCCCTCGTGGAAGCTTGGCAAGACGTGCAAAAGGTGTAGCAAATTCTCCAGAAGAGGCAGCAGGACTCGAGGGAATTGAAGACAGTCGGCAGAAACCACCAATCGAAGAAGTGACAGCAACCAATACGATGTTGCGCGGCGGCCCCAATTAAACCCGACGTTGACCCAAATATGCATTACGCAATAGTTTTTTCCCGACTTAACAGGGAAAAAAGTTAGTTGAGGCTCTTCAGATATCGTTTCTAATCGGATCGGCAAAACGTGCCAAAAGTCTCCCTGGAGACAAACTGTAGTAAACGAAAATCGGCCCTTCATTAAACAACGTCGAGTCCACTACACTTCCTCTGCCCACCGCGCATTTCCAAAAACACACAAAAATTAGTGTTCACTTCGAAGATTCGGGTTTAACTGCACCCGCCATTAACGTGCCCCAAAGGCACTTGAAAGTCTGCACGAACGCCAAAAAGGATTCACCATGTTAATCACCAAAAGTTAGCCAAAAGCTCACAAAAACAACGCAGCCAAAAGTTCATTAATGCGTTAACAAAAGCTCACAAAAATAGCGCAGCCCCCGGCCGAGGCCCGGGGGTCGCGTTCTTCTAAAACGTTCTTGGTCGGAAGCTTGCTACTAATTAATTAATTTCAAAACGGGCTACGCGCGACGGATACAATGGAAGAAGATTTCGAACCCCAAAACCATAAGTTCTATGTGTGCGGTTAGCTAAGGGCTTATCGAAACTTATTTCACTTGCCCCTAGAATGTTCTAGAAGAAATTTCTTGCTGTCCAGCGGATCCCAAAAATATTAAGTTACAAGGTCAATCCTGCCGAACTTTAAACGATAATTTAGAAGAGGGACATTAAGCTGTTATATTCCTAGAAGCTTTAACTACGACGGGCAGTATTTAAATAAGTTGAAGGTTGGGGCTCAAAGCGATTTATATGGAACAGTGAACAAAGAATGCCTTATCGTTATCGCTGTAATTCGGAGATTTGAAACTAACCGGCACTGCTTGCCATAAACGACGTAGTTCCGAGAACTATTTTCAAGGGCAACAAAAGCGATGCACAGAATTTGGGGCGCTCATATACAGTGTCAGCAATACGAAATCAAAGAAGGAATTCACGGTCACGAACATCTGAACGCTGGCTAAAATGAATTCGAATATAAACTAGTACAGGGCCGAATCCAGGAAATTTTAAATAGAATAATTTCAGCTTAAATGCACTAATAATACCCAATCGTGGAATTGATGACAAGGATAGCTTAATGACGTCAAAATCACTTAACACCCCCCTTACTAGAGGTCAATTTCTTAAATTGATCCTTAGTACAACTGAAGAAGTTGCTTGAAGAATAGCCTAACCTAGGGTGCGGATTGAGATAGCCTTCACTACTCGGGATCCCAACCACGCGATGACTGAGAGCGTCAAACCAAAGAGTGGGAAGAAAGAAGAGTTATAAAAGACCGGTTACGCCGGTGGAAAATACGAAAACTTCAATAATAAATGTCAAATCCGGGAAAAGTCATTAATGCGGGATTGTCAAAATCGGGGAACGTCTTACGCCCGAGCACAATTCCGTCCAACCGACCAAGGGAACTCGGGGAGTATTTGTAAGGACTACAAACACATAAAAAAAAATAGAAGAAGTCCATAATCTAACCCCAAAGGTAAATCTGAAGAGGGCACGCTGCGCGTCACGGGATCAGCGCATTGTGTAAGTCCCACAGCAGGAACACCAACAGGGAAAGAAAGGACAAAAGGTTGTGACAGAAATTGTCAAAGATGGTCAATGATCGGGAGTAATATAAAAGAAAACTAAGTCCACCGAAATCCTCAATTGATGACGATGCCGAAAGCCAAGTCGTCTATGAATTCGCAAAATGCGAGACCGAAAATGACTCCAACACCGAACACCAAAAGAAAATCCGGAAAAACAAAGTCTCCAACAAATGTCAAACATAAACTTCACTAAAGAACCAACGTGCGAACACCGGGCCCTGGTGTCACATGAAGCTCAAAAGCTAACAACAAAATCGCTCCTCCCAAAGTCCAAAGGGCAGGAATACGATGCATGGCCTAAAGCCATCAAAAGCCTTCAACGAAAAAGTCTTTCCCAAAATCCAAAGGACAAAGACACCTAAAGTGACAACCTAAAGTCATCAAAAGAAAATTCGGTAGGTGACGACAGATCGTCAATAAATAACGGAACGATGGAGTCTTGATCGAAAAAGAATTATTCTAGGCTTCGGAATGGCACAGCGTAACCAGAATTTGCAAAGATGCAACGCTCTCATACTACACGAGAACACAAGCGGGATTACTTAAGCGGCGTCTTCAAACAGATGTGCAATAAAGCAAAATTTGCCTCACCTCAACCTTCAGAGCGTGGACAGCAACGGTACAAAACGCCATTCCCAAGAAAATTTTTACGCTGGCCTAGAAGTCACTAAAACAAAACAACCACAGGCGACTAAATCGCAACATACTTCAACATGGTAAACTACTAAGTCAATAAACGAAAGAGGTACGAGAGAAAGTGTACAAGACACTACGACAAGTGTTGATGCACGCGATGAAATCAGCAAACGAAGTTGGGCGATACACAATAAAAATGGGAACGAAATAGAAGTCAATCAAAAAAAACTACGCCAATCGAACTAAGATGGTTTGAGAGATATTAAAAATTCGCGTAAAGCGGATCTCACAAACACACCAACACAAAACCACATCCTAACAACGGACCAATAAAGAATAAAGAAAACGAAATGATTTCCAACTCGTCAACAAACAACGCGGCACCACATCAAAACAACAAAAAAAAGTCAACATCGGTAATCTAAATGCGTCAATGTCGATAAACTTTACTAACTTTAACTTAAATTCGGAATAGCACAATAAAATTTCAAACTAGCTGAAGGCTAAACACAATCAACAATAAACGAATTCAAAAAAGTTCGCTACCTTTCAAAAATTTCAGAGTTTTCACGAAAAAGACTAAAAAACACGGTTTACTTAATGATCCATACTAAAATAAACGATAGCACCAAAAAGAATGGCTCTAAAATATGCCCTAGCACGAAAAGAAAATGTTGAAATATTAAACACGAAAAAACACAAAAATCCCGCGAAAAATCCCGGGAAAAACAATGTTTGGTTTATCAAAGGGATAGCAAAAAACTCATTTACTAAAAGAAAACATATAGGATACGCGTCCTGATATGAAAAAACACGTTTCCAAACTTCAAAGTCTTAAAAAAGTCAAGTTTTCATGAAAAATACTGGAAAAAACTATATGAAGTTAATGCCAAACACTAAAATGAAGCTGTATGACAAGAAAAGAAACACAAAAACAATGCCCTAAGGGCGTTATCGACAAAACTTTGCCTCACGTTGGGCGCCAGTTTATCTGTTACGGTATAAATTCATCAAATCGACATAGGTCGTATTGATTGTTCAAAAACGGGTACAAACTACAGGGTTCGCCGGTTTTCCCTAGAAATCACAGATCTTAATGTGTTGGAACAGATTTTGTTGTTCCGGTTACCTGCACTTAACTCAGTCGGGAAGGCGTGGTTCGAAAGCTCAAAGAAAAACCGACGGGGTACTTACCCTAAAGCTTGCTTAAAAGAAAAAGAAATGCCTGAGCGCCACTTGGTTCTGATTAGGGGTGGCTGACGTGTCTAGAACCAAGAACAATACACGTAGCCTATGTAGAAGTCCTCCAGGTGCGCTGCTGAACACCTCAGCCTGTTGTTTACCAAGCCTCCTCCGAGTAGCCGGGTGCCCTTGTCGTTAAATCACTTACCTTCAAGGCCACCGTCACTAAAGAATAACAAAAGAACACTGAATGGCCCAGATCTTGGGGCTCGCTTAATCAAAAGAGCATGCTTTAACTTCACAAAATTAATTACACTTGGCCTTTGCCACACTGGATTAGTTAATGACCCAGAAGGGGTTTCAAAATTCATAAAAAGAATGAACTGACTTTAACAGGTTTATTATTTAAAGACACAAATGACAGTTTACACAAATCGGTACATTAAAACACACACCCGGAGGTGAGTTTAAATTTAGTAATAAGATATCCTACGTGAATGTGAAAGGGGGCCCCACAAAACCAAAATATATCTTAAGGGCTAGTTACAAAGACACAAAAAACACCATATTATCCAAAACAAGTGACATAAAATGGACGCCAGGAGTAAAGCCCCTGGTAAACATTAACTGAAACAGATCATAGGTCCTAGCGGACGTACGCAACGTTTATAAGCACTAACGCACAATAAAATATAAAATCGCACCTTAAGTTAGGCACCAGAGTTATTTAATTGGTACAATACAAGGCGCCTACCTGAGTTGAAGCATGCAGTGTTAGATGCAGATGTAATCGCCCTCGTGGAAGCTTGGCAAGACGTGCAAAAGGTGTAGCAAATTCTCCAGAAGAGGCAGCAGGACTCGAGGGAATTGAAGACAGTCGGCAGAAACCACCAATCGAAGAAGTGACAGCAACCAATTCGATGTTGCGCGGCGGCCCCAATTAAACCCGACGTTGACCCAAATATGCATTACGCAATAGTCTTTTCCCGACTTAACAGGGAAAAAAGTGAGTTGAGGCTCTTCAGATATCGTTTCTAATCGGATCGGCAAAACGTGCCAAAAGTCTCCCTGGAGACAAACTGTAGTAAACGAAAATCGGCCCTTCATTAAACAACGTCGAGTCCACTACACTTCCTCTGCCCACCGCGCATTTCCAAAAACACACAAAAATTAATGTTCACTTCGAAGATTCGGGTTTAACTGCACCCGCCATTAACGTGCCCCAAAGGCACTTGAAAGTCTGCACGAACGCCAAAAAGGATTCACCATGTTAATCACCAAAAGTTAGCCAAAAGCTCACAAAAACAACGCAGCCAAAAGTTCATTAATGCGTTAACAAAAGCTCACAAAAATAGCGCAGCCCCCGGCCGAGGCCCGGGGGTCGCGTTCTTCTAAAACGTTCTTGGTCGGAAGCTTGCTACTAATTAATTAATTTCAAAACGGGCTACGCGCGACGGATACAATGGAAGAAGATTTCGAACCCCAAAACCATAAGTTCTATGTGTGCGGTTAGCTAAGGGCTTATCGAAACTTATTTCACTTGCCCCTAGAATGTTCTAGAAGAAATTTCTTGCTGTCCAGCGGATCCCAAAAATATTAAGTTACAAGATCAATCCTGCCGAACTTTAAACGATAATTGAAGAGGGACATTAAGCTGTTATATTCCTAGAAGCTTTAACTACGACGGGCAGTATTTAAATAAGTTGAAGGTTGGGGCTCAAAGCGATTTATATGGAACAGTGAACAAAGAATGCCTTATCGTTATCGCTGTAATTCGGAGATTTGAAACTAACCGGCACTGCTTGCCATAAGCGACGTAGTTCCGAGAACTATTTTCAAGGGCAACAAAAGCGATGCACAGAATTTGGGGCGCTCATATACAGTGTCAGCAATACGAAATCAAAGAAGGAATTCACGGTCACGAACATCTGAACGCTGGCTAAAATGAATTCGAATATAAACTAGTACAGGGCCGAATCCAGGAAATTTTAAATAGAATAATTTCAGCTTAAATGCACTAATAATACCCAATCGTGGAATTGATGACAAGGATAGCTTAATGACGTCAAAATCACTTAACAGCTTATAGAGAAGTAGATAGTTATACTTCATTCACAGAGTCGAGTCAGTAAGATCAGCAAATTAAGTTACAAATATTACAAAAATCACTAATAGAAATTGACAGCAAATTTTAATCACGGATACATGCCATTTTGCAGTGACTGTGAACGGTACAATCAATGTGTCACGTCGTTATTTGCATTACACATTTTTGATCTTTGATCTTTTGTCACGCTTTTTAGAGAAAGATTTATTCTAAGATCAGTATCAACCAAGTTCTTTAACCTAAACATCGCACAATTTAACAATTTTAAACTTCGCAGAAATAGTTGTCAAATTTGACCTGTATATAACCTCTGTATTACACATGCATTCTGATCTAAATTTTAACAAAATAATATTGATAAACAACTTTGCTGATATAACTCGAATTTTAGACTTTACTAACTCGGTTCGGTGAATGAAGTATAGCCACTACTAGTCAGTATCAGGAACATCTAACTTATGTTCGGATAGAAGGAGAAGTAAACAATCAACCTAATCACATTATTATGGATTGTCAACTAGATTAAATGACAGGTCGAAATAAAGAGAATGATGAAAACCTTCATGGAGTAGACGAAAACTATTAATCTCTAAAGTCGCCGGTAACGAAATGACTCAACATATAAACGAACTTGTAACTTTTCTCAATATTAAACAAAAACGCTTCGAAAACTATTTTTAAACATTGGCGAATAGTGCGTTTACTGAACTCATCTGATTGCATATGCCGGTTTTTTCTAAAGTCTTTGAAAATTTGTTGTTAAGGAACATAACAATTCTTTTAGATAGCAATTTTATCCCCACTTTTTATTTTGTCTTCCACAAGCAACACGTTACGGCGAAAGAAGTTCGCAAGCTCACAGATAAAATTTTGGAGGCAAAAGAGATTCTTCGAAAGTGTGACGTGACGTTTACTATAAAAAAACATTATCATTAGAGTTGATCGTGATCGCTCCATTATATCCTTGGACACTTCTCACTCTCGGCCTCTTGTTCTGGTCTTAAAAATTGCAATCAGTATTTGAGATCGCATTTCCACGAAAAAAGAAGGTGTTTTTAGATTTTTGAATTTGAATGGAAGGGAAAACAAGTTCAATCGTGCTTAGACCGCGTTATGTGTATAGTCTTGTTATTCTATCTCGTGAGCAGCCTTCAGAAGAGAGCGACGTTAATTTTATTGTATTTCAAGGTGGAGTGGTTACTGGTCTCAATACCGATCCAGCGGACTACGGAGGAATTGGAAGTGTCCACGAATTTGAACAAGAATTACTTATTGCAAGCCTGGCTCTTGACGCTCTACGTTCATTCAGATTTGGCTTCCAGTAGTCCTCAGCTAAATGTCATGTGCCCTGGGTCTGTGTTTTGTACATTGGGTAGTTTATGCGCACAAATCTCGGCATTTCAGCTTATGTCGGATACAAAAACCAGGGTCTAATGTGTACAATTTTGAGAGCCTTAGCGTTCCGTATCAATGACTTGAGTCTAGGCTTTTCCTACGAATAATCGTCGAACAATTCTGGCTGAATCCCACCAGACATCCAGCATTTGCACACGAATTCTCAGTTTTCTGCCCTGTTTGCACCGCTATGACTAATCGACTCTCTCTATGTCTCTCTTTCTCTCGCACCTATATCAGTACATTTTTCTGTATTGACCGAAATGGATACATATGTCCGTCTAGCAACACCTGCCTACATTCAGCTAAATCGTAAAGATTTACCGTCCGAGCGTTGAAAAATTGTGACGTAATTAAGAACCTAGCCGCATTCAGTCAGCGATAACTTTACCGAGTGTTTTTCAATTGTTGTGTTTGCTTAGGGTGCGCCACTTCTCCTTTCCGGGCCTAATTGAGACCACTAACATTGTCTCCCCTGGATTATACCACGACACGTAATGTAGAATCTCTTTGTATATTGATATCTGACGTAACGCCCTAGGCTGCTCCTGGAATTTTTGGTAACGGATATTTCGACCAACATTGCACCTTCTACTTTGTAAATTGCAATGACCAGGTAAGGACATTCCTTGTTCAACCAGCTTGTAGCAGGCGGAAAAGCTTTTATTCTTTCGGAACTTTCAAGCTTAAACCTCTTAAATATTTTTTCGGATTGGTCATATTTCTTGGTGGTTTAACCATATGTTGGCGTGCAATGAGCGAATAAAACGAGGCTCAGTTCTGATTGAGCCGCGAGATTAGATGGTTTCAAGGGATGTAACGGGTGTATGTTATGAACAGCAGCTTCGAAAGTTTTTACCAGTAACGCAAGATAATAATTTTTAAAAATGTTAGGTTGAACTACTGTGATATGTTCTGTATGTATTTGAATATAGGTATATCATCAATAACTATAAAACAATACCATGCACAGTAGTTTTGCTAGGTCCCTTTCCAATGAAAAGAAAGTGTGTAGATTTAGTTCCATTCTAGGACTAAGGCTTCTGGTGTCAACTGTATTTATTAATGTTTTACTCTAATAATATAACGTTAATGCAAATTAGAATTATTGAACTAGAAAGTATCGATAAGGTTGGTCGTCCCTATCTTTCAAATTCAGGATCTGGTTCAGTCTCACAATGAGGTGATTCAGTAAATTATTGCAAAGTAAACATGAAATTTATATAATTTGCTGAATCATAAAGCCATCGCAGTATATTTGTATATCTATAGTTGGAATTCATGTAGAACTTTAAAATTTTGCTATATCCCGAACATGTCTATAAATAACTAATAAACTCTGTCTAGTGGCTTTTTATAACCTTTTATATTGGAAAATGCACACTAAATGTTAATTAAGTGCGTTATAAACGAGTCTATCTGCAGCGCTACAAAAAGTACTCACTTCATCCTTAAAGAGGATATCGACGTGTGCACCTAAAGCAATCTAGAGAAAATTTTGTGGTACTGATATTTAATATCAGAATTAATTATTAACACAAAGATGGCAAGTTACTTGGCTTTGTTTTCTATATCTTTGGAGCTATTTTGGTGTCAGTTCGTTTAATTATGATACAACATCGCCAAATTCAGCCTTTGGAGGTTCGACGAATGAGAGCATATTTCATTTCCGATCACGTTCTTGGCCATACGAAATACAACGCCAACTGACGAATTGAATCAAAACTTCTTTTTATATTGTTGTGCAAATTTGAGATAATTTTAGGACTTTGATGCTATTTCAGATTTAGGTACGAAAGTGGAACACTAGGATATCAGTTTGGAATGTTAATAAAAAAATCCGGCAGTAATTCTGAGGTACACTGATTTAGAAAACGTATGAACAAAAAGGTGTATTATTTTATATATTATTATAGAATAATTCATTTTCCTTTCCCTACCTTGGCAAGATTTACTGTTCATTACTATTTCCTCTGCAAGGTGCGGTTAGGCTACTATTTCCACAGAGACATGTAAGTTGAAAGGTATTTCCAGGGCAAAAACTAAGTTTTGCCTGATTCAACAAATCCGGGTTAAGTACGACCCGGGATCCTCTACGTCCTGGTTTTTCATTTAGGATTATTGTCAAACACCAGACATTTGCTATTTCAATCTGAATACGAGGACCGTCGCCATTACATTTCCATTGTTGACTCAATTCTCTTTAAAGAGCTGAATAGCTATTTATTTTATAGTCTGTTGAACTTTTCAGGCTTCTAATTAAAGTTATTGTATGAACAATTTCTCAATGGAACGAATATTTTCCAAATTCGACGAACACTATGAAGCTGTTCTAACTTTGTCAGTAGCTATTCTCGTATGCATCAACAATATTATGCTAATGACCACATTCAGACCCCTGAGAATCAGCATGATTGTGTTAGCCTTGATATTTTATTGTAATGCATATGTTGAATTATGCAATTTAGTACGTGGTTTTAATACAGTATTGTAGGATTTCACGTGGGAATAATTGTGATCCATGTAAATAGCAAGTTCATTATATATATTTAAATATTTTTAAGATATTTAAAGCATTGTCGTTTAAAAAATGCAAACTGAGAAAATACAAGATTTATCTTTCGAGTAATAAGGTTAATCATTGATGTCTAGCTTCAAAAACTTGAAATATTATGTTTTCAGAATTATGAATTTATTCATAATAATTAGAAATGACAGGACAAGCTTACCAAATTTAGCAATTTTCACTATTATAAGCTGGCATAAAAAATATAACACTAAATATTCGACCAAATGTTTAGGAAAATCATTTATGGGATTCAGTACTTTAATAGAATGCGGGAATTTTATGTTACACATAAAAGGGTTCATTATATATTAACGCTCGAAAGCGATTAAGCGAAGCAAAAAACCTTCTGCGCCTAATTCGTAAACAGCAACAAATTATAAAAAGAGCTGCCAAAAGCTTTGCGATAATCCCCAGGTATGCGTACAAGAGAATTAAAAATCGAAAGTTATCAAAATTATGTGCTTATGGATACTCAAAATTTCTGAAAACTGATGTGGAAGCTTAGGCAACCCAATATATGAAATAATTGTTAATGATTGCAAAGGTAATAAAAACCTAAACAAAAAGCTCGCTCCCAGGAAACAAACCCTACAAACCACCAAACTAAGTTTATGTGAAAGGAAAGCCCAAAGAAGGTTATGAATAAAATGGTGCCCAAAGCTTGGCAGTATTATTTCTCCACAATCATTCATTTCAGTTTCCAATCACAACCACATTGTCAAAACTCAAAGAAGGAGCGTTAAAAATACATTACAATATAAGAAGTAAAATCCAACCCAACCCACACAACGAAAGCAAATGCCATCCTGAAAATAAACAACTTACCAGGAACTAACGAACCAATGAATATGTAGAGATATGTTTATGTCACAAAGGAAATATTTTCCAATATCCCTACTAACCAAACTTTAAGCTATTGCCGATAGATGTTTGCCACACAAGAAAAGATGACTACCCTACATTAATCAATCAAATCACCCAAAATAAAGTATCTTAAATTCGCGTCCTGTGTTCTAACACTCACAAAAAGCTCAAAGGTATCAAATTCTGGAACTGAAAGGATTGGAAGGTTCTTATTGAATTAGAAGAAAAATTATTAGTGGAACTTCAAGAAGGAAAAGTAAAGGGAAAGTAATTTATAACTAACATTTTGCAAATGTAGAGCAGAATCAAATTGGTTTCTGGGAAAACTTTGAAAAACCACAGACTAGTAACATTGTAGCAATACAGAGGTTAAAAGAAATAAAGGAAAATAGTGGGTGGAACCTTTAAAATCCATATTTCAAGCTCAAAATTGGTAAGTTAAAAATCACTAACCTTAGAACTGCAGATAGTCAGGATTTCGGAAGATGCAAATACAGCGTAACCATAAACGATCTGAAAAAAAGAAATATACAAGTGTTCAAGTATACAAAATTAATATTAAGAATTTATATTTCTAAATTAATACACATAAACATAGCTCAAGAAGGTTATTTGATGATGACAAAGATAGCGGTTATTATTATATTGTTGAAGAGAGTCTATTTCTTATATGTATACTACTCTTAACTGGTCTGGAATTTCAGAATTTGTATAGATTAGGACATAACCCTAAATAAGCACGACAGCTCTTTCCATAGGATAGACAGTGTATAACGTATACCAAAGAAAAGAACAACGACAAACTGCTACTAGGATTACAGGTCGACCAGGTCTCAGTTCTCTATGCTCAGTCGAAATTTTATTTATAGCTTGAAATGTGAGTAACAAGAAAACTGAGCTGTAGAAATATTTTTTGTAGAATAAGTAAAATTAAAAGCAGTGGTCACAACTTAAAAAAGGACAACGCGTAATACGTCTCGTCGAAATTCAGCGCGGGAACCTGTAAGGCAGCATGCTGTGTGGATGCTTAATTAATTCAATAATAATAGCCAGATATCTAATGGGTATCATGTGATAACAGCTGTATGTAGATAACTGGTGGGAGTACTAATGGGCAACCAGTGTGGTTGTTTACAAGAAGTGAAAAAGTATTTTGTAAATAATAATCTACGTTAAAATAATCACGTTAAAAGGCTAGATTTCCTTTAATTGTGAAAGTAATAATTGTATATTTGATACGTAATAGCAAGGCAACCTTCTTTACGATCAAATTTGACTAAAGGTCACAACTATTATTCAGATTAGAACTTCAAGATCGTTTGAAGCCATTTTAAGTGGCAATTTTTGCTTCAGCCAGTAAAAGGTGCAAGTGTTTGTGTTTGTGGCATCCTGTGCTACGATATATCCAGATCTTAAGGGGGCATAGAGCTCCAACGAGCTATTTTGGTTGTAAACAACCCAAAGGAGGTGTTTACAGGCTGCCATTCAGTTAGGAGCTGATAGAAAATACACTCAGGTATAAACGATACTTACAGGAGGTTAGTACGTATTTCTTATATAGCACTAAGAAATAAATAAGAAGTTTGGTAAGCGCAAAATTAGTGGAAATATTTGTAATTTATATTTCGAGCACAATTTAGAATATTAATTTTTCTAAATTTACATTGATTCGGGTACTCGACGTTTTCGGAAATTATAATTAGAAATGAACTTATTTTGGTTTAGGGTATCTTAATTAATTTTAACATCAAAGTTGGAAAAAGTTGGAATATTTGATTAAATAATTTGACATTTTTATTTTGATTTATTGTAATGTCAGACCAATCTTTTAAATACTAACTAACTGAGTAAGAAGATTTAATTGAATGTACAAGAGAGTGTAATTGACCAAAGAAGTCAATTTGGTAATAATTTAATAATTCAGTCTTCAAAAATAAGATTAATAATTTTAACATTAACCCATTCAGCTGAGGACGAAACAGAGTCACATTGCTTAATAACTGTCCAGCCGAGGTAATTCTTAAATACCATTGAAATGACATAATTTCAAATGTCATACTTTCATTAGTGAGAAATGTCAATTGAAAATAATTCAATAAGTAGAAAGGTAAGTGTTTGAGAAAATATTCTTGATACTACTTCTTCTTAATTAGCAAGAGGGTAGATATCCATTTAATATTTTGTATATAAAAATGTTGGTTTGCAAAGTGGACTTGCGACCAAAGATATATAACGAAACTGATCTTCAATCCGGCCACTAACTACAAGCAAAGACGTTGTGCGTCGCCTCATTATCGTTCCGTCGCTGTAGCTATTTGGAAAAAACCTCACGTGCCAAATTTGGCAAATTGCCACTCTTGTAGAATACATCCAACTTTTCGAAGTAGAGCCTACCCCTCTGGAAATTCACTTTTGTTTCGTTTGAATACTGAAGAACTTCATCTCGTCCCCTGCACCAGTTACACTTAAATAAATCCTTCTATCATCCCCCTATCTATCGTTTTGCAACCACCCTGTAAAGCAGTGCCCAACGTCGGCGTAGCACTGGGGAAAACTCCTTTTACATCGAGTGTAGTTTGACGCCGATTGACAGTAGCCAATCTTGAAGATAATCATTTTGGTTTCATTGGGCCCCGGTGATTGACGGCCTGCATTTTCACGTTATATAATGCGCTGCACCCAGCTAGGTTTTTATTGTAAGTTGTATGTTGTTAAATACGTTTTAGGCGTATTGGCGTTAGGGCGTCTGACAATCTGTCTGATCAATACTGTTTCCTTTGTGGAATTTCTGTGCCAACAAACATCTACTAGGTATTTTACTGATTGCGTGACGTGTGTTCACAAACAGGGAGAAGTCTTAGAAATTGCTGCAAGAGTGATGTTATCTTAATAGCAATATTCAGTTTACTGTATAATTTTCATTCGTAAAGCGCAGTGCAGTTTTGTATATTTTCCAGTTAGATTATTCCAGAAGTCATAAAACAAGGCAGCTCCAAGTCCTGGGGCTGAGTACGTACATATTTCCCATTGCGAAAAACATTTTCCTGTTGGAATTACCCCATTACATCTCTGGCATATACAACAAGGGGCACCCATAACATGACTAGACTTTATTCCCGCACATTTCAAGGTACACTTATTTTGACTATCGCGAGTGAGCCTCCCTCTTGTTCAACCCTACGACTCATTTCCATTTCACTGGGCTACTAGACCTCTTATCAGGCTTATTGCCGGTTGTAAATGGGTTTCTCTTACAATAAGAGTAAAAATTATAATATCACGAGGCTCGTTACTAAAGCCAGTCCTGTAAGTATCAGATAATGTAATCTGGATAATTAAAGCAAGTAAAATGGACTCATTATTGAACCGGAAGCGAGGAGTATTTCATTTGACGCTTGAGCGGAGACCTATGCTGCCCCACTGAGAAAAAAATTTCGAGCTTTGGTATCCAGCATCAAAGTTTCATTAATAGGTAATGCCGGACATTTAATACTAACGCTCATACTTGACATATTGCTTCATAAATTATACCGAGGACCTGTGACTCTAAATAATTTGCTGCTAGAGAAATTTGATCGTTAACGACACATTTTGTAGTGTAAAGGTAAAGACGTGGTAAAATGGTTCGAGCATATAACAGTGAAAAAGTCAGTAGATAAATAGACCACCTTCAGTACTTGCAGTAGTATTTAATTATAAATCGGGTTGGCTGAGTATTAAAGAATAGAAGTGTTTACAGCGACATAACTTGCACTACTAAAGGAAAATGTAAGCAAAACTAGACTGGAGAGATGAAATTCAGATAAAAATCTAAAACATACATCCCATCTGACAAAGAAAATAATTATGAATAGATGCGGATAACAGTTAAAAACTAATTTCAGTAATCAATCACTTCCGGAAAGCCATTTACATAGAGGCTAAGAGAAAACGGTTAAAAATACTAATGATTTTATTAGGTGCAGTATATTTACAACCATTGGCAGTGAAATAACATCGAAAGTGGAGATAGAGGAATATTTGCTCAATATAGTTAGGAAGAATCTACAAATTTAAAAATAATTCCTGTCAGAATTACGTATATATGCATTATAAATTACTATTATTATTATTATTCACTTTTTTTTTATTTGATTACATTACTCACTCTCTGGTGAAACTTGTAATTACAACGTGTTCTAATGAGCATTAAGATTTTTATGGAATTGGATTGTGCCCTGCCCTTAAGTTTTAATTATTGTGTAGTTGTGCTATTCGTTGACGGCCACCGTCAAGTATCAGATTCAGCTTTTAGTAGAACAATGTTAATTTCTAACCTTCTTATATAATACTAGTGAATCACGCTTCGGTTCGCTAATTTAAGGGAGATTCATCAATATAGCTTTAAAAAAGGATGCATCGGCTGGGAATCGAACCCGGGCAGCCCGCGTGGCAGGCGACCATTCTACCATTGGACCAACGTAGCTTAGTTGAATAAGACGCTGCTGTAATGGTATATGAGCATAGTTAATCACCCGAGCTAACAGCCCACGGCCACAACAGCTACCGCACACTTACACGATTTGATTAAATTAAAACTTTATCGTACTTTTTTTGATAATAAAAACCGGCCTACGATCTAAGTCTAAAAATTAGCAAACGTTTAAGCCATCATACAACTTAATCGGTTCAGTATCTTCCGAGGAGATACCGAACAGAGACACATACAAACATACAAAGAGACCAACGATTTTATGTTATAGGATAATCTATAATCACTTTGGAACAGCAAGATCGGAACGGCTCGATGGTTGAAGTTGCGTATCATTGTCGCAAAATTATCAGCTAGGAAATAGTATGCCTTAAATGAGGAGTTGTAGCATTTAATATTTTTGATTCCGTGAAACGTGTTCTAGATGTTGTAATCTGCGCTTTGTAATTATGCTTGTCAGTCTGCCTATCCAATATATGCGCTTAACATACGCCTGGAGACCTACACCTCAAATGTTTGCAGCTTGTCCGGATATTTTAAATTTTAAGACACATCAGGAAATTTCTACGTGCACGCCTATGATCTCTCTCCCCAAAGTGGGGATGTTGAACGTTAAGCGATAGCGACCAGAAAATGGACCCTTCACTCACTTCTCTCAGACTGAGCAACTGCCGACAACGGGAATGGTAAAATATCAATCTGCTAAAATATGTTGTCGATTTAAATTTTCAACCGCCTAATATAGTACTGAAAAGACATAACATGTTACTATTTTTATTCGTAGTGTTAAGGGTAAATCCAATGATGTTACCAGCGACGTCATTCTGACAAATACTCTTCTATCACGACTCTCTGAGCCATGATCGGCTTGGTGGTTGACAAGTAAATATTTAAAATGATTGACTTCTTCTACTGGGACGCCATTCACGGTGAACACAACTCGTATCTGCGTTTTGCTGGTAATTAATAAATTTATTTTAGAAATGTTCAATTTCTAATGTTTGATCACTTCGTTTATTGAATCTACTTTTAACTGCAGGATTTCGACATTATTTGAAATCGGTACAGACAATACAGGGTGTACGTCCATATACTTAATGTTTTTATTGCCATTTCCGTCGATTATTATACCGATTGGTGTTTGCTTGAAAGCCTCTTGGAACATCTCCTCTAAGTATAGTTTAAATAAAGAAAGTGATGAAACACATCTTTCCACGACCCTACGTTGTATTTATGTCTGTTTCTGAAGTTTCTGTTACCTTATATTTCAACTATGAATTTGTTTATTTGTCAAGATGTTTACATATACAATACATTTTATCGTGTTTTACTCGGTCTTATGGTTTATCGCAGCCGATAAAGCACGTGTAGATTGTAGAACATTTTTAATATGTTCTATTAACTCAGCTTCTGCTATTCTGTGTCATTTTCGTTTCGTCTCCGCCTACAATTTCAAGCGCAACCGTTATCCGAGTAGAACTGCTCATTTCGGTAAAGAGTCCTGGTGACGACCTCAACGCAGGCTTGTGACCACGACTTAGTTTACGGGATGCCATAAGTTCAGAGTAATAGCATTGTCATGAGGATGCTCGGTTTATTACCGGATAATTACCACTTTTGTAGTGTTTAAGCCTTGGGATTAATTTTGGTGTTAAGCAAATAACCGTCGGACTCCAAAAATCGAACTTGAAGGACCTGCTTCTCGCATCGCACGAAATTTTTAATACGTTTCGGATTTTTCTCGATTCTGTCCGAATCACCTTTCTCGTGATCCAGCTTTTCTCCAGCCTAGGTTACAACCTTCCGACAGCACCAGCCTTTGAGAGATGGCGCTTCAAAGCTCGCCGCTTCAAGCTGCAGATTCGCTTTTTCTTTATGGCAGTATTTTTGAACAGCTGCATTACTGTGTCTACCTCCACACGTTAATTACCCCCTGCTGAGTGTTAATTACGCCGCTCCGCCCCCCATTCGTAGATATATTAATGTTTCTATAAATTTATAATAGAAAGCGATAATGTTTGCCTAACGGACATAGGTTTTGCTTCCTTTTTGAAATGGGAAAGCTTTACGATTTTTCCAATGTAACGTCGACTGGCTCATAAGATGCATTAATCGCAGCATGTATCTAGTATCATGACATCATCGTTAGGATATTTGTTGTAACAATAGCTTATTATTTTACCTGTACTGCGGTATGCTAAATATAACGTCTGAATTGTACCACTGTATTTACATGTGTTTTGTACAACAAGCAGCTGCATTTATAAGCAAGATAGGCACCAAGAAAGTAACCGTAAGGTGGTTTCTTGCAACAAGTAAGATTTCACCTTCGTCACGACGCCCTGTGTTGGGAATGTAGCCCCATCTTTAGTCTAGAGTAATCAACTTAGTGGCACCCACACCAATTATAAGTAGTCTATACATCTCCACCGAATTGACTTTTACACATACACACTTTCGTTGTCAGAGTAAAGCCCCGCCCATGTCTCATTGAAGCTAGTTGTGTGCAGTTTTGGTAAGTAAGGTGGTAAACCCGTCGTTCGGCTAGAATCTGCATTTAAGATGGCCGGCACCGGTGAATGTGGGTTGTTGTAAATGAACGATCTGCCTGCTGCATCGATCTCTACGTTGTCCAGGCATCAGGACTCGTTTTTTACTTGCAACCCCGCAAACACCCTAATTTTTGACGTAACAGTATTGTTGTTTTATAACTGGAATAATTGATACACCATTTTTTTACTGCATTGGTACACTGATACGTACAAGGTTTAATATTTACTTTTTAACACTAATGACTTCGAATTTTGTAAAATTTCAAGATTTATACCCACATAGTTCCTGTACTAGTACAGTCAAAATAGTGTAAAAATACTATTGACCTGGGAAAAATTGCAACACAAATGATTCTTTTTGCATTATACTCTAAAAAGTGTGTATTTTAACATACTCAAAACCCCATTAATCCCGGCCCGGGAAATCAGTCAAAATCCAAGATGGCGGCTGAATTTTCCGATTTTTCCTTTTTTTTCTCTATTTTGCTGCATTTATTGCCGTAAAAAAGATAATGTGTACTTAAAATAAGTACTTATTATGTACTGAAGCATGCCATTTACATCATACTTTTGAATTACTTTCATACGTATCGTTATACAGTGTCCGCCAAAAAATCGACCTATTTAGCCTCTATCATATATACCGAGTGATTTTTACTTATTGAGAAAATGGAGTTTTTCGGAATTGTCAAAAGCCCTTTTTCGTGAATTAAATAAGATTTCAATGAGATTTTTTTCGAGTGTGTTATTTGTAGCTAACTGAGCAATATCAAGGCCAGAAAACACCTACTTTTTTTAACTTTAGCTAAAAATTCATTTTTCAATTTTTTAAATATTTTCAAAATTTCACATTTCTACCAAGACTTAATATTAAAATAAATTTTTTTTATGTGAAGACATTAAAGATTTATAATTGGAGTGAAAGCATCATGGTTCTCCACCTCCTCGAAAATTTAAGGTTTATCCATCAGCCGGAAAAGTAATGGCTTCTGTTTTTTGGGATGCCCAGGGAGTAATTCTAATTGATTTCTTACAAAAAGGAGCTACAATAACAGGCAACTATTATATAAATTTAATATCAAAATTGTGCGAAGCTGTAAAGGAATAACGTCATGGCAAATTGAAACGTGGTGTTCTGTATCACCAGGATAATGCACCGAGCCACACTTCTTGTGTTGCTATGGCTGCCATAGCCAACGCAGGCTTTGAACTACTTGAACATCAGCCATATTCTCCAGATGTCGCCCCTAGCGATTACAGAGTGTTCGCCAAACTCAAGGAATAGCTTCGGGGGAAGAAATTTTCATGCAATAATGAAGTAACAGATGATGTAAATCAGTGGTTTGCAGAGATTGGACAATCTTTCTTCCAGGAAGCCGTTACAATGCTGGAGCATCGGTGGGATAAATGGATTAGGCTTGAAGGAGATTACGTAGAAAAATGAAGTGATATAAATTTTAATTTTGTAACCGGAAGTTGGTCGGGGACGGAGCATAGTGATCACCCCTCGTACATTGAAATTAGGTTTTTTTGTTCTTGTAAGTCTGATGTGTAATAAAAATTCATGTGTAATACACAATGTGTAATACACAATACATGTAATCATTTTATTTATATAAGAACTGCCTGTATATTAATGACAAACATGGCAAATTCAGCTGCCATCTACGATTTTGACTGATTTCCCGGGCCGGGATTAATGGGGATTTTGAGTATGTTGAAATACACACTTTTCACAGTATAATGCAAAAAATCATTTGTGTTGCAATTTTTTTTATCCTCTCTTCGGGTTTCTAGCGGTTTTATAAAGCAATCTTGTTTGCCATTTTCATTGTGTGAGTTGTCATTTTATATGATTTCTAAAAGTGTACCCAATTGGGTCTCGTGTACCGTAGATTCGAAGCCAATATTGGTTGTGCCCAGTCCTATTTGCCTATTTCTGCCATTAATTGAGAATGTTAATTCGAACTTCTCAACAGCATCAACAAAGATTCCCTATCCGAAAAACACAAGTGAATATCGCTTCGATTTGAATAATGCCATTCAAGGTTAAAGTGTCACCTGTTTGCAACATTTTCTGCCCTGATTTTTTTTACAACAATGGGCTGTTTAAGCTATTGTTTCGAGTTCTGTTATAAAGAGGCAAAAACATTAATTCGGCTGCGCCAATATCACACAACTTCAGACGTAATTCACCGATAACGCCAACCCAGACGCCATCAGTCATGAAGGTTGCACAGCACATGAAAAATGTACATATTTCAGTGTCATAAGCACACAATACCCGAAAAAGCACGAACCGACAAGTGTGCGTGGGGATGTAAAATATTCACACAAGTACTATAAACAGCCTTGCTTCCGTCGTGTAGAGTGGACGTGGAGTATGTTTAAGTCGCCCTGTGTTAAAATTTGTTGTTATTATAAGTAACACGGTAAGATGCGAATATACAATACGTTCATTCGATGTCGAGACTCTATGACTCAAAGAGTATCTAACAGAATTTCTATCAAATCATTAATGCTTTATGTTTGCGTTTCTGGAGCTCTAACTCAGAGAATACTGAATGCTGTGCGATGTAAAACTGCGGATTTATTACAAAGCTTTCCGCACATTTACTATAGCTTAAAATTAAAATAATTATTAGAATATTGTTTGTTATCGCTACCATCCAGTAATTTTCTTCTACGTAAATGTAGAACTCGAAGTGCATTTATTTCCCATTTGTGAGTTTTTTATCAGGTAGGCTATTTTTGTCAAGATGTTATTACGTCTTTCGAAATTAATTTACAATGCTACAATCATATATGTACGAGGAGCGTTCAAATATGAACGATAATTTGAATTGCCCGCCCAAAAGACAAAGACATGCACAGAAGTTTTATACATTAATTAATGCTCTGGAATATGACCTACCTTCATTCAGTCGTCATAATGCATTTTCGTTCAATTGGCAAGCATAAGTGAGGTGGGAGTGCATGCAAGCGTGGAACAACGCATTAGTAGTAAATTTCTTATCAAAGAAGATATCAAACGAGAAGAAATTTGTGTAAGAGTTAAAAGACAGTTTGATGCGCAACTACTATCAGGCATAAGCGTTTACAAAAGGAGTAAAGCGCTTAAAAATGGCTGCAAAGGTGCGGAGAATGACCGCAATCTCGCCGTCAAAAACCATTCACAACAGAAGAGAATGCTGACAGAGTAAAATGCACTTATTTGAAACGATTATCGATTTACAGTGAAGGATATTACTTCTGCATTAAATATCAGTAGGGGTAACTTGAAAAAAAAGGCGAGTTCTCTGCCTGCGTCTTATGGGATAATGCTCGACCCCATTTCGCTATTCACACGCTGACTACGATTCAAAAATTTAATTGGAACATGCAGTCCTATTTACTATACATTTCGGACCTTGTTCTATCAGTTTCTTATTTGCTTGGACCCTTAAAAGAGTTTCTAGGAGAAAAATGCCTCATTGTAATGAAGAAGTCATCGAAATTGTTCCGAAATGGGTGCGATGGCACCCAAAAGAATTTTTTTCTCGTGGAATACAGAAACTTCCGGAAAGATGGCACCAGTTTATTAAAAGAGAGGAAGGCTGAGTAAAATAATGACATGATATACATTAGACTCCTTGCGTTTGTTTTTGAATAAATATTAAATTATCGTTTAAATTTGAACGCTCCTTGTTATCAGTGCATGATTGTTGCATTATATATATTTAAATGCTGTTGGAATAAAGAAATATATTCCTTAAACCAAAATGCCGAAAATTAGAACGCCCAGAAGAATACAAATTCCAAAGTCCTAGAAGCATTATCAAATAGACAGGCCTGACTGCAGTCAATCGGAGATCATTAATATTGTTTTATGTATTTGGTATAATTATCTTAATACAACGTATATGTAAAGTTATCTAATTTATAATCTAAAACGAAAAAAGGTTATTCTAGTAAATGCGGTAAAATTGGATCACATTTTCATTAAATTTCTACTAAATAATTTGGTATTATATTCACAAAAACTAGTTGTTCATTTCGGGGGGCTGTGAAAGGCCATACAAAACTACAAGTTGTAAATTGCGTCATGGCAGGCAAGTGCATTCTTGTGTTTTTACGCAGCGTCAGCAAGGTTAGATTGTAGCAAGCTTAAGTGCACCGACACTAACTTTTTTCTAAAGACTTGACCATTAAAACCAATAGATAATATAATTTTTTAACTGTTCTTTTCTAACGTGTTGTTTACTCTATATAAAGCAGGAAGTAAGTAGCGATCTTTCAGGAAAAGCATTTTAAAGAATGAAGGTAGGCTGCAACTTAGAAGTTTTCCGGATATCTTGTACCGCTCTGATACAACGCTGTTGTTGCGTTCGGAGAGTAAACAAAAATAGAAAATCACTCTAGTGAGCTATCAGACCCTAATGGCTTGTTGCGGTGTATTAAATCGGTTTTATAGCATAACGGGTGTCCCGCGGCAAATTTCATTTTTAAACTTGAAATAATTTTTTTATTTCTTCAAGTATTTTATTGAAAAAAATTACAAAATAGACCTCAATCTTTGGGAAATTATTTGTGAAACAGCACATCCACCAAATAACGCCCCTCACGTTGTACCGCCGCTTCTTCCAAACAAACTTGAAAATTGCGCATCACACGCATAAGCATAGCACGTGTAATTATACGAATTTTGCGGGTGATGTTCTGCTTTAACACATCCACAGTGGCTGGTACATTCTCGTAAACTTTTGATTTGAGATATCCCCACAACAAAAAGTCCAAAGGAGTTAAATCAGAGCTTCGCGGAGGCCAATTTAGAGTCCCTCTCTTAAAAATTATGCGATTCGGGAAAAGTCAGAACGATACCTGGAAATGATCAGTAACTTTCTGTGGTCTTCTCTTCGTCGTCGGATAATGTTTAACAGAGGTCAAGATATCTGATTTATGCAAGATAGGGCTACTCCTGATACCGCGAATATCGTAATGGCTTCGCCAACTTTTCCGGAATAGCATCATTTCTAAGAGAGGGACTCTAATCCCCCCCCCCCCCCGGTCCCAAATCGAAAGTCTACGAGAATGCAGCACCCACTGTGGATGTGTTAAAGCGGAACATCACCCGAGAAATTCGTGGAATTACACGTGCTATGCTTATGCATGTGATGCGCAATTTTCAGGTTTGTTTGGAAGAAGTGGTACGACGTGAGGGGCGTCATTTGGTGGATGTGCTGTTTCACAAATAATTTCCCAGAGATTGAGGTTTATTTTGCAATTTTTTTCAATAAAATACTTGAAGAAATAAAGAAATTATTTCAAGTTTAAAAATGAAATTTGCCGCGGGACACCCATCCAAAATTAAATGTGAACGTAAAAGGTTTACAATTTCACATGTGGGATGCCTCTTAGGTAAGAAGGATGCATCATCTTACTGCGATTAAGCAGTAATGATAAAACCTATCAAATCATCTAAAATCGTGTGGTTGGTCAGCTGACTCCTGCTTGAGCTAATGGTAACTGGTGATAGTTGCACAATATACACTAGCTTTTCATGCAGGTGGAGAAAATACATACATTTCCTAGCACCTCCGAATGGGGAATTGCTGCAGTAACAATGCCACAATTGAAAGCTAAAGTACAAAAAATTGCTGGAAAACAAAAGTACAAAACAATTATGCGATAACTGTCTCGAGGAGAAATGTACAAACACATAACGCAGAAGTGAGAAGAATCTAGAAATATTATTGAGACCGGTCGACTAAAGAAATGGAGAAAGGTATGTACGTATGGAAGTCAAAAGAAAGCATACTTGGAAGGCATTTACAAAGCAGAAACTAGAGAAATACAGATATTTAAAGAAAAAGAAAAGGATGAGTTAAGTTCTTTTGTCTGCCTGAAGCCACCTGCCAGTACCGGTTTCATGATATCTTCTTCGGACGAGTGCAACTAGGGGCGGACTGGGACTAATAGGCCCGGGATGCTGGGTGCCTGGGGGGCCCGCGGTCCGCACGAGGTTGTGTGGTATAGTTGGGGCCTGGGGCGAAGCCCCAGCCCCCGGAGACAATATCATCGAAGCCGAAAAATTTTTCGCTTGTGCGATACATTTTATGGCCTAAAACGCTATTTTAGGACGCGATTAACAGGCGCCAACTAGTAACTACCACCTACTAATAACACTACCTGAGCGCGCAATTCAAATCTTGCGAAAATTATATTCGAGGAAGGCCTACGACCAATAATGTAACTCGCAAGTACCAAATTGTCACTCGGAACCGGGCATATACCATTAGCGCGCGGCGGTCACAAAACCCAGCGGGGCATCACAATTCTATAATCCCCAATACGAAAAATTGAATATCATTTGCGCGCTGTGCTCAAATTTTACCTTTCCCAGAACTGAATCATTTTAAGCAACAAAAAGGGTGTAGGTACATATACTTACATCTCATGAAGGTACATTATTTTACGACCTACTTCTAATAGGTATAGCTAGGGTGAATATCTACTTGATTTATTGTGGAAGAAAAAACAAAAGAGATGATTCTGTAACTTATTAGATTTACTGACTTATGTATTTACAAAATTACTATTAGACTCGATTTGCTAAATTTAAGACACCGCTTTTACAAAATTAATGCCGTCAATTTGATTAGTCTGATATAACCTAAATTTGTTTTATACATAATGCGTTTTTTGTAAGCAGCATTTTTAACTTTACATTCTAAATGCACACTATTAATTTTTATGTAACAACTATTTGCATATTCTTTAATACGTCCAAAAATACAAAGATATTTTAAGTTTTGTGCTATTAAAATTACTATTAAAGACACTATGGGAAGATTCGCAAGTATTCGTGCTTCTTTCTCTACTTGCAGAACAAACTGCCAATAAAAATGGTGGAAATCTTGAGTTTTCTGAGATATAATAATAATCTACTAAATAATCACAGTATTGAGTAACTGGAGGATCAGTAGGCGCACAAGATATACATTCTTCAATAAAACAGTCTGCAACTTCCTCTGGATGTAAAAACAGTAGGTAAACCAAAAGTCCAATGCAACCAATTTCCTATTTCTGAATTTTTGTGCTTGTACTGATCAACCAGTCTTAGATTTTGAATTTTTCGAAACCACGCTTGTGTATGGTGTCACATTAATATCTGGCCAAGTTAATTTCGCTCCGCTGTGGATTGCTTCTTCAAAATTAAACACAATTTCATTTGGGAAAAATTCTAAATGTTTGTTCTTTAAAATATCACTGATGAATTTAAATACATAAAAATAAGTATCAACCCTTTTATTTGGTAGTAATCCAAATACTAATCGTATGTAATGACCATTTTGTACAATATGTAATGTAAACATTTGTACAAAATATTTTGGACTGTAATTAAAAGTGCCATCTACATACATTTTTTATGTTTACTCAAAATTTCTAAATTTCGATCACAAGAAAATATAACAACATTAAGTTCACGGTTATTTAATACAAGAAATTGTTGTATCATATTAGTTTTCGCATTTATAGCTTCTAATGACACCAAATAATTACTTACCTTTGGTGTAGACCTGGAAATGAGGTAGGGTGATCCTAAGAATTAAGATTTCACTTTGGCCTAACCCGCCCACCCAGAAATCAGCTCATTAGCATAATCCCTTACTTGCGCGCAAATGGTACAGTAAGTTTGGGCGATAAAGGTTCTCTGCTGGGGTTGTTTTTACCGCGGCGCGCTGATGGTCAACACCCTCGGAACCTGCGAGCTTGTGAGTGAATTTGGCAAGGGGCAAGGTGGTGGTCAGCGGCGAGTCTCAATATACTGAACATGTTGATTGAATCATGCATTGCATAACTTTCTAATAATCATCTTATTGAATAGGTAGATATATTAATGTATATATTATATTTTGTTACAGCCTTTCGTGATCCATTGGTATTAATGTTTTAAGTTTATGGTAACAACAAACTACATACTTTCTTATTTTTCTCATCTTTTACGTTTCGAAAGACTAGGCTTTCATTCTCAAAAAGATTAAGACATAAAAACAGAAATAGAATCAGCAAAAATACTTCATAAACAAACAATATATAAATATATATGGATGAATCTATATATATCCTTATTGTGTAAGTAACATAATATTTTTTTATTAAAATTTAGACTGGGATTATTATTGTTATCTATACTGTTAAAAGTGATTAGCTCCACTTTGTGTGCCCAATTTATGTTATGTTATATTATAATTGAATTTTAATTAATTTAATTGTCCTATTTATGTATTTTGGATATTCAAAATAATTTTCTGCTAGCCCCAGTAGATACACTTGACTAAAAATCAGATCGGATTCTTTTTAATCTTGATTGCTTATATTCTGAAATTTGATGTTCCTAGATTATTATGGCAACTCAAAACTTCTGTGAACTGACACTGCAAACTAGTTTTGAAAATTCAATTACAAATACTTCATCGTTACATTTGTCACACAACAATCTCAAATAGTAAGTACTTCCTTAATTAAAACTAACAGTGCCACCAACATCAACAGTGCCAAGCGAATGACAGGCCGGCCTAAATTTCTTGTCCATCACAGAATGTGTCAAAAGTCGGTGTCTGAGTTTGTAGGGGCGGCAACTGTACCTTAGTCCTACTTAGAATTTTGCCGAGACTAAGGAGTTCCAAACCTAGCAAGGGATCTTTTACATGCTACACATCGTAGTAGCATGGGATCCACGATTTTACATCACTTCCGAATGATGGCATTCTGTAGAGGCTTTCATCCGCATTTTTAAATTTTTAAAAACCGCACCGGGATCGGGGATCGAACTCTCGACCCTTAGATCAGTAGCCAGAATGCTTACCACTAAGCTATGGAGTCCGGCAATTTGTATGTAACTTTAACCCTTTTATTATTACAAATATTTATTTTAAAAAACTTATAAAAGGGTTCATTTCTTAATTTCAAATTTTACAAAATTGCATTACATCGTTTTGGTTCCTCCTTACCGATCTAGCTTATTTTTTTTCAGTCCAACACACTATTAAAGCTTTATTATTTGATTAATACCTACTATGTTAAATAGTATATTTCGAAAAAGTATTTGTAATTAACTTCCAATTTCATTTCAGATATTAAATTAAGTTAAAATCCTACTTTTTCTCAATTAGCTTCATTTAATTAAATTATAAATTCTATTTCCTTTCTTTTCTAAATTAATCTTAATAATTTTGATATCCATTTCACATCTAAATTCATCTTTATCATTTTTAATACTGTATTCTTTTAATCTTATTAATCTGATTTTTAGCCCCTGTACCAATATCATAACAATACATTATATATTACCAATTGAACTACTTCAACAACATTTTACTGAGGAGTTTGCTGCCACTGTCAACGCAAGGGCTTGTTCTCTGCTTTCCGGCTGTCAATCGCGGCGCGGGCTATTTCAAATACTATTCGAGTGGGGTTTGGAGTTCTTATACGCAAAGAAGTATTTACATCAATAAGATATTTCCGGTGCTGTAGGATTTTGGGGCCCCTAAAGAGCCATTTTTAATTACATTTAAATAATACATGGATTATAAATTAATTGCGAGGCGGTGGCCGCGGGGCCAAAATGTGCATGTGTAAAGGCCCTAGTGGTGTTGCAAGGGCCCGGGATGCGATCGCATCCCGGCATCCCTAGCCAGTCCGCCCCTGAGTGCAACCCTATTTATTCTTTTAAATGCAGTTGTGAGCGAGATTCGACTTGAGGCTGTATGACGCCTGCTAATCCGCTGACAATGCATCGGAGATTTTTCGTCGTGTTGTACGCCCCGCACGTAAGCATCTTCTTGCAACTTAAGTTGGCATTCATCGAAATGTGTTTAATCGTGCAGTGCGCAGTGCGGCAAATTAGTTCGCTTTGTAATATTGGAAACCCCACTACGTTTTGAATTATGGCCAAGCGTCGGATTTACATCAAAGGGTTTCTTAATAAAAGTTACCATTAGGGTATTGTCGGGCCAATAAAGCCGTTTCTCAAACCACCTTTAGTTTCACGTATCGTGACACGCTTTGCGAGGGCAAATGCTTCCATCAGCACATCACGCACTGCCAGCTGTTGAAAATAACTGAAATTGCATTATATTTTATACTGAGTGTTTGCAAAAATGTGATTACAGACATTTCGGTGATACCAAACGCCGAATTATTAGCCTTGCGCTTAACGTTTAACTAGCTTGAATTGCGTCTTCTAGGCTTAGCTTTAGGAAATCGTTAGCGCCACAAGGCCACTGTTCATTAAAGAATAAGCCCTTAAGGCTAGTATTTAGTAACTTTAAAATCGTCGTTCGCCACATCTAGGGATTTTTGAAAACGCCTAAATATAGGCAAAAAACTGAACGGCTATTGCCTCTGGCAATGGGCGGTTGTAGATTTGACCAGTGGAGATCGTTAAGCCTATAATGACAAGTTAATCTGGCAGCGTACCTCATTACGAAAAGTTCGGTAAGAAAACAGAATGCAAACACATTCAACCGTAAATATAGGGCAACGGGAAGTTATAACTGAGAATATCCCTTATGTATATTTGATTGACAATTTTCCATAGCAACGGCGATTATTAATAATCGGAAATTTAGTTAAATTTACCGGGAAATTTCCAGTTATGTCACTTTCATCAAAGCATTTAGAGACAACAAAGCTGTGAACAAACAACAAAGTCAGTAGGCCGATAATGATTGTTGCTATGGGCAACCAAAAGCGACCCCTAAACAAACTTAAATGTTAATTAACTGTAGTTTTGACAAAAAATCCTAAAATGTTAGTACTTAGATATTAGTTTTATTATTATTTTTAACAAAAATGTTTTCTTTACTGTGCTTTTTTCATTCGTGATATTCTCTATCAAAATATAACGCGTCCGTAAAAAAATTCCTCTGGAAATATTTGCAAAACGTGTTCCTCAGCTACTTTTTTTTAACAAAAGCATTCCTACATGCCTTCAAGAAATTAGCTCCAGAACATTTTTCCAAATATTTTCAGAAAATTTTCAATCATTTGGTATATTTCTACTGAAAATTGCATAATGTTTTATAATGGTCATAATAGTTTAATAGTCTTTTTTCTACATATCATAAAAATGGCAAATGCATACAATCTGAAAACAACATATTATAAAATAATTCAGTCACATAAATCAATGGCGTTATAAATTAAATATTTATGCTATTTTGAGAATTAATTCTCGTATACTATTTTTAGCCATATTGCCACGTTGCAGTTAAAGAATAATTACTTATGAAGACCCAATAATGCTAGTTGAAACGTTTACAACGACAAATTAAGCTTACTCGACGTGATGCTAAAACCCAATAAACTATCAATTAACATTGAAGGTAAAAGGTCATTTAAATGACATTTATAAAAGAAATGCATGGTTATACTACATTCGAATTTTTGGTTTTTTATATCGTTATTGTTATTCCTTTTTTTCTTTGTTTACTTCTTGCTGATCTTACATGTTCAAGAAGAGTTTCTTTTATTTCATTATAATATTCTGCACTCCCAACATTTATGTACATAAAGGTACTATTCTTATTTGATCAAGTTTTTTGTCTCGTCTAAAACTCTGAGTAATCAATATTATGGTATATTTTAATAAATATTGAATAATTTATTGAAAACTAACAAAAAATCTTCTGCGCCGTACATAAATAGATACGCTTTGGATTTAAATTCTTATTTACAGTATATGTTGGATGTTAGCTACATGTAAAAACGTATACATATTTATTTCATTTTTAAATTCAGATTTTTAAAAATCTGAATTTCATCGTTTAAGATCATTCTAAATCCTCGTCATGACCAATCACTATAAAATTTCATGTTTTTCTTATTTTCAAAAAAATCACTGCGTAATAATACGTATTTTTGCGATAGTGTTAGGTATTTTTGGTTTTTGTTTATTGGTCTGTGTGTCTGTCTTTTTGTGTGTCTGTCTGTCTGTGAACAGAATATCTCAAAAACGAAAAGAGGTATGACGTTGAGACTTCATATATAAGTTTTGTGTACTATCTAGATGCGACAGCAAGCGATTGAAGAGAATCGCATAACCCGAAGTATGTGTTTACTCTTGTGATTTCTCAGTCTTTTTCGATTTTTTCAAAAGCAGCTTCAACGATTTTTTTTCAAACTTTACAATTTTAATGTGTATTGATGTGAGATAGGCGATTTTCAAGTTGAATACCTATAAAATGGGTTTCTTTTGCTTTTTTTTTTCGTTTGTTTTTATTAACTCCTATTTTTAAAATTAAAAAGAAATCATGACTACTATTTCCAAATACAGGGATAATTAAATATATGCAATAAAAGCTAGTGCTTCTTTGTTGTATGGTCACCACTTGAAATTTCCATAGAAGTAATCTATAGAGATGCAATTTTTTGGCAAAACAAAATGATACCAAAACTACAGCAATTTTATACAATGGCGTTATTACCAGAACTTGTAGATCCCAGAAGCATAAGGAATCTGCCAATTCGGGAAACTTTTTTGAATAACTGACAGTTTTTAAAACATTTTACATTCCAAAGAGATTATTACTTGTTCTGATTTATATTTTTATCTTAACATTAATTAATTAGGTACTTCTTATTTTTAATTTATTATTAATTTAATTAAATATATAGGTAATTGTGACAATTTATTTCTTTTTATAAATGTATGTGTTTGCATGTTAGTTAATAAAAATTATTTTTGCATCTATCTGACTCGTACGTTTTGTTTTTATTATAACGACAATAATTTTTGTGCAAGAATGTGCACTCCGATGGAAGCCGTATTAAACAATAAAATCAAATTCTGTCGAGTAGAGGAAGGCGAATTAAAATTAAAACAAAATGACAGCTACATGTACGAAATCCAAGGGCAATTAAATATCGCGAAAAAGGACATTTGCTATTTTGTTATTTGGACTCCTAGTGATATTTCAGTGGAAGTGATAAAAACCGATCCTTTGTTTTGGGAGAAAAACATGCTTCCGAAACTTGAACAATTTTATAACTCGGCATTGTTACCCGAAATTTTGGATTCAAGACAATCACGACAGCTACCTATTCGAGAGATATTTTTAAATTGATGTACGTGGAAGAAACTATATCTTCTGCAATTAAATGTAAAATGTGTATAGGTATGTATACTGTAAAAAATTGTTACTTTTTTCCCCTTTTTTTTAATAAATTTATCTAGATCAGTATACAAAATACTATACAGGCTGATTTATTTATGAATATTTAGCATTAGTTAATCACTAGTTATATTTGTTTGTAAGATTGTTTATTTATGCACTGGCAACAGTTATGTTATTGCTATATGTATTATTTTAGTAAAGTATTTGCGCTGATGTATCTATTGTTTTAATTTTTTCTCGTTAGCACTATCAACACTATTAGCTAAGATGTCGTAAATATCTTGAGGAAATTTTCTTTTGATTCCATTATGTATGGAGTTGATTCCAATATCATAATAAAATTGATTACTTTGAGAACCGTACTTGCTGTATTATTAGTTTGATTTGGATAAACAAATGCGTTACCAAGCTAAGTAACTTTCTACCTGCAGTTTACAGAAAGGTATAATCCTCTTATTCTCTTATCAGTAATACGTTTGTTGTTTAACAACGAGTGGTTGCCGGGACATAGCCCTGGTTAAGGTGTTGCCTATATTTTTACGAAATTTTAACAAAATTAATAGAACATTTTTGAATCGCTAACTGAATTAATTCGTCACTGCAGGGAACGCAAAAATAGATCGATGCATGTAGGTTAATAAAATACTTTTATTTAACGGGACAAAAAGACAAAAACTTATAAAGATAAATTCCGTTGGCAGTATCAATTAAAATTCATGTGTTATGTGTAACGCGATATCATCCACATTTATGAAAAAAAAAACGCTTTTCGAGATTTAGCCCGTTAGAGAAAAGGTTGCTCTAAATGGTCCTTAAATTAGTTTTTTAATCATACTGCTGTGAAGCGAGATATCCCAGTTAGCGCTTCACTATTCCACGGTGCAAGACGGCTTAACTAAATACAGCCCTTAAGACAATTTCTTGCTTGATAACTAATTAATATTATAACGTACCTTGTATTTGGTATACGTCTCCATGGCCAAAGGCCCTTATTTCCTTTTCTAGTACTATTGTGTATCTAACTATAATTTCTTTTATATTTGACATTTGCTTGTATCGCCCATACGTTTTATTGCATTTTTCCATATTCTGTTAGGTATTGTAAGGCAGTTAGCAGGCAAGTACCAATATCATCCAAGGTAAGTTCTAGTCGCATACATTGTCTCCGAGCATCACTTCTTTCTTTTTTCATTCTAGGAAAGCAAGTAAAAAGCTAAGTATAGATCTGAAGCGCCAAGGCATTCCAATTTCTAAGTTCTTTTCTAGTCTCCACGCATCATTCACCGAACTAATCCTGTTGTCTCGACTGACTTACTAGCCGCGGTAACCTTGTACAAGGCTTAACCGTCTACGTGTTAAGGCAATGTAGTCCCTTAAAGTAATCGTACAGCATTTCTGACACGCTCTGAGGAAATTATTACTTAAGTAATGTCAAGTAACAACCGATGTCTTATTGAGGGCCTGTTTCGTGTTGTAAATACCTTTTACTCTTGTAATAGAAGAAGAATATACAGGAATGAGATTTATCGAGAACTTAATCACGGGAAATTTAAAACCTCTAAGATACATTGAACCATAGTGCACCAAAAAAAGAACATGGCGAATGAATGGATAGCCAACGTAATTATCCTTATATTAAGGAAAACCAGAAAACATTAATGAAAGCCTATTGCCTCATAACGTTTCTCAATAGTATTTAAAGTATTCACGAGGCTTGTCTTGGGAGGACTGGGTGAAAACGGTCAAATAAGGGAAGAGCTGTATGAATTCAGAAAAACAATCCTACCATCGCTGCTATATTATTTTGAATCATATAACTGAGAAGTCGATAGGACTTAACAAACCAGGTTTCATGAGTTTTTTAGATAGAGCCAAAGCATTTGGCAGTGTGCCTAACCCAAACATTCTTAGTACAATGAAAAGGAACGAAAGAGAGCAAGGAATAATCTAGTAAATTAATAAAATTTACATAGCCTTAGGCGAGGCAAGTAAATGACGCAGTAAGATAAAGCGATTCACTTGGCATATATTTATATTCAACTTAATCAGAGACAAAATAATAGATAACCTTTTCAACAATAACTTCCACGCTGATGATGTGCTACTAATTGTTGCTTCAGATGATCACGTTTTAAAACGGCGTTAAAAATCCCACCATATTAATATCATCGAAAAAATTAAATGTACGGTAATAACTAAGAAAACCATAAGTCTCAAATTTGAAATTATGGAAACGGCATAGAACAGTGAGACCATTTAAATGCTCTTCTTGGGGAATATTTCGTCTGGTAGATTTGCAACCAATGATACGTCATGGGTACTTGAGTTCACAAGATGTAGACTTCCTCTTTTCGCTTTTTTCTATCGATTGACGGACGGCATAGTCCAAACATGTAGTGTGAATGATTTGGGGGCATAAGTAGATCACCTGGAGTAAGAGTCGAACACCCAGTAAAAGGTGTAGCGTAACCATTGCTCTCAGAAAATGGTATAACATCGACCCTTTAAGCACCGTAACTTCTTCCTACAAAAGAACGTCGTGCGTGATGAAGAGCCACATCCTACTCGAGGTAGTCCTGTTTCGCAGAACATGACGGATTTAGAGAGGTAAACCTCGATAATAAATTCCTTCAATAAGGAGAAATACCAAAGAAACCCATACAAAGAATAATATTCTAATTGCTTCTGGGGATGAAGGCAATCTATATCACGAAAGTGTTTCGACAGGTAGTATTTCAACTGTAAATATAAATACACAATCCTTTGCGACTGTTGTTAAGGAACCTAGCAGTTCTAAATTTGGTTTTCCCGATCGTGAGCAAGCTATTAATTTAGATACCATCGAAAATACCCAAAAGAATGATTACATTATTGAAGTTGGGGAGTTAGTTGGTCCAAAAAACGTGATTTTTGCCTCTCCTGTTTCTAACAACAGGATTTTCATTTATTTAGCGTCAAAAGAAATAGTTAATTTATTTATGTTCAGCAAGGGGGGGCATAACAATAAACGATTCCCTTATTCCTGCTCGTAGATTGGTGTCACCAGCTAAACGCATAGTTATTTCTAATGTTTCCCCGTGTATCTAAGCTAAATAACAACTTGTCCATATTCTCTACGGAAACTACAGTAATTTTAGAAGCAATTAAATATGCATGTACCCTTAATGCTAATAATGTTGTAATTATGTCTGATTCTCAAAGTTTACTGCAAGCGCTCAGACATAGAAAACATTACACTGTCATCGTTTGGTGTCTGAGGTAGTATCCAAATATTGTTTTCTTGAACTTAAACGAGTCGAAGTACGTTTTTTCTGGATAAAAGATATTCGAATATTCAACCTAACGAAACGGTCAATTAAGATTTAAATGATTGCAATTTAGTCGTGTTAAAATTTGACATTAAGTAATTTACTGTAGCAAATTCACGTGGCGGATGGGCTAAAATCCCAAAAAAACCTTACAAAAAAAATCCAACACAAATGTACGGGATAAAAGTGGCAATTGAATCTAAGATATAGGCCCACTTGCGCCCGGCCCACTTGCGCCCACCGCTATTTTCGACCCATTTGCGCCCCAGAAGAATGTCAACGGTAATTACGGTCTCATTTGCCTCCAGGCTTGCATCTCATTAATCATCAGGACACCCGAACTTAGCCGACTGACTAGTGCGGCGGTCTTCTACCTGCAAATTAGTTATTACAAAAACACAACATTTTACAATTTTCCCCTTAGCTGCCCTAACTTCTATGCGTTTCTGTTGGTACTTTAATGTTTGTGTTTATTTGAGATTTATTTTAAAATTTACGAAAGTTTTGGCACTGGTATCAAATTTATTGATTAATAATTCATATTATTAGATTAGCGTATTTTATCAGCGTGTCAGTGACACCTAGGTTTTAAACATAATGTTATAAGAATTCAACAATATACTAAGTAACTTTTTATACTCGTATTTTATATAGTTCTCCATCCACTTTTAGAAAATAAATAAAGGAGTTACTTAGTAGAGGATAGGGCTGATAGGTTAACAAAGGTTGTACCATTTATAACTTTTTTTAATAGTTTTTGTCAACTAAGGTCTTTCTATTTTAGCTGACCTTCGCCTGTGTTTCAGTTAGTACAAAAAGAATCTATGGTTTATTTGGTAGAATAAAGACAATATTATTATTAAATACTCGATTATTGTTTATTGAATCTGGCAAAAATGACTAAAAGTTTCGGTCCTGCTTGGTTTGAAAAGAATTTTAAGAATATTTTCAGTTTTTGAAAAAACAAGTAAACCTTCACAGGGAAGTGAAAACTATTTTATTTTCAAATGAACTACCCTTTTTGTTCATGATATAGCAAAATTTTATTAAGAAAAGTTGTTTAGAATAATAAATTGTGGCCCTATACAAAATTTCAGAAAGATCTGCCGACTTAGAAAAACCCGTTATTTTTTAGATTATTTTTTTTCAATTATAAATCTTTAAAGTCTTCACACAAAATAAAATTGAATTTTAATATTAAGTCTTGGTATGTGAAATTTTGAAAGATATTTAAAAAATTGACAAATTAATTTTTAGCTAAAGTGACAAAAATTACGTGGTTTCTGGCCTTGAGATTGTTCAGATGGCCAAAGATAACACTCTCTAAAAAATCTTATTGAAATCTTACTTAATTTCCGAGAAATAGCACTTTTTGGATTTTGACAATTTCGAAAAACTAAATTTTCTAAATAAATAAAAATCACTCGGTATATATGATAGGGGCTAAGTAGGTTTTTAGACAAGCACAAATTATTGACTTGAAAAGTTTTTTGACAAACCTAAAAAATTTTTTTTCCATATTATGTCGAGTTTTTGGCGGACACTGTATAAGTGTATGTGTAGAATCTTTTCGTTTGGCTCGGAATTTGTTCAGCAGACTGACACAAAACTACTGTAATTACCGATTTAAACAAAATTTTCACCAAAAATCGTTTGGATCCTCACTTAGACTCAGATTTTGGAAGTAATTAAAAAACTGTAAGACCAATAACAGTAGCGTCAAAATAAAAAAAAAGCATAGATTAAATGTTGGTTATATTTTTTTATTAAAAAGTGAACCACACATTCTTGGGACGCTGTATTGTCTGTTACGAATAATAGCGACTTAAAAGCTTTTAGTCATTTTTGCCAGATTCAATAAACAGTAATCGAGTATTTAATAATAATATTGTCTTTATTCTACCAAATAAACCACAGATTCTTTTTATACTAAATGAAACACAGGCGAAGGTCAGCTAAAATAGGAACCCCTTAGTTGACAATAACTATTAAAAAAGTTATAAATGGTACAACCTTTGTTAACCTATCCGTCCTATTCTCCACTAAGTAACTCCTTCATTTATTTTCTAAAAGTGGATGGAGAACTATATAAAATAAGAGTATAAAAAGTTACATAGTATATTGTTTAATTCCTATAACATTATGTTGAAAAACTAGGTGTCACTGACACGCTGATAAAATGCGCTAATCTAATAATCTGAATTATTAATCAATACATTTGATACCAGTGTAAAAACTCTTACTAAAATTTTAAAATAAATCTCAAATAAACACAAACATTAAAGTACCAACAGAAACGCATAGAAGTTAGGGCAGCTAAGGGAAACATTGTAAAATTTTGTGTGTTTGTAATAACTAATTTGCAGGTAGAAGACCGCTGCACTAGTCAGTCGGCTAAGTTCGGGTGTCCTGATGACTAATGAGATGCAAGCCTGGAGGCAACGGAGACCTTAATTACCGTTGACATTCTTCTGGGGCGCAAATGGGTCGAAAATGGCAGTGGGCGCAAGTGGGCCGGGCGCAACTGGGCCGACACCGAATCTAAAAAAGAAGTAATAAGCTTTGTTGGAAATTAGGAAATCCAACCATTACGAATAAATAGCGGCACTCACAATGAAGATGAAATAAAAACAGATAATATGTTGTGAGGACTGAACGATGCTAAATATTGAAGTGATGATATTTTTAGCCAAGCTAATGCGCGTTCACATGTTGCCTGCGTAACCTAGGAAAAGGTGCATTAGTTAGAATGGGAAGGGCTGCTTCACACACCTCATGATGTTGGCTTATCTTTTAAGTAGTAAATGGGAATAGGCCAAGCAATGGGGCGAAAATAAGGGGTCTACCACGCAAAAGGTCGTATCCAAATAAAATTTGGTAGGATCATAAAATTTACTGTCCTGATTATACCCCTGAGTTTGCGACCTTGGGAGAAGACCGCTCGCGGCGCTATCTCTTCAAGATGGCGGTCAAAATCAGTTTTTTGCAAATATCTTCGTTCCTGTTGATCCTACGAAAAAAAGTAACGTAATAAATTGAAGAGCATAAAATTGTACATAAAATATGTTACATGCATTTTCCCGGTAAACCAATAATTTTCAAGATACAGCGCGCCAAACGCAAGAAAATAATGATAATGTAACGGTGAAGCGTTTTTTTTTGCATCTGTCTTCTTAAATGTTAGCTAAGTGATACGTACAAAGTAATTTCCACATAAATATATATTATTATCAAATGCATTTGCACAGTTTTCTGCATTATATTTTGTATGGATACGTCTACTTCCTTAATGGTTATTATATTTATCATTTAATTTTGTAACTCGTTTGCACATCACCCACGAAGTAGAGCCCAACGGTACGCTTTTTTAAACGTGGTATCCCCAGTAGGCCTAATCCACAAAATTATTACATTCAAATACGTTTTGGACGTTTTGGTTGTGGAAGGACTTCTCCATTGTCTTCTGAATCTTCATCATTATAATCACTTTCCATAACATTTTTATCCAATATTTCTAAGAGATTCTTCTCATCATCGATTTCCTCTGCTTCTATATTCACTTCTCGTTCTCCAAGCACTTTGGGATTGTTCTCGCAGGAGGATCCATTGCAATAACAGCAAATGGCGGAACATTTTGCGCCTGTTTTGCGGCAACCACATGCTCTTCCACAGCCCGTTTTACACTTGCAAGAAATACTTTTAAGGAAGGAATCCGGAGCAGGTTGTTCAGTGTTTCGCACAGCATCGAGTCCTGTCTGGATTTTCCGCCAACCATAAGTACTCCACTGCATTTTTTTAACCCCACGCCATAACTGGACTTGGTGGTAAGTTCGTAGGCAATGTTGCCGCATAGCGTTTCTTGTTGGTGGCAGTGAGGCCAAGTTGAATTTGTTTTTCACCACCGATCGTCCGAAATTCTTGTATCGCAGGGAATCAAAGGTATCGGTTTCGTAACATCCACCATACAGCATTACCAAAAATGCTTCTCCCGCAGTGGTTAGTGCATCGAATTCTGCATGTGAATCTTGGAAGATTTCAATGATTTCAATCAACTTGCTGTTTTTCGCAAGAGTACGTATTAAAAAATTTAATCTTTTCCTGATTAAAGACAGCACACAAAATATTCATGCCTACAGGATTTACAAACTGTAGGCTCTGCGATGAATTTCCTCCACTTTACCCCGAGCAGATTTTCTTGAAAGATATTGTCATACCCGCTCGCCAGTGCAGTCATCAGGACTAATAAATCTACATCTTCTACGAAAATGTGCACTGCTGAATAGGAAGAAGACATATCAGTAGCTGTTTGAATTATGAGAGAGTCCGCATCTTCTGGTACATGCATCACTGTAATATTATGGTCTTCTAATTTTCTCGCGAGCATGGATATTAAACGTCGTTTATTCGAGTCTCGAGATAAAAACTCTACCTTCTGGGTGGTGTGGAAACAAGTTACAAAATTAAATGATAAATATGATACCTATTAAGGAAGCAGACGTGTCCCTACAACATATAATGCAGAAAACTGTGTAAATGCATTTGATAATAATAGATATTTATGTTGAAATTACTTTGCACATATCACTTAGCCCACATTTAAGGAAACAGGAGCAAACAAGAACACTCCACCGCTACATTACCATTATTTGCTTCCGTTTGGCGCGCTGTATCTGAAAAACTATTGGTCTGACGGAAAAAATTCATAGAACGTATTTTATGTACAATTTTATGCTCTTCAATTTAGTTATTTACTTTTTTCGTAGAACCAATAGGAACGGAGATATTTATAAAAACCTGACTTTGGCCGCCATCTTTCCAAGATGGCAGCGCGAGCGGCCTTCCTCCAAGGTCGCAAACTGAGGGTTATGATCAGGACAGTAAATTTTACGATCCCACCAAATTTCATTTGATTACGACCTTTTACGTGGTAAAACTACCCATTGCCTGGATTAGAATGGGAGGCAAAACATTTAGGTCAAATGCTGAGGTGATGGAATCCAGTGAACTAAGAGTATATTATGATACTAGTGTATAAGTACGCCTTTAAAGCACGTACGAAGAGTTTAGGAGCACGACACCAAGCGCAGTGCTTTTAACGTCGCTAGTTCTTTAATGACACTTATAGACGTGTATCATACGCTACTTTTTCTACGATCGTAACAGAAAAATACAAACTTAGTTCGGTGACACTTTTTCGTCGCATAGTGTTAGATATTCTAGGTTATGTTGACATTCAAACTTACGGCAAAGGTATACGTATAGTATTAAAACACGCCATCAATGGTAACATGCGAAAATGACGTAATTCAGGCGCTAATATTAAGAGTGCTACAAACGTCACTTTTGTGTCATTTTGACACGATCGTAGAAAAAATACCTTTTCTGTGTTATTATGTGAATATTGAAGCAAGTGCATTCTTTCATATACCTTATATTATAAGAGCTGATGCCGCCGACCGCCGGCCGTCCGACCATAAGCACTGGCGCGCGCACATGCCGACCGCGCACAAGTGGCGACGCAGCAAGCATTTGTATTGGTAACGCTGGCAGAGCCGGACGTCGGCTGGCCAACGCGTTCTAGTAATTTCATAAGAGCATTAATTCTTTCCGTCCCGCTCAGGAAAATTAATTGTACGTTGTTGGAAAGCACTCAAAAAAATGTCCGGAAATGAATTAATGCTCGAATGCAGATTCGGTAAGGAAATCGTAACGACACAAACCCTCACAGTTAGGTTGGTCTACCTACAAAAAAGTCCAAGAAATTTTGTTGTTGTCTTGGTTACGGCTCGTGAACTAATTTGTCTATTGGTCATTAATGAGTGTCGTACGATTTTCAAAAATAAAGTTGTTTATATCAACTTTGTGTTTTAGCTTTTATTACTGTATAGGAAAACCCAGCTCAAAGCTATATTTCCCTCGTAATTGCCAAAACGGGAGCCAAAGCTGATTATAACTTATGCGTACAAAGTATTATTCTAGAGCATCTTAAATTGGCGGTAAATTACACATGCAGTATAAAATAATAAACATAAATAAAATTTTATTGAAACGCAGTTTTATATCCAGGCCTCGAGTTTCGCACGAAGTTGCTGCCAAAGTTTATCGAAATTTATGGACGTGCAAATGCTAGAGCTCTTTTATCAAAGACAGGTCAATATCGGTAGCTTCACGAGCTGATCAACGTTAATGCACGTAATGTAAAAAACATTTTTCCAAACTTTGGAATAGACCACGACAGTTTAAAGATTTTCCACGAGCAATCGAAGGCAAAATGTGATGTACGAAAGGTTTCTTCAGGGATGCGTCTATATGCGGGGATGGGTGCTATACCTTAATAAACGATAGTGAATGCCGGGACAGTATTTCTCCACGTTTCCTTACTTTTCTTCCAGTATCCACCCCTCCTTTCTTTCACCCATCCCGAGTTTCCCGTTCTTGACTGAAGAGGGACGGAAGGTCCCTATAGCAGCCCGTCCCCAGTTGTGGGAATTGAAATAACCTTAACCTTAGTCCTTTTTTTTTAAATCCGATCAGAGATCGATTTGGAATTAATGCAGCATTTTAAGACAGGAATTTATAATTTCAAACTTACTAGCCTGCGTTTTGGGGTAGCTTAATAGATCCGACAATCGTCGTTGCCAAAGCAAAATGGTAAGGTATCACAAAATAGCTACATTTCAGAAAGATATGCTCAGATCACAAACACAGGCACCCTTGACTGCCCCTGATTAACTCTAGACTAACTTGATTACCCCGCGCTGACTTTAGTGTCCAGGTCCAATCAAACGAAAGCACTAACTCCTTCTTCTGCCTTTTTTTCTTTACGCGCCAAATATATGCAGGCATACGATTTTTAAATGTTTCCAACACGCTCAAGAGGCATAATGAAAAGTACATAGAATCGCCTACCTAGATGGGTAACCATATAGGAAAGAGGAAGAACATTTACTGTAAGTTGCAATATAGCGGGTTGCTGTGCTGCTCTGTGAAAGGGAGGCAAGAATCCTGAACTTAACGTAACTAATTGGGGAGTGTAGTTTGTACAAGCGTACGGTAACGCCGCTTTGGTTTTCTGTTTTATAAATGAGATTGGTTTGAGTAAGATAAGGATGAATATCTAATATAAAAACTTGAAGTCAGAGATCATGATTGAGTAAAATTAAACACTTCAATCAGTTAATACAATGTTTTTAGTATTTTATGATATATACAGGGTGTTTCAAAACAAATGCGAAAAACTAAAGGGGCTGATTAAATTAAAGGATAGTTTATTATATAAACATTGGGTCAAAAGTCAACCATTAGGGAGATATCGCACTGCAAATATGGCGGAAAAGTCATGTTTTTATTTGTTATCTTAAAAACGAAAAGAGGTAGAACAATAAAATTTTATGGAATTATTACTATTATAAAAACACACTTTTTGCATATTTTTCAACTTTTTTAAAAAGAGTAGAGGGGATTGAATTAGACTACCGCTATCATTCTTCTTAACTAAATTTTTTAAAAAACCTACGCAATGACATGGAAAAATATCAGTTGATAGCCTCGTTTATTTAGAAACTTTTTTGTCTCTTACAAGTTTTTGATAAAACTTACCGTTTCCAAATAAAAAAATAAAACGTAAAGCATTGCATGTCGAGAAAAAGAAATTTATTTTAGAAAAATAATCTAGTTGGCCGTTATCACTTTTTAAGACGTTTCTTATTGTTGTTTTATTTGACATTGCTCAATTAGTTTGAATACAAAATACGACTAATTTAATCAAAAATGTATTATCTGATCATTTAATCCTTTATCTAATAGACGTGTCTGTCCGGGACGCTGTTTTGTCTGTCTGGGACGCTGTTTCAGCAGCCAAACCGTAAGAGATAGAGAAAAAAGTTATTAAAGTTATATGTTTGGAATGGTCATGTCAGGTCAGGAACCGAACTTTTTAGGTTAGATTCTAGGCAAATTTTATCAAGACGAACGCGACTGGTAGTTTGCTACCAACAATGACGTCATATACGTACGTGTGGTGAATACGCGTTCTATTTGCAAAACGGTCTTTTTTGTTTTATTAAATGAGACATTTGTCCCACTGGACTGCTAGTTATTCAGTAATAAGAGTTTTAATTAAATTAATAATGGTTAATCACACTAATGCAGAAATGGCAGATATGCATTTCATGTACGGGCTTGCAAATGGAAATTGCTTGGAAGCTTGTCGTCTTTATACACACGTATCCTAATCGTAGACTTCCTCATCACAGCTTGTTTACCAGGCTTCATCAAAGGCTACATGAATCTGGAAGTTTCGAAAAAAGGAGTTTCGATACCGGCCGACACCGCGAAGTTCGAACACCCGAATTAGAAGTTGCTGTGCTAAATATTATTGAAGCGCAACCGGAGACAAGTACCAGGAAAATTGCAGCAGAATTAAATACTGATGCATCAACTGCATGGAGGATATTAAAAGAACAACAGTTATATCCATACCATGTACAAAGGGTTCAACCTCTCTTACCAAGAGATTTCGAACCGACAATGATTTTTTCCCAATGGTTTAGCCGAATGAATACCGACAATCCTTTTTTTTTGTTCAAAAGTTCTCTTTCGGGCGAAGCTACTTTCTCTAGAGATGCAATTCAAAACTTTCATAACAGGCATGTATGGGCTGAAGATAATCCGCATTCACTAACAGAATCTAGACATCAGTATCAGTTTTCCGTTAACGTTTGGATAGGAATTATCGATGATCATTTAATTGGGCCACATTTTCTACCTTTACGATTAACCGGTGAGTCATATTTTCGTTTTCTACAAGAAGAATTACCTCCTTTGCTAGAAAATGTACCCCTTTTAACTAGAAGAGACATGTATTACATGCATGATGGTGCCCCAGCGCATTTCAGCTTAAATGTGCGAAGGTTTTTAAATCGTCTCTACGAAAATCGCTGGATAGGTAGAGGTGGGCCTTATCATTGGCCGCCTCGATCCTCAGATTTAAATCCTTTGGATTATTGTATCGGGGATATCTGAAAGAATAAGTCTACACTACGCCAATACAAGATATTGAAGACCTAAGAAATCGGATAATTGCATCATGTAATGTTATAAAAAATAATGCAGTTATATTCCAGCGTATTAGAGATTCAATGGTGCGTAGGATAAATGCATGTATTACATCGCAAGGCAGGCATTTTCAACACTTGCTATAAAAAATGTATTTTTGTTTTGCGTTAGATGTCTTGTTTGTTTGTTGTGTTTTTATTTGAGTTACATTGCTCAAATGATGTTTTTCAAAGAAGGTATTTATTCATAGTTTATGTATCAATAGATAAGTTAGATTCAGAAATGTTTATTAACAAATTATTTCTACATAAAATGTAATTGTTTAGAAGATAAGAGCATCCAATTAGATTATTTTTTTAATATAACTTTCTTTTTCTATACTTGCAATGCTTTACGTTTTATTTTTTTATTTGGAAACGGTAAGTTTTAGAAAAAAATTGCAAGAGACAAAAAAGTTTCTAAATAAACCAGGCTATCAATTGATATTTTTCCATGTCATTGCGTAAGTTTTTTAAAATTTAGTTAAGAAGAATGATAGCGGTAGTCTAATTCAATCCCCTCTACTCTTTTTAAAAAAGTTGAGAAATATGCAAAAAGTGTGTTTTTATAATAGTAATAATTCCATAAAATTTGATTGTTCTACCTTTTTTCGTTTTTAAGATAACAAATAAAAACATGATTTTTCCGCCATATTTGCAGTGCGATATCTCCCTAATGGTTGACTTTTGACCCAATGTTTATATAATAAACTATCATTTATTTTGAACAAGAAATCAGCCCCTTAAGTTTTTCGCATTTGTTTTGAAACACCCTGTATATATATGTACAGTGTGTTTCACTTTTCATGGGGACGGTCATGTATCACAGAAAGTACCCAACCAATTTTGTTCAAATTTGCAAGGAATTTATATACCCTTAGTGCCACCCAGGACACAAGGACACATAAGGTACTGCGATGCTCATTTGTTTTCTTAAAAACCGACTACCAAAGCTACTTGATCAAAAGGGAATAAAGTGTATAACATTTCTTATTCTAATTCCAAGTAAATTATTTAACAACAATGAAAAAACTTTATGTGTTTGCTATAGCCACACTTTAGAAAAACGAAAACAGTTAAAGTAATGTTTAAAACTCAGCTATTATTAGAAAAATGACGAAATAAATGAACAGTATTTTTCAAGTTTGCGTTTTAATATCTTTCTAACGCATAGGAAATTTTGCATGAAAATTTGGCGACAAGGGTTTTCAAAGACGCGGATTAAGATTATGTTAAAAAATTTGGCCGGCAAAAATCGCTAATATTACTTTGTGAAAAAATAGCCCCTTTTTTTCGTCCTAAGACGGACGTCTAGGATATGCATTGCAGTTGTTCCACAAGTAAGAACAAATGATTTTACCGCATTTTACTGGAGCCACTCTGAAACAATAAAGAAGCCGACCTGCGATTAATTAATAAAATTAAGCAATGGTAGTAAAAATCGCAGATCAACCCCCCTACAGTTTATACACCACGGCAGCTCTGAAAACTCTTTACTCACCGCGATGGCCCTAACTAACTCAAATTTCGGCGGCCTTGGATCGTAGGTTCAAATCATCAGCTGTGTACCCTGGAATGTCTTCAAAAAAGGAAAGGAAATGGAAATGGGCTCCAGAAATCAAAATATTTCAAATAATAAGAAGAAATAAACTACAAGTGACTAGCGTTTAATTAAGCAATCAATAGAATAATCTTGTAGTGTCAGTAGTAAATTATCAGAACGATTAGAATGCAAATAATGTTAAAACAAAGTTGTGTACGTTAACTGAAGGTTGCGACACGCATAAAATTAAAAACCCCTCTCGGGTTATTTTAATAACTTTAACAACAAATTATTCGTGGAATAAGCTTATCACAGTCATTTAATAAAACCTTCTGTTAGGCTATTGAAAATAAAAAAGAGTGACTGTACCTTTTACAGAGGGTCAAAGTACATAAAAATTACAGTTTTAAATACTGTTCGTAATTAAATATAAGCATAAAAAATTCAAATGTAAAAAGCAAGAGCATGTATGAAATTGAACATTACATGATAATAACTGCGGAACGTGTGAATTTCAATTCCAAATAATTACGGGTTCAAAATGTATAAATGTAAAATCCAGGTATTGAAGATAAGTCGATAATTAATCCCGGAGTAGCACTAACTAACCTCGAAACATAAGCTGGACGTGAACTGCTACCATAATGGAAATTTCCGTGGATGCAAATTATAGCAAAGGCACCCTCGAACGGCAACAACTAAGCAGAGCGCCAGCAGGTGTCGAAAATGCGATAAGGCTAGCGGCTTGGCCTCCGAGAAAAACTCGTGGTTGAAACTGATAATAAAGAGCTAAGAAAAATTTAATTACTATGCGAATAACAAAACAGAAAAGCGCCATCGTACCTGATCATAATCAGCCCTTAGAAACACACTGCTCATTAAATTAATTGGGCGCACGTAATTTGACTTGAACAAACAAACTTTAGCCACGCCGGTGACGGCGGGCCAAAGCGAGGACAGCAAGTGCCAGGTACGGACAATTCGAGCCCAAAAGAAGGCTCGCACTCTGATAAAAGATAGCGCGGGTCAAGAGGGCATCGCGCAAACGAAAGAACTCGAACCAGGTACAAAATGCCCTGGTTTGGAAAATTTAAGAATTTGAAATGCAAAGGATTTATAATTCAACTAAAAATATACAGGTTAAGCCTGAAATAATTGGATAACTGGCGAAACACTAAGGCAAAGCCGAAAAATTGTTTCAACTCTATGAAGAAACTGCGTAATTGTATACCGCTAGTCTAAGTTTTTAAAAAGTTTGCCTTTCAATAGAATGATGAAGCTAGCCATATTGCAAGAAACGATATTGATGTTCAGAATACAGATTTGTAACCGTATTGTTGTTTATGTAGAATATTATCTTGCAATCGATGTAATTGAAAGCATAAATCTGCCCGTCCATATATATTCGAGCCAAACACGATCAATTACTGAAAATCTGTACCACTGGGTATGTTTCTTCCCTTAGAGATAATGGATTACGGAACGTCGACTAGTAACTCAAGATAATTAAAACAGGTGATTTTCAATAATTATTAGGAAAGTAATCGACAAGGTACGTTTTTCCAGTACATTGCAAACGAAGTCCATTGTACAGTTCTGGAATTTCTGAGGAATTATTCTACCTAACATAGAATTTCGGCTACATCTACAAATACTACGCGGTCTAAGCCGAAATTCTATGTTAAGAAAAATAATTCGAGCCTCTAACAGTATATAATTTCTGAGGAAGTACATTTCATGATTTAGAAGAAGCTCATTTCTCTAGAAACGTTTATTAGAAGTGATTAGTCATATACTGACTAATATTAATATTTAATACTGTTTATAAATCACGCGTCTTTGATGCTTCAAGTTTTTCTTTACAAAATATTTTGCCTTTTAAACTGTGTAATTCTAAAATTTTACATTGAGAGCTAGAAGTACCGAATGATGAATGTTCCAAAATTGAAAAAGAGACTAAAAAGCACTAGTGTCGCAAGCAGAGAATGTGTCGGATAGACAGGAAACATACTTAACTGTCTCTTGTCAATGCGAAGCAGCATCATGGCGGCGGGCTTTCTCGGAAATTCATCATGCACGAGTAACAAGAGTAATGTTCGCCAACGAGGCGGCACTAATTCGCGTTTGGCTTGCAACCTACTTATCGGCATTACCAAATATGCTAGCAAATTCCAACTTTCGAGTAGATTAACTTATCTAAAAAACAAAGACTCAGCCATTAGGCTTTCCGCAAGGATGGCCTTTTAGTGAAGCACAGCTTCGCAGAAATGCTGAACTACTTTCCGAAGGTGTACCGAGCTTGAATGCGAGATTTTCAACCACCGCGGAGTCCTTCGGAAAAGTAATTAATCTAATAATCAATTTGGAAACTAATTCCGCAACAGCGATCCTCCGGTGGATAATACTTAAATTACTCGGATTCCGTTGGCTACAGTTTTGCCTGGCAGAGGTGTACCGAAATTCTATAAAACTTTTCCTTTTGGCAGATACAAACACGAAGTTCGAATTAAGACTTGTCCAACAAATTTAACGAAAATCCCAGAAAGAAGGGAAAACAACAAAGATTAGAACGTGTTAGTAAATATGTTTCTGCTAGAATTGTAGTAAACATTATTTTTTAGTAACTACCAGTATCTCAGAATAACGAGTTCCTCATTCTGTTGGACAAAGAGCAATAATCAAGTGTTTTATTAATGATGAGGTAAAACCGGCTTTGTTTAAATTTAAAGCATACTTTGGGAATGATTCCTGCATAAAGATATAGATCTAAGAATACTAGAAAGCAAATTTATTACGTCTAATACGGGCTTGCGTAGATGGACTTGATATTGAAAAAGTGTATGACTTAACACAGTTAATTGGCAAATCATGGAATTCTTGGATGGATGAAAGAATCCAGGTGCTTAGTCGCTTCCAGAATTTCCTTAATCCAGAATCGCATTGATGTGTAAGTTTCAAGAGAGTTTTTGATATAGAATAGCTAGGTTTTCTTGACGTTTGATTAATTTTGGCTGCATATTTTGTAAAGCTATTTATAGTTTGTTGGGTGCAGGTGACACCCTGAGGTTGCTCCATTAGCTTTTCCTGTCAGTGGCTATACACATGGCTTCCGGTGCATTTGAGATTGCCTTCAGGTTGAAATAATTTCGTGTATGCCCACATCTCTGACATCATTTGCTCACAATATCATCTGCAGTTATTGAATGTTGTGAGATTAAATCCTTTATTAGCTTTGTGTGGTGTAAATCTACGGAACACAAAAGTATAGAAATTTTATTAATGTTGTAGTGCCTGGTAACATAAAAACCGATCATCCAATATCTGTAAAAGTCAAGGATATTGGTATATTACGTGATTATGCTATAAGAAGTAAGTGACCTGCCTACAAATCTATAAAGATGTGAAATTTCTATTGATTTTCTGTGAAAAATCTTCTTAGGCTTCCATTGACGTATAGTTGTAGCGGTGAGACAACACAAAGTTAATAGCTCTTAGAGGTACTTTCCCATTCTATAAAATTGTCTGTAGTAATAATCTTTCGTAAGAATAAACAAATAATATTATGCAATTAACACTTTTAAAGGCTCTAAAATTATGATAGCAGTTAATAAAGCTTCAAGCATTTAAAGTACATATTATTTTAGAAAATCTTCTATAAATGTGCTAGTTTAAGTTTTGCAAATTGTATGAATAGCATTGGCTTTGAGTTAATAATTTGTAAAAAACGGTTTAAAAATAGTATTAGCCTTGATTGAAACATAAAATGTAATCAGAGCAGCTTCAGAAATAATAAATAACAAAACAAAAGATGGGGGAGGCGAAGCCCAGCTCTGAGGTGTGTTATTTTGGCTTTCCCACAAATAATCCATTTAAAAGCAAATGAATACCCACTTCTCTCAATTTAGTGTTTTAAAATTAGAGCAGTGTCTTTTGGGTAGGCTGTTGAGCGTTGCTTTGGTTCGTTGCACGCCTACAGGAGTTTTAAAAAGTATTGAGTAGCACGTCAAGTGGTAGATTTTGTTCCTGTGGCAAGATTTGGAGCAATTGTGAGATTAGCATAGCCCTGGAAACGCGTGGGAGGTAGCGACATTCATGCTGAGCAGTGCGGAGCCTTGGGAACTGGGGCAAAGACGGAGTTTTAAGCAGTTTTGGAGTAGTGCAGGCTGCGGACGGTGTTTTAATAAGTATCTGGGTTGTTGCAGCCTGCCAACGGAGTGAAAGAGGAGCCCTGTAAGTCGTGGGATTTGCTGTGGGGACACCCGATGTCCTATTTTGCATGAGGGAAGCGAAACAAGGTCAGAAAGTTATCTTAAAATTTGAATTTGGTAAAATTTTTAAAGTTGTGTCGGTTTTTGCACATTTTCGTTTTGTTGTGGCGTCTATTTACTTTCATTTGTTAAATCACTTAGGCAATGCACTCTTACGTAATTATTGATATAAATTTTTAATAGGAAGCCAACTCGTTTTTGAAAAATTGTGAGGCTGGTGCGCCATGTTTGTAAAGTTGTTCCCATCAGTTGAAATATCTAATTTTGTAGCGGTCCCATAGGATAAACAAGCGGTTGCTAAAGCGATTGCTTTTAAAACTCATAGAAACCATAATATAATTCAATCATATTTGCTAGGATGTACAAATTCAACCCTTTGAGATGATAGAGCAATTTATTTAAGTAATAATAATATCACTAGCATATACACTCAAATAAACTGAATTAACAAACATAAGAATATACTATTACAATAATGTTAAATATTAGTACAGATATTGCTAGAAATATTAGAAAGAAATATATACAGACTAAGAGAAATATAGCAGCGGCGAGATATTACCACTAAGAGAAGTAATAATCATATAATCTTAATGATCTTCTGGTCCTTCTCGTTTCCTTTATATGTGCCTTTTTTTTCTCTAAAAATCTGCAAGATTTTCTATTTCAGGTAGCTAGCAGCTTTAATTAAGCTTATAGAATGCATAAAGAGTATTTTTCATAAGTGAGCATACGTGTTAATCCTGGAAGTAGGATATGTCAAAAGCAAAGTTTCTGCACAAAGGTAATTTCTAAAACTTGTACGTACTAAAATGCTTGCATAGTATTAATACTATCAATGTGGTAGGTTTTACTATGCTCTAGACAAAAGGTATATAAGCCTGCAAAATATGGTAATTGAATTAATCGCCAGGAGTTCTGCTAGAAGTTATCATGTAGCAATCGATATCACATTTGAAAGTCAAAGAAAAATTATAATTTACAGATTGTGATTTATTAACCTGTAATACATAAAGGTAGCAACTGGAAGCCAAACTATAATTGTTCATTGCAATGTGTTTGTAGTAAAAAACGAAGAAATGAAGGTGCACTGATAGCAGCTGTGCGCATGAAAAGTAGAGAAGAAAAAGTAAAAACCCTCGAATATCAAAAGATACATTTTTATACCTATTACAAAATGCTTTAAAACAAAATTCTCCAAAATAAACAAAACTAAATGCCCAACTACAAAGCATTCAAAGTTGGAAATTTCCGTAAAACGAAGTTAAAGTATTCGAATTAATGTAACTATAACAAATACATTTAGATTATTTAGATTGCCCCACCAATCTCGTGTCGATATTGTACTAGCTCAAATTAAAATTTTCAATGTAACCAGCTTAATAATGTCATGGTGATAAAAAGCAATATTATATCCAGTTGTAACACAATGGGACTGCTCTGAGAGAACGCACGAAAGAAGGTAAGAAAGCATGAATAACTGTTTTTGCAATTTCTTTTTTTGTTGCAAAATAAAGTATGATCAAAAATTATTTTCATCTAGTATGGCTATGGAATACTTCTTAATTTATGAATGCAACTACATTTATACTTAAATGTCAAAATTTGACATTTGCTTTTTAAGTGAGTTATAGTTGCATTCATAAATTAGGAAGTATTCCATGGCCATACTAGATGAAAATAATTTTCGATCATACTATAGTATATTATGATACCAGTGTATAAGTACGCATTTAAGAGCACGACGCTACTTTTTCTACAATCGTAACAGAAATATAAAAACCTAATTCGGTGACACTTTTTCCGTTACATTGTGTTAGATATTCTAGGTTATGTTGAAACGATAAAGAAGCTGACCTGCGGTTAATTAATTAAAATAATTAATTGTAGTAAAAAAATCGCAAATTAACGCCCTTAAAGTTCGTACTACACGGAAGCTCTAAAAATCTTCACTTGCCGCGATGGCCGAGCTAACTCAAATTCGGCGATATGGTCGTGGGTTCAAACCACCAGCTGTGTACCCTGCAAAGTCTTCAAAAGAAAGGATATGGGCTCCAGAAATCAGATAATTTCGAATAATTTAAATAACCTAGAAATAACTAGCGTTAATTTAATAACTACTGAATAATCTGTAGTATGGTAATTTAATAATAAATAATCAAAACAATTTGATCACAAATAATGTCACAGTAGAGTTGTGCAAGTTAAATGAAAGTTGCGACACGCACCAAGAAACCCCTTTTTGGCTTATTCAATTCATTGTAACCACAAATAAATCGAGTGGTATGCATACCGCTGTCATTTAAGAAAACCTTTCTGTTCAGGCTATTGAAAGCAAAAAGCGTGAATGCTCCTTTTACAAAGGTTCAATTACACACATAAATTGTAGCTTTAAATATTAATCGTAATTATATATACGCATTAAGCTTCAAGTATTAAAATAGATTGACTCTATGAGATTAAACTTTATATGTTAATAAAAACGGAAAGTACAAATTTAAGCTGCCCGAATCTGCTTAAAAGCAGGAAGACCGTCCACCTTTAAAGTAGTATAATATAGCACCAAGAATCACTAACCTCCGACGCCCAAGGCAGCTGTTAACCAAAGGCTGGCCAGGAGTTGCTATACCCGGGGGAGAAAGCGCCAGGGATGCGTCCGTAATTGCAGAAAAACCATTCTCCAGACGCAGGAGCTAGGTAGGACGTTAGCAGGTGTTGAAAATTAAATCGGACGGCAACCTTACTTCCAAGATTAAATTCTCGGGTAAAACTGTCGATTAAGAGCTAAAGAAATGCAATTAATAGGAGAATAACAAACAGAAAAACACCATAGTACCTGATTATAGTCAGCCCTTCAAAATTAATCGTCGTGGCGTATACGAACGGGACCTTTTTAGAAGCAAGTTACTTCGTCGAGGTGCAGGAAAAAAATTCTTGCGCATTCGGCCAACTAACAAAGATAGCTGAACGCTGCGACCTCGCGATAATGTTTTTGGGGCTTTCCAGAATCGGTACGAAAAGAGTGCACTGGTAAATTGAAATATTTCGAAACAATTGATTATGCGAAGACATTATACAGGCTGGTCCTGAAATAATTGGTATGTGGAGAAAACTTACGAGCGAAGCCGAAAAATAGTTTTAATGTTGACATTCAAACTTATGGCAGAGCATGTTTTAATATAGTATTAAAACACGCCACCAATGAAAACATGCAAAAAAGACGTAAGTCGGGCGCTAATATTAAGAGTGCTACAAACTTCACCTTTTTCACTAGAAACTGTGCAAAAAGTTGTCATTTTGACACGATCGTGTATAAGTGTCATTAAAGCGCCAGAGACGTAAAAGCACTCCGTTTCGCGTTGTGCTCTGAAACTCGTCACACGTGCTTTAAATTCGTACTTATACGCTGGTATCATAATATACTATTGTCACATAAGAAACTCCCTTCCATTATATTTTTTTTAGTGATATATGGGAGGATAAAGAATTTATACTTTTTTTAATTATGAACAAATCCAAACATAGCTGAATTCGTTAACATGTCTGCTCCTTGGTTCGATTCTCGAATATCTACCCCAGAAAGACCCGTTCGTCTTCCGTCAAAAGCTGGTTATGGGATACGTCTAGTATTAGTGAAGCATGAGGAAATACTTAGGCTATGGAAGTATCCTGCGCGCAGCGTATACTAATAAGTACGTAAAAGGTACAAATACTTAAATTTGGAACAATACGAATGCGTTAGAGGAGGCAAAGGCACCCAAAAGAAAATAAGAAAGTATTTTTTGTATATGAAAGCGATCTAATAAAATAATTTATTACTATTATTATTTACCTTAATTAAACATTTGGTTGTGTCGGCGGGATCTGTTGCATACTGCTATGCCATTTTAAGTTTTAAGAAATTCGCAAGATTTTCTCGCACTGATCGATGGCAGGAAGCGATACTTTAGTTTTAGTGACGCCCGCGACCAAAAAATGCGCGACACCGTCATTTGCGTCATACAGTCCCGCATAAGACCTAAATTGGATCTGCCATTTGAAAAAAGCAACGGATGGCAATTGAGTTGAACGCGGCGCTCTTGCCTTACGTGCTAGACGCAATACAATTGCAACAGTCATTTAGTCCTATATCGTAATGTAATCAATACAGAGTAACGATACAACTTCAACCGGCTAAAATACGTTAACCGATTCCACCGGACGCTGACGAACGACTGTGGAGTCGCACATTCAATACGCTCTCAGCCTCGCTCAGCGGCGTAGAAACCACTATAATTTAGGGGGGGGGGACAAACATTTTTTTTAAGTGTTTTAATATAACTAAGCATTATGTTCGACTGTTCCATAAACGCTTTATTACTATAGTATTATTAGCGTCCATAAAGTGCCACTTTACTCCATACAGTAAGTAAGACGGCCGCCTGTCAATGTCTAACAGTTATTATTAAAATAAGTGTCAATTTTATGAGGGGCAATTGCTCCCTTGCCAGCCCCCCCCCCCCATCAAGCCGGTTCCTGCACCCCTGGCCTGGCTTGTACGGCAGGTCAGAATTTTCGAAGTTGTCGTCCAGTTGAACATCTCCGAGGGTCAATTGAGAATTCTCGCTTTACTGTCACTGCACCAAACATCTCCAAGGGCCACTTGTGCCACAGGTCAGAATTCTCAATTTTATGTCCTTCCGCTAAGCATCTTTAAATGTCATTAATGTCAGAGATCATAATTCCAGCATTCCGTAGTCCAGACCAATAGTTTGGAGATCTTTGGTACTCCAGGTTAGAATTCACGTATTTCTGTCGTTCCGCCGAAGATCTGTAAAAGGATCCCTGATGCCACAAGTAAGAATTCACGCATTTGTGTCGCCCCGATGAATATCTCAGAGGGTATCTCATACTCCAGGTCACAATTCTCAAATTTCTGTTGTTCCACCGTACAACTCCAATGGTCATTGGTGCCACAAGATAGAATTTACACATTTTTATTGTCTCGACAAATATCTTTGAGGGTTTCTCTGTAACAGATCAAAATTCTTTCGTACCGCCGAACATTTCCAATAGTTACTCGTACTACAGGTCGGAATATCCGTATTGCTGTCGTCTCGACAAATATCTTTGAGGGTCCCTCTGTCCCAGATCAGAATTCTCCCCTACCGCCGAACATTTTTAATAGTTACTCGTATACAGGTGAGAATTTCGGCATTTCTATCGCCTCGACAAATATATACCAGGGTCTCCGTGTCCCAGATTAGAATCTTCTCCTACCGCCGAATATTTCCAATAGCTACTCGTACTACAGGTGAGAATTTCCGTATTTCTGCCGCCTCTATAAATATCTTCGAGGGTCTCTCTGTCGTATTTCTGTCTTCTCGACAAATGTCCTCGAGGATATCTATTGCTCCAAGTCAGGATTCCCGAATTTCTGTCGTCCCAACATACATCTTCAAGGGTTACTCGTGCCACAGGAAAGAATTCTGGCATTTATGTAGTTCGGACGAATATGTTTAAGGGTCAATTGTGCCACAACGCAAAATTCAGACATTTATGTCCTTTGAGGGTTCTCGTGTCCAAGGTCACAGTTCTCAGAATTGTGTGGTTTCAACGAATATTCTGAAGTTTCTCGTTTCGCAGGTTAAAATTTTCAAATGTTTGTCGACCCGCCCCAGATGTCGACGAATATGGTCCAGGTTCACTTGTGCCACAAGTCAGCATTTTTGCATTTATGGCTTTCCGAGGATTATCTTCGAGGGCCTCTTGCGTTCCACCTCAGAATTCTCGAATTTCTGTCGTGTCGCCGGAGATCTCCAAGGGTCCGCATTTCTGTTGTCTTGACGAATATCTTCCAAAGCATCTTATCTTCTAGGTTAGAACGCTCGAAATTTTGTCCGTACTTCTGGTCAGAATCCCTGTATCTCTGTTGTTCTGATGGACATCTCTGAAGATTTGAAAGAAGCCCACCCATCTCATTGGGTATGCCTTATGGAAGCTGCAACATTCTAAACTTCTAAGGTAATTAAACGTTAACAGATCGAGGCCTAGATAAGTTTGCAGCTGCTCCAACTTCAACGACTCCCTTTGCCGACGTCGTTCCCTTACGGATTTAGGGATTCTAATCGTCGAGTGCGGTGAGAGTCATAATCTAGTGCCGCCCGAATAATAATTACATTAGACGTACCTTCTAAATTGATTTAGTCAGAAACACATATCCTTTTAGAATATAATAATTCAAATATTATTGTTTTTCATAGGAATTACTAGAAACTGCTAGATAATTTATTAATTTTCTTTAAAATTAGTAAGGAGAGTTTTGAGAATTTTGAAATCCCCAGCATGAACCCTGTGATTCAAGTCGAGCGATCTGCGGCCTGGTTTTCTAGTAGGTTGTAACCTTGACGGGTTAAGGTTTTCAATTAGTTTCTGTACTTGTTTAGTCTGCAGTGCCTTGATAGTATTCCTACGACAGGTTTCAGTTTAGTTATTGATTGGTTCATAACGTAAAAGTTACTAATTAAAAGCTCTACGACAGGTTTCATTTAAATAGTATGTGGCATCTTTTTATAAAGTGTTCTGCGCATTTCGCGGTTTACAAGATTTGGAAAGGCCTGTGATGGTAGCTATATTGTCTGCTAGGCAGTTAAGAATAATATCATCAAAAAAGTTATCATTCATATTAAATGGTGGTACGACGTTTATGAAACGATAAAATTAAACAAATTCAAAAAGTAAGTAACGAAGAATGGAGAAACCCGAAAAATAAAATGTCGTCATAGTGTTTGTAAACGGGAAATGTCTTAAGCATGTGGACTACATGGTTAAACTATAAATACAATTCAGATTAATATTTATTTCATTATTGATTAAACCTCTCTCACAAATAAAAAATATCAGAGTTTATTTGCTCTTCAAGTACTTTACAGAACAAAAACAGTACAACAGTTCAAAGAAATCTAATAGTAATACTGGATATGTATAGTTATTTGTTTCATTAGTACAAAAGTGCATGATTTCGGGACAAGTCCCGAAAACGCATTTTTTGTGCGAATGAAACATACTATTTTTTCTCCAACTACTCATAAATTTGGTAATATGACTTATTAGTTAGAATCAAACATTGTAGGTTGTATTGTAGAACTGTCATGGCGCAAATAAACAATCACTATTCGGGGAAATTAAACAACGACGACGGCTATTGCCGAATATTGACAAAGCGTTTGTGTTTTATTTAAAATTTACCATGCAAAACCCTATCTTGCGTCCATTTTTGTACTATTGCAAATATGAATCGAAAAGTGTACAGTTGCCAAGGTAATTGGTGAACATCCCAAATGACTTACTTTATATACAAAATTATTCGACAATATGGCGTCTTATTCGTGTGGTTGGAGAAAAATTCAATTTCCTGAGATTGTAAAGCTAAATTTATCCGCTGTTATTTCTTTTATTTCATCTCAAATGGAACTATGTTTGACTTTGCGACTGACATTACGTTTTGTATGAAAGGAAACCAGATTTTGATTATAATCAAGGCAAATGGAAAATAATAATAATAATAATAATAATAATAATAATAATAATGATAATAATAATAATAAACGTTTATTTATTCAATGTTTACACATTATATGTTACAATAAACCAAACTAATCTAACGGCTTAACAAAAACAAATTATTAATTAATTGAGCAAGTGAATGCAACCATCATAGCTAGAAAATAAAATAACAGAAATTCATTTTTCAATATAATAGGTTCTATCATAACATGTTTTCTGCGTGAGCACTTCTCGCGGCTGCCCTTTTAATTTCAATTTTCGCGCGAATATTTGAATTTGAAATTTTTCAGTTCAATTTTTTGAATTTAAACTTCCCGGGGTGTCGGCCATCTTGGTTTTCTGCGTGCGCACTTCTCGCGGTTGTCGTGTTAATTTTAATTTTCGCGGAAATATTTGAATTTCAAACTGTTAGATCTTCCGTCTCCCTCATCTGGCGTTGGTTGTCTCTCTCTTGCATTCACAGAAGGGTTGTTTATATTTAAAAAAACCTCTGGACGAGCTGGATTCGAACGGTCTACGTTCGTGTTCACCAAATTAGTTGCAAGCGTTAGTGGCTCGAGACCACGGCGGTGCTGCACATTTTAATGTGTATAGCGTAAAGATACTTGCCCTGCTCTGACGTCACGAGCCCAGATTTAAAACAAACGATTTTTTCAAAAATATTAATTATAAGAATGGAAATGTCTAGCTTATTGTGTTTAAAGGTTGATACAATTTTTTTTTAAATTAGATTTGTAGGTGGATTTGCTAGAAATAATTCGTCTATTTTTATAATTTGAGCGACGCGCTATCGAGATTGTCATTGTCCCTACCTACTATATAGTTGGAAATTTCCGCTCGATCGTCGAAATTTGAAAGCTATATGAATAGAAATAATTACTTTATTTTTATAATTTGCCCCAACAGATCGGATGCTGTCTCACATAATCTTCATTGAATTCTATAGTAAATTACGCGGCGGTCATTTTCAATTTTCGCGATAATATTTGAGTGACTAACAGTTTTTCAAAAATTTAAATTATAAAAATGGGATTGTATAGCCTGCTGTGTTTAAAGGTTAATACATTTTTTTAAAAATTGATTTTGTAGGTGGATTTGCTAGAAATAATTCGTCTATTTTTATAATTTGAGAGACGCACTATCGAAATTCTCATTGTCCCACCCTGCTATATAGCTGGAAATTTCCGCTCGATCGTCGAAATTTGAAAGTTGTTATTGAAAGTTGATACAGAACCCACAGTTCAAATTTAAAATGTATGTCATTGTAGAATTATTGAAGTTTATCCATGTAGGTGGACATTCTCTCGCATTTTCAAATTTTTAAATTAGCGCCCATTACGTCGTATGATCCTAATTATCGATGCGGAAACTTACGACTTCGCGCGAAATTTCTAAGAAATGCTAGAACAGTTTGATTTATACAATTATGAACCGTCTGTCCATTATTCATATAGCATATTTGAGAAATATAGAATTGGAAACTTTATGTCAGGTGTCTAGACAGGCTACAACTTGTTTATTTCGAACGAAATCTGGTCTGACGTCATGACCGCGGTGTATTTTGAAACAAAGAAGCAGGTTCTAGGAATTCACTGGCTGTTTACTTTGTCTGAGATGGCAACGTATCGTTATAATTTCCTCTATTTCGTACTACCAAATTTTATAAAAGTATAAAAACTGCATCTTGTTTTCCAACAAATCGGTGCAGGTTGATGGAACGACGGTCTTTTAAATTTGTAACACCGAGATTGACATGTTTGGTTTTTATTTTATAAGTAAGCGTCTGAAATTGTGTCATTATATAGATCAAAACTGTATTTTAGTTTTAAAAATTCCAGTATAAATGCAAACGGATGAAAATAAAAACGCAATTGACCACAAATTAACATAAATTTGAATAAAAACAGACAATTTCGTTGAAAAAATGTTCTGACACTTTTATTTCACTTTAAATTTTACAAAACTGACATCATGTCACTTGAAATTATACAAAAAACGATATTTTTATTCAATAAGCGATAAAAAATACGCCATCCCACATCATTTCACTTAAAAAATTATCACATTTCGTTTACAAAACGAATCATAATAACGAAAATGATGTAAAAACAGTTTTAAGAGTTATTTATAAGCATAATTTTGCAAATGTTTTACACTTTTTTCTCTAACTTGTTGCAATTTTAGTAAGATTTGAATAAAAAACAGCAATTTCATTGAAACATATTCTACTACAATCATTTCGAAAAGCAAAATTTCAGCTAAGTAGACTCGTTGTGCCTTTTTATTACAGATTGATCGATATAATGTCACAATTTCGCCCTTTTAGTACAAAATTTCTTGTACTTTTGATAAAAATAGATGTATGATGACCACAAATTAACATAAATTTAAATAAAAACATGCAATTTCGTTGAAAAATCTTCTACCACCTACATTTCGATAAACAAAACTTCAGTTATGTGTACTCTTTGTGCATTTTTATTACAAAAATTCTTGTACAATTGACTGAATATCCATGTGATGACGACAAATTAACTCAAAATTGAACAAAAATTACGCAATCACCCATCATCTCACATAAATTTTCACAAAAATCGACATCATGTCACATAAATTATACAAAAACTGTCATCATGTCACTTGAAATTATACAAAAAACGATATTTTTATTCAACACACGATGAAAATTGAACAAAAATCACGCAATCACACATCATCTCACACAAATTTTCACAAAAATCGACATCATGTCACATAAATTATACAAAAACTGTCATCATGTCACTTGAAATTATACAAAAAACGACATTTTTATTCAACACATGATGAAATTAAACAAGAATCACGCAATCACACATCATCTCACATAAATTATGCAAAAAATGACATTTTAATTTAACACACGATGAAAATTTAATAAAAATCACGCAATTACGCATCATCTCACTTAAAAAATTATCACATTTCGTTTTACAAAACGATTTATAATAACGAAAATGATGTAAAACAGTTTTAGAGTTATTTCATAATTTTTCAAATGTTTTACACTTTTTTATAAAATGTATCGCACAAAATTAAAAAAAATCACAATTTTTTAAATTATGTCACGCCATTATGAAATCGTAGATTGATTTTTTGAAATTTTACACTTTGTAACTATAAAATAACTTCAAATACTAATATTTTAGCTTTAGATTTTGTAATTATTGCAGATTCGTGAAAAACAAAAGCAGAGTAGAAATAAAAAAAAACACAAACACTTTGTAATAAACAAATACGTATATTGTTCTTATTTCGTATAATACTTAATAATATAAAAATAAATGTACAGCTGAATGTCTTATTTTCTAAAAATTCGCTAACAATTTACAAAACTGTAGTTTGAGGTGCACAACATTTCAAATTAAAAAGGCTGCAAGTAATAAAATCAGAATTTCATTGTGTCATTTTAAAGTTTAAGATGCGCCCAATCTAGAATTCCCTTCGTTTTTGATATTGATGACATCTGCCTTAGAGGCGTTTTTCTAACGGCCGTTTTTTGGAGGCGTTTCCTTATCGGCGTTCTTCTGACTGAACCTTTTTGATGTGGACTTGGATGAGTAGCTGGTGTTTTTAATTTATATTCTAAATCGGACTCGCAGTTATCAGTTTCCATTTCGGTTTTTCCTGTAGTACCAGTCGGGGCTGGCACTTTTTGCTGTTTAGGTTTAGCTAGCAGCACATTAGCAACGTTAAGGTCTTTGATGTAATCAGCAAACTGTAGGCGTCCGGGTGGATTAATAGTTTTTCGAGGCCTCAGAGTGTCGTGAGCTAAATCGACTATGTTAGACGCCGGTAAAATTTCACCCTTTATAGTAACGGTACCCTTGCGGTCCCAGCTCACATCGTTTGAGGCACTCAAAATGCGTAGGAAAACTTCAGCTTCTTTCTTAAAAGTTTTGGGAAGTGTAAATAAAATAACGGCATTTGATAGGCTGTTATAGCTTGTTTCAATAGGTATTTTGATTGGCTGCCTTGCCTAGTTTGTGAAATGAAGGAATCTTTGTAGCACTTGGTTGTACTGCCCCCATTTATCGTGATCAGTTAATTTGGACTTTAAAACTTTTTGCATTTCGTCATCAAGCTGTGATAATATATTTTTCTCAGTATTTTTTCCAGACTTAAGACGTTGGACAAATTCCGGCGATACAATCAACATCTTCCGCTCTTGGTCCATTTTAGTCGAAAAGGCGCTCAGTCGTTTGTTCTGGTAGAGCCGTCGTGAATAAACTAACTTAAAATCGAGACTTTCATAATAAATATATAAAAAAATATGGCAGGTACGGGAATCGAACCCGCATTCTCTCTCTCGAGATCGGAGCTTGAATCTGACGCCTTAACCATTCGGCCAACCTGCCTCCTTATATAAACGAGCACTCTCTGCATAATTAAGACAACATATAGTTTAAAAGCCGTCTATTTGAAATTTCATACAATATTTCATATAAATTAAGCCATATACAAATTTCTAAATCAGGTTTTGATTATATTTATCGAAGGAGTTCAAATAATTGAACTTAGAAAAAATGTGAAAAATTTCAAATTCAAATATTCGCGCGAAAATAAAATGGCAGCCGCGTAATTTAATCAGTAGCACATATGAAAATTCATTAGATCAAACCGCTAAATTAATTGGGTCAAACCGCGGATTTAATTGAATTTAATTCGCGATTTTAATTGACCTAATTAATTTGATATCACAATCAAGGTATCCCTATACTACTACCAAGTCAGATAACCCATAATTAAAATTTTGTTAATAAAATTTGTCTATCAACGGTTTCGAATGCACGTTTCAAATCAAGAAGAACTATAACAACAAATTTATTGGCAAGTTTTTTTAAGTAAAGTTGGACAAAGCTTCTGTACAAAATACAAACAATTCTCGAAAAAATTACATTTAGAATATTAGCTAGGCATACTGTTTTATTATATTTTGAATGTAAGGGGGAAGAGGTTACAAAACTGATATATACAGTTCAATTGCAAGAAAATATTTTACACTGCAATAGTAATAATAATCACTGCATTTAGTAAACTTACCTTAATATTTCAGTAATGCATGTGATGGATTCCGGCCGATTCTGAATGGCCTAAACTGTCACTTGCATGAAGTATTTAAAGGTTGAACACTTCAGCAGACCTAAATTTGAGTGCATCCTCGTTGGGGTGTGTAGAGAGGTTTGAGTTTTACTATTCCTCCTGTGTATAGAGCGCTATTTGCATTGTGTCGTTTAGGTATGTCGTGTCAATATATGGGTCTCAGATTGATACTGTTTAACTCCTTGTGAAGCAAAATGCAGTGTCCGCTTTCTTAACGATACATTTTTTCTGAAAATCCACGAGACAAGTTGGATCAAATTTGTACGCTGAGCACGCACATTTCATCGCCAAAAGATGCAAACATCAAGTGGCCTATATAGAAATAACACGAATTTGTCCTTCGTATCTTTACAAGTACAACTGTCTTAACAGAAGCCAGCGGATCTCTTCTTCCACAAGACCATCTATCTTTCCCATTGCGTTAATTCGAACAACTTACTACATGTCTTAAACGGGGTTTCCTTTATGACATATTTTCTGGACAGAAATCCAAAAATTGTCTCCACACATACTTTTTATTACAAACGGCATTTCATTATGTTGTTAATTTTAATTATGATGTCGTCCTCAATTTATGACATTGTATCGCAATTAAATTGTGTGTAGTGTTCCCTTTTATTGGTTTTATGCACGTTCTAATGAGGCATAAATAAAACTAATTTGCTTATTTTATAGGTACTAGAGTATCTTCTTAAAAACTTTAGTAATGAAGTGAAAATTAACTACATGCATGTTGTTAGCGTCAGCAGCTTTCTAGTGGCACAAATTGTATTACTATTTGCTATTTGATTGATTATTATTTTCTGCTATTTTTATAAATTATTTGACTTGAATTTTACTAAAACACGTTTTCTAAATGAATAGTCTTGCATGACGAATCACTTTCCTAATGCGTGTGCTCTATTTTAAATCAGCGTGACAGAGCCGTTGATTAATAGTGGAATTATAAAGTATGACTGATTCGTTTGCTGGCAATTTCTCTAGATACGATCATTCAAAGCAGCCTTCAGACGATCTGTATCGAAAATATGACAATCCTCATAAAATTAGGCTGGAATTATATATAAAAATTCGTTTGAAATAAAGCAATACATTATGTGCTTCGAGAATGAAACAAGTCAACGAAATGAGCCTAGCAGCAACGTTTCTTATCAACTGTAACAGATTTACCGTATACAATTAAAGTATTTAGTTAATTGTAGCTTCCACAAGAATTATGGGAACATTTCAAAATGAAAGTTCTACGTCACAATCGAACAATTCCTGAGACGCTTATCTTTATTTGTATGACTCTGAGCTATACTTTGATATCAAAACGGTATTTTTCTATTTACTATTCAATTTCTTTAGTTCTACAACTACAATGGAATGAACATCTCTACATCTCAATATTTGCAACTCTGCGAGCATTTGATATGTTTTAGAGATGTTTTCGATATGGATTATTTATTTTTATCTTTCTTTTAATTTTCTAATATTAACAAAAATCGTTTGGCTTTTGTTGAAGTTATTATATTAAAGGACGCCTGTTTTCGAGCGAAACACTGAAACAGCGAGGCGTATAGATATGAAAAACCAAATTAATGTTCAGCTAAATGGAATAACAAATTCATCAAATGCCAAAGGTCAGTCACTTGGCAACGAAATAATTGTTCTCGGTAAATTTTAAAGCCAATAAAGAATTCTCGTGGGGAATGTCGAGTTTTTGTTGGAAATAACTGCTGTGGATAGAATAAAAATTATAATTTAGAAATTGAGTAGAAATTTATTTAATTTGAGCATAAGGCGTAGTTTAGTTCGTCGCAATTTTTTAATGGAATTGAATTTAAACCGGCGTAAAAATTGCGTGGTTAAAATTCCACTACTCTATACACTTTTTTAATATTTATTTTTTTTTATTACTTGAAGAACAGTTAACCTATGAGAACTACAAATGCGATAACGGCAGCTAAAGGTCAAATAATAATCATGTTAACACAAAGAAATGCTGTAGTCAACATTTAACAGCCTTTTATCAGCATTGCTTGTCACTACTCTCCTTTCTTCTAACGTTAGATTTTCTCTCACAATAACTGAGAAACAAAAAAAAATTTTCCATATAAATATTAATACAACTTGATACACTCGGTATAAAATAAACAACAGAAGGCAACAATTATTGCTGAAATATGCAGCATGTGAAAACTTACTATTAACCCATTGTTGTGCAGTAAAAGTTGAAATTTATTATAATTACAGCATTTGAAACATTTGAGATTCCCCTATGTATTAACATATTTGCTAAGCACTTTTATTAAACTACCAAGAAGTAGGGAGAAGGGGGAAAATATATATTATATAAAACTGTTACTCCAAGAAGAAGGAAATATATTAGTCCGATATAATTAGACGAAATCGCCTTTCAACGATTGCGTTAATTAATTAACAAAATAAACAAAAATCTTAAACCCCATGCAACATAAATTCTAACCAAAAGATCTCACAAAACGATAGAAAACATACATGGTAGTCAAATGGCAGATGCACAATATGGGAGGTGTGCAAGAGGTAATATTGGCACTACCATTGGTAATAATGAAATGTGTTGTTGTTGGTTATGGACAAAGTATGAGGAGTACCAACTGCTATGGTCAAATGGTGACAGTTCCACCGGAGACCTAGGAAGGGATCAAAAGATGGTAGTCTGTAGAGACCTTTATCCAAATTTTTTATCTTTAAGAACCTTAGCGGGACCAGAAATCGATCTCGCAAACCCTTGAGTCGGTAGTCAGGATTCTTAATCAGTGATTAACTGATCTAGGCAATAAAGAAATACGTATATTAGAAAAAAAAATTATTACACAGTATACATAGATATGACGAAAACACTTGTCACTGTGAAATAAAGGAATTTGTTTAAAATTGTAAATAATCTATGGTTACCATACAAGAACCGAAGAATAAAATACAACATCTATAAACACTAGAAAACTATGGTAACAATTGGCAATGTGCCTACAAGAGGAGGTTCATATTAATAATACCCGAAATATTTGAAAGGATGCAGGTAGTAATTATTATACAAGAGAAGAAGACCTACAATCAGCAATAAATGACACCGGCGGAATACCACAAAACAACGACAGGGAAAAGATAATAAAACAATATTTATAGAAAAATCACCAATGAAAAGTTAGCGATGCAGTTACCAGAACAACTGCATCACTATCAGATGATAAATAAAATTCAAAAAGTGAAACTGGCCTTCTACAAAAAGAGATCTCCTTGAATAAAAGAAAAGATTTCTGAAAGCCTACATGCATTGCAGTGCTATGTCGCTTTATATGGTAGTAACGCATAAACCATAGATAAACAGAATACTGGAATATTTGATGGATGGTGTTACAGCAAGACGTTAAACATTTTGAACAAACATTGAGTCCCTGGAAATCAATCGTATAATATATAGAATATATTATCTCAGGGGACACATTCTAGAATACTTTGCAGTGCTGTCACGATACTTTGTAATAGTCGGTAAACGCGTGTAACAACAATTAATAGCGTTATTCAAGGTACAATGTACAAAATTCTCGTGTTATTAATAATCAACAGATAGCTCCTTCAGGCACATTAGCCGATTCCCAGAAACAAAGCCGTAACACAATATTGATTTCCCAGACATAGTTCACATTGCCATCCTTCCCTACTCAGCACAAATTGGCAAATGGCAGTGAAGATAAGCTGCTTGTCAAAAACCTCGGAAAACTTGAGAATTCAAGGTAGGGAACCAAAATACCTCGAAGTTTAAAATGTAGAAAATGGCTTGAAACTATTTGTTTAACTACTCATATAGTGATAATAATATCGTGAGTTATTAATGGTAAGCCAATTAAATACCTAGTTAGATACTTGCAACTTACTTTTAACCCGTTACAAATCTTTCAATAAAAATCTCAGAGGTTGCTACTTTCGTGCCCTGGACGCTTAAGTAGTTCTTACGTGTTGAGCAAGGAGTAATTTCCACGTTACACTTAAAACTAGAATTTGACCTGGCTCGCCTGAGTGTGTTTGCAGTCAATGATATGCATTCAATTTGTATGTGTGTGTACTTTATTGTTTGTTATATATATTTATAACTAGTTTTCAGCGCTGAACTTTATACATACTTAGCACGAACCTGGAGAGCGCAACGCAAAGCTTGCAACAGAAGCCGAGGTGTTTTCGGTGAGCGAGGAGTGCTTGTAGTTTTCGGGAAGAAGTTAATGCCAGGCGAGGTAGTTTTTTAAAGTGCGTCACAGAGCCAGCGGATGGGAGCGTTAATGTATTTCCTGAAGGACTATGAATGCAGAGAATTGTTATAATAACGGCTATTAACTTCGAGGATACCGCCAAAGTCTTGCAGACATTCCAGTTTTGTGATTAGATGACCAGAAAGACCACGAAGGAAGCGGTCGCGGATTCGACTGACGCAATAGTTGAAGCATCATCGGGGAGACACATCCAGGTGTTGCGACATTCATTAGCCATCACAGAATGTGGCAATTTGATACCATATTTGGTCATTCGGTACGGTTAGCGAAGTAGAAGTAGAGTCATTGCAAGCCAAAGTGCGTACGCTTTCTTGCGCAGTAGATTGTCACTACGAAAGCGTCCTTAAAAACAGTTATCCGAGAGTAGATACTATTGTTTGAAGCGCCAAAGCTGTAGCTGTAGATTAGTAGAACAAACTTGTCATATACACAGCTGTCGGGGTATGAGTTAACCATTGCTAACATATAGATGCGTAGTAGAAATAGCTCTTTTCTTGTAGGTTGACATTATTGTTCATATAAATACCAATACAGCTATTCGTTCTGTGGTTTAATATTTAGGCCTATTACTAGTTGGCGCTTGTTACAGAAAATATATACACTTTTTTATTAATTCGAATGTAAACGAATTGACTCTTAATTTGAGTAGATTTTTCTAACTAATATATTCAGTTTAACACGAATCCAGAAGAACTTCTGCGTTGCTAGCACAACTGTAATAAATAAGATAAAGGAGATCTCGTTGCTGTTGTTCTAGCTTGCTGGTAATGGGCAAGGGAAAAAGTTATTTGTAATACACAGGAGCGTACATAGCAGCAGGCCAATTAAATGTCGCACTTAAGAGTAGCTAGCCGCCAGCCCGTAGCCTCGACGTTATTTACTCACAGAGAGTCACGGAAGTCCAGAAAGAATACACTTATTTTTTCTCATGCTTTTAATAACACCATCAAAATCTGAATAATAAACGTTTAACCACTAAACAACGTCATTAATTTTTTTTCTCTACAGCTACTTGCTTCTAAACAGAAAAATGCGGCGTTACCGCTGTTACAAATCAAATAACTCTTAGGGCCGGTTGCAGAAAGCAATGTTAAGTCTGGTGTTAGCTAACATCGCGTCAAAGTGAACAAAATCGCATCAAATTTTGTTTAGTAATGTATTAGTTACCATAAACATTTCAGATTTGATTCGTTTTTGTTCACTTTGACGCGATGTTAGCTAACACCAGACCTAACATTGCTTTGTGCAACCGGCCCTTAGTGTCTCCAACATTCTCAGGCTTCTCTACGCATCCCCAATATGGCGTTCCGGCTGCGGCGCCCGTCAGTCCAGGCAGCTCCTGAGCGTCCAACGAAAGCTAACCGTGAAAGCGGCCAACGCCTTCAGCACGGTATCCACCGAGGCTGCACTAATTCTGAGCCGTATACCACCAGTGGCCCTGACACTCCACGAGGCAGCCGACAAATGGGAATTACTAAAAGCAGGAAACAGGCCTCTGCAAATTGAGCTCGGCCTGCCAGACCAGGACATCGAACAAGGTATCTAACCTCCAACGGGTGTATCCATCGAGGTTCGCAACCACCACGTTCGAGCTGTGCACCGAGAACCTGCACAACGTCGTCTACTACACGGACGGCTCGAGATTGGAAACAGGCGAAGCGGGAGCAGCATTTGCCGTTTACAACTCCGTAGGAGAAGAACTCCTGGCGCGGACGTTCAAATTGCCCAAAGGAAGCACCATCTTCCAATGTGAACTTCTCGCTCACAGAGAAGCAATGACGCACCTAAAAGCAAACATAGGGATCTTTACTGAAACTTCCATCGTCTCCGACAGTAGAGCAGCTTTGACAGCACTTGCCAACCTGCACAGCCCAACCCGACTCGTGGCACAGACGTGGACGGTTTACGAGGAACTCGTCAAACGACGACTTTAAAACTGCATTGGACACGAGCACACCAGGGCACAGTAGGTAATCAGCGCGCAGACGAGTTGGCGAAGCAGGCAGCAGCAGAGGACACCCAACCCATATATGCGGACGTTCCAAAATCCATGATCACCACCACCCTCAAAAAGCGGACGAGAGTAAAATGGAACACCCGCTGGACGAATACCACCGTAGGCAGGCAGACTTTTGCAATTCTCCCCACTGTCGAGCACAGACAGCAGTTGCTCCAGGATCCCGACAAGAACCTGGTCCAGCTCATTACAGGACACGTCGGATGCGTGGCATACCTCACCCAAATACGTCGAAGGGCGGACCCAATATGCGAATGCCGAGAAGAAGAGGACATGGCGGAGCATGTCCTCTTAAGATGCAGACTCGAAAACCACAACAAAGGAAGAGAGGAACGCTGGCTACGGGACTGGTGGGCGGCCCTGAGCCGCTTTGCATCGCAAGTTCCCAGACTCCGGGATGGCAGACAGGCGCAGCAGTGACCAGTGACAAAAGTTTGCGGGTGCCCCTAGCATTAATCTAGGATTAAGTTAGTTAATGAGTTAATTAATTAGTTAGCTAAGAACAGCGCGTTACCAAATAGTGAACCAGTGAGCGGCAGCGCCTAGCGAGGACAGTTCATGAAAGACCTTAGCAATAAGTTACAATTAGGTTAAGCCAAGTAATTTAAGTAAATACCAGACAACACAACTGAGCACAATCCTTGCGAGAACGCAGTGCAATACTCGCAGTGGAACACTGTACCAATTCATTAAGTATGAATAAACATAATACTGGACGCTATTATCACGACCGTCCGCGCCCAATATCTAGAGCAACTCTGTTTCTCGTCAACCTCGCATTATAATGAATGCCTAATGTCATCCAATAAAGTACCCCGGACGTAGTTTCTTCTGCAGCTTCTATTTAGGTGACGTCAACTAGGGAAAATTAGCCTAAATAATACCATTCCAGTATTTCGTATAATTGGATGCGGTCATTATAGCGCCTTATATGTAATTTCTTTGCATCTTTTATCATTCTGTTGCAAGGAGTATATGCAGAACGTATTCTTATAATAACATCAATAGCTGGAGGTTATGGTAAGTAAAGCAATATCTAGACTACCATCTTCTCCCGACTGTAGATGATTCTTGTGGATTAGAGACGTCGTTGGCGTCTGTTTAATTATTATACCTAGTGGCGCCCAACATAATTATGATCAACCCTATAAAGACAATACATAAAATAGGAAAGGTGATGCACGTATTTGGTCAGCACCGCTTATGTCTCGCATAAACCCCGGTGAGAAAGCTCGTAATCAGATATCTTACCTGATTTGAAGCTCACGTTAGAGATGTTTTTGCTGCAGGAACAATCAATTAAAACAGCAACACAAGTACAGTACGGGAACAAAAAATGCCTTATAAATAAAGCAGAAAAACAAAAGACTTTAAAAAAATATAAGCAGAAACACCGGATTTCTGTTGATACTGTATCAAAGATTGAGAAGGAAAGGATGACAGTGATTTGAAGCTTCATATTTAGAGAAATATGCAATGAGGTAGACACATGCTGTCTCAAACCAACCTAGTGACTTGTTCGTAAAGATAACATTTAACATATTTAATAACCACTCTGGAGTGTTAGCATTTATTCATATTAACACATCTATCTTAATGAAAAATTTAAATTTAAATACAACCTTAAACACGTCTGTCAGAATGTCCCTTTAGCTAGACAAGATTTAGAACGCTATCAGTTGCGACTAGGTTCTAGTGCGATGGCACTGGCAACAACTTCTTCGAAAAGTTTGTAGTTGTTTAGCGTCAATGTGTTTAATTCGTTTATCATACCTATCAATTTGCAGTCAACGGAATTTGAATATACCGCATTTGGATTTTTTATTTTCATATACACATAGTTTGTGTATGCATGCTTTTTTATTATTAATTAAATTTAATCATTGTAATCTAGCATAACGGAAAGTGCGAGTCCGCCTAGTGTACGCGGGAACTTATAATTAGTCGCTAAAGTGCCCATACCGAGGACTCACGCTTGTGAGCTACTCGAAGTGAATTTCGTCAGCGGCAAGTTAAATAAAGTGGTTGAAAACCATTCTGTAGATAGTTTACTGCTTATAACTGCTTGTAGGCCCCAAGTCAATGTTGACACTTTAAGTAAGAGTTATTTTAATTGTGTACAGAATAAGCCCACATTGTGGCACCCTCTGCCAAGATTTTCCAATCGTTTCTATTGTTACGTGACGTCAACCACCAGAGCGGCACAATACCTAGAAGCCAGGAACCCTCGCAGTGTTCGTGGGATATATTCCCACGCCCTCGGAGGTTAATAACTAAATCCAGTCCGAGGGCACGTTGCAAACCTCATGCCTCGTGCTTTAGGTAACCTGATACAGAAAATGATTAGGAAGGTTAATCGATAAGCGTTTGCTCCAGGCATTGTAAAAATCTCGTGAGAGTAGAGGGATGAGCATGGTAAACTATTAAAGTTGTTATGCATTGAATTGCGACACTATCGAGTTTCGATGCACTTTAATCTTCGAGTTCTACATTACGTACTAACAGAAAGCAAAGACACTATCAGGTATAATACATACACGCATTTTTACAACCCCGTTAGGTTCCTTACAATTACGTTTTACCGACTCATAAATAATATATCGGTTGGATGGAGGAACTTTGTAAAAAGCGCCGCTTGGAGCAGTTGTAATTGATTAGTGGAGATCTTCAGGTGACACCTTAATGAATGGCTGCTTAAATATTGCTCCTGTTAGTGTCACCTGTTCAATGGCGCACCCTAAATATCCTACTCAGCATTTTGTCTACCTAACCAGTTGATCGACATTTTTGAATTTAGTAGGAAGATATTGAATTACAACAAGGTAATATTTAATACTCTAACTTCGAATGTAAATGCAAAGGGAAACCCCAAATAAAATTTTGAAATATAAATACCTGAAATTCTTTGAGGTGGGGGCAGAAATAAGCGACAACGCCGGTTGGGATAAGAGAATAGCGTGCCATTGAACGTGATGGGTTGGAAAATTGTACTGCATTTTCGAACTAGGTATAAATCGCCGATAACGAGGCTTTATAATAAGTAAGGCAGATCAACTAAACATACACAGTATATCATGCAATAGGCGGTAGTTCACTTTGAACAGATACGTATAATGTGTGTAACGTGGTTTGCGTGGTAAATCAATTTCACGATCTTTTCTTTTTAGTTTTAATAGTTTTACTTGGCAAGAGCGTCTACCTGAAGTTTTCAGCGTTGGCCACTTTCAGTTCGATTTACGTGCATTTCTATGTGTACAAGTGACCCTTAAAACAAAAGCAAATATGAGAATTCTTCGCGAGTCCAAATGCAACATATATTTTTAGTGATCGAAGACTCGTGCAAATTCGTTAAAAACTGATAATTGGAATATACCCATACCTCACCCTCAATAATGCTTTACAGTAGAAATAAATTATTTTGCTCAGTCGCATTACGCCATTGTTTGGATATTGCCCTAGAAATTATGCTAAATATTTTAGCAGTTATATCTTATATTATATAAAATTATCAACCGATATGAATTTGTTATTTGATCACCCTGCGTTAGTAAACAGTGGCAATTCAAAGTTGATTTTAAAATACTGTTTTAATGAATGCAGTTGCTATTTGCTATTAGTAAATACTGGACCTCCAGTTGTTTGTAGAAAATGTATCGGAACGTGTTTGTACGTTTATTAAATCAATAATCTATACACATTAATAAAGTAGATCAGTTACACTTTGCTTTCCTATCTTAGCGAGGACGTGTGTTGAATTGTTGCCTTTAATTTTATTAGTATTTTTTTGTGGTATAGATAAACCAAAGTTATGCTTTTAAAAGCTTTAAGTTAAAAAAATTAAGTAGGACAATATACAAGAACGTTTTGTCAAACAAATTAAAATACCCTGAACAGAAGTAAATCGTAAAGTGCTTCCTATAATTTTAATACATTAGAATGTCAAAAACTACTGCGAGCAAAGCTTATACTAGAAGAACCGCTTATCTTATTCGAGTAAAAGATAAAATTCAGAAAGCACCAAAGCTGTTGGCTACCGACCAACTTCGTGGAATACAATTTCTTAATGAAAAGCGTTAGGTTATTTCGAAATTGTATGAGATTGTGGTAGGTGTGTTTCGATGTTCTCACCCATGGGCGCGAAGAGGTTGTCACAGCAAGGACATTTCTTAGCTGTAAGCAAGTCAGTATCCAGCCGAACTGATGTTAGTTAGGTGTGTTTTGAACAATAGTTACTCTACGTGAAAACTAATGCTTTGGTATTTCGACTTTTGTCGGATATAATAACCAGGTCTAGTGTACACAATTTCCAGAGCCTTGACGTTTTATATCATTGAGCTGATTGGACTTTTTTCTTCGATTTATTGTCGGATAATAGGGCTGCCATCCCTTCAAACGTCCTGTATAGCAACCCTCTTCTAACTTGCTCACACCGCCGTGATTTGCATAACTTTCTCCTACTCGTACTCAGAGCAACGAATTCTCCTAGGTCAACAAAGGAAGCGCTACCGATTTCGCCTAAAAATCGAATTGGCTCGGAACTCAAACATCTACCTGCACTCAACTAAGTTATTATGCGCTTGTGTTTTATAATTTAAGTACGCATTTCATATTGTGTTATCTTTGGCTGCTGCATTTAGCCAAGAGCGTTGTTCGCATTTCCAGGGCTGCTTGAGAGCCAAAATTTGCTGACGCGGATTGCACCACGATACGTGATTATGTGACGTCGCATCGTAAATAGTTTTTAAAATTTATTATAAGTGTGTTCTTACCCGTATATTAGCTCGTTACATTGATACGTTATATTTTGATTGTGAAGTTGAACGCAGACACACGAATGTCAAATTGAAGGAAATACATTGCAGCAATCAGTCAAGTTGTTCCTTAAATTAAAGGCCAGCTTTCTCGTAGCCGAGAGAAAATAACTTATCCTATTGGAAGCCTCCTCATAACATCTTCAGGCTTAAAGAGTAGGTAACACGTAACAGTTGATCCTAAATCTATGAGGTACCTTTATTGTACAATGTATCTTGACGTGCGGGCGGGAAAAAATACTTACAGAAATACAGCTTCAAACAGTACGTGCCCTAGCGACACTAGGCACTAAGGTGTGTGTAACCGGTCAATAATTCCGCGGTTTTCGCTTAAACAGTGATTCTAACAATATGTAGAAATGAGTATGTTAAAGCCCAAATAATTTTAAATCAGACAAGCGCAGGACATACACGGTGTGGTATTTGCAATGTTCAATTTGGTCAGTTTGCGCGACCGAATTGGACCAGACCCCAAAAAACACATTTTACGTTGACATTATGTCCCGGGCTCAAAAAAGTGGTTTCGAGTCAGATCCCTGCATAATTTTGCAAGCTCCAAATTGCTACAGCTTAGCAATGCATAGCGTACATGAACGCAATTAGCAAAGGTTGGCGGAACGCACATCTAAGATTGGCTCAATTGACAAATTGCACCACATTGAGTCATCTCCAAATTTTTTACCTGCAGTCGAAAACGATCGTGGCAATTTGTGACTTGATGCGTCATCCACCACAGATGTATCCAGTTACATTGCCAAGATCAGCGAAATAATGGGAACATGACCGGATTTTAGGCATAAACGATGTCTGTGCGGTTTGATGTTTGTGTATAAAGCGTTTTTGTAAATATAATTTATAAAGTGTACAAAAAATTAAAATATTAAACAATATTTTAAGTAAAATTCTATCAACTGGAGAAGGCAAGATTGTGCATGAAATTTTTTCAATCAGTTGTAACACACATTAATTACTTTAAAAAGAAAATTGGATTTATTTTCGTACTTCTGTAGAATATTAAATATTGCTCAAATAATGCGTTTCTTGTGATCACTTACATTGGTATTATTTGTAAAATTTTGTTAAAACTGATTAATGTACGAATATTCCTACCTGCTGTTTACAATACATTTTAAAATTTATTCATTAATAAACAAATCCTCGAATATAAAAATGTTCAAGCAAACGTCTATTGCAAGTTGTAGTAATATTATAAGTTCTTGCTAATAAAAATATATTTTTTCCATTTTTATCAAATACTATTTGCCCTTTGTAGTGAGGCAGCTGCATCCCTCGCCAGTTATGTTTATTGTATATTCAAGGTCCAATCCAACTATAATTTTTATATGTTCTTCTTATGTCTTATACTTTAAGACATTGCATTTTACGTAAGCAAAGTTGACAAAGACACTCCTGCTCGTGAAGGTATAGTGAAGTTTGGTTTTCGCAAGTGCAGAAGAAACACACCCTGTCCGCGGGGCGAAGAATTTTTAACACATGCATATTTAACAAAGAAGACGGCAGTCGCACGCAGCCTTTGCTAAGGGCTGCACATGCTGGCGACTTGGAAGTGTAGAACGCAAAATTCACCCAGGGGGATGTATGTGAATTAGAAGCGGCCCTGATAGCCTTGTAGTTAGTCAATGCTGCTGACAGTTGTAAAGTGCAGGAAACAAGCGGTCTCTGGGTGTACCGGTGAGTACAAAATTTTGTATATATTTAAAGCGTCCTGTTTTGTCACAAGAGGTGACGATTATATGTTTAAAAGTAGTTATAATGGGATTGAATCCTGTGTTTATTTAAGTTACTGTAGTTTTTTGTTTTCTTAGATTAGATATATGTGTTTTCTGTGTTTTTATTTGTTTTGAAGTCAATAAATGATATAAGCGAATTGGCTTTTCTTGTGTCTCACTTACAGTAATTTGATGTTCAAGACAACGCTACAAGAGGGAACCAGACTCTCGTTTTGGTAGTGCTCCTATATAATATGTAGATAATAACTGGGACAACGAAATTGTCGGCGGTCGTTTTTGGATCCAAAAATAAATAGTTGCGTGCAAGGCAATAGTTTTCTTGATTGGGATGTGTCATCTAAACCTTGATGAATTTAATAATAAGTTGTCCATTTGACGTTGTCAAAAATAGTGAATTTATCACGTTAAGAAAATTATACCGGTATGTACTTAACTTTTACCGATTGGTAGTCAGCTGATGTAGCAGTGGATGGAGATTGTGTTGAGTACTTTATGAATGTCTTTTTGTTGTTGCATTAAACAACTTAATCTCCAAAAGCTTGCCTTGTCGTCAAATTTTATTAATGAAAAACTGCTGCAAATAAACGACACGCGTGGGTCTACCAATCACAATCGATTTCTTCCTTGTCCCAACTCTCATCTAACTACTATGCGGAGATTTAAATTTTGGTAAATATTGATCTTTCACAAGCCACTAAATGAGGTTAGGAGAGTTTTATGTTCGCTGAACTAGTTACAGCTTAAATAGGTGAAATAAATGTTAAAACAATAAGGGTACGAGAAGTTTTTCAAAATTTAACGTACCAGCGAAGGGTTGAAACAAACAAAGCATTACAACTTGACTAGGTTGTAATAGGCTTGACTGGCTGGATATTTAAAATAGTATTCCAATATATGTACAACCGATTTGTGCATATACGTTCTCTATTGCACGTTAGCGCATGTGTTCATACTTAAATTTAATAAGTTTTATGTAAGCCCTTGTGTAGTGGATTCTGGGTAAAGATGTTTTTACGTCGGCGCCAGCGAATTACCCAAATTTCCTGAGCAATTCAATACCACATAAGTATTGCCAACATTGAAGTTTTGGCGACTTACTAGGCAGGATGCTAACAAAGAAAGCAGCCACGTTATTGAGTGACATAATAGCAAATGCATCGCCGTGTAGGGCTGAGTGAGCCCAAGTCCAGGTAGTTTCAAAATGGAATTTCATAGTCACCATAGCTGGAAAGCGACTTAATACCATACTTGGGCATTCGAGAGCAGTCACTCAAGAAGCCGAAAGATTTGAATGAGTCAACGCGAGTACATGCAACCTTTCTTCTGATCGGTGCGCGCTGTTCTTTCGCATATGCGTTGTGGCATCTGCGCTGTAGATTAGTGTCAGAAACGCATTGTGGAAGCAGATCTATGCGTATAGATTGCCATCGTTGTTCAAATAAGTGCGGAATAGAAAAAGCTATTCGCTTGACGGTCTATTGTTAGTTGAGTTGCGAGAAGGAAAAGATAGCTAAGAAGAAGCCGCATTGAACACTTATAAAAATAAACACAGACATTCGCGTGTTAAATTTGTAAAGCTTCTTAATAATAGTGTACATTTTCGACATATTCAAGTAATATCAGATCAGTAGCTTCAGAAACTACTGTACAAAATAGTATTAAAAAATCGGCGACCTAAATCTCAGCTCTGCTTAAATTACGGAAGCTTCGTTGAAAACCTTTCAAAAGGTTCCCAACGAAGATGCAGGAAAATTACGATGCACATTTTCAAATAGCTTTCAGCAGCTCCCACGATATCGTATCCTTCAGATGCATTCAATTCTGTCCGACTTTCCGAAGCTACCGAATGATTAATCGTGGATTTAATTGCATCGAATAAATACCTGAGGTTGCGTGGATTGTCAGTATTAATTTGGTAAATGGACTACATTGGCTACAAAAATGTACACCGTGATATTTTCTACTATCGTTGGTGCATCAATAGCTTGTTCAATTAAACTGCAATAAATTCGGAGGAAACCCCGATTAAGGTTTCTATTGCAAAGGAAGTGCAAAGTATTATGATGCCATTAACTGAAAGCAGAAGTAAATTTTAACAATAAAAATAAACCATTGCTTGATTGCCGGTACCATTTTGATTTCCGGGACGATTGATGACGTACAAATTGTTATTGAAACGTCAATCAGCAGTTTACATACACAGAGGAGTTCCAGAAATTTTCAAAACAAAACAAAATTTACTTTTAATAATGAAAGAATTAATGGTCGCAGCAATATTCCTGAAATTCAAGTAACGATAGAAGTTTGTACTAAGTGTCTGGCAAATCAATATTTAAAAAGTATACCAGTTGTTAATAATTTCGTATCAACGTTGTATATTCGAAGACACACTCCTTTCAGGTCGACAGAGATATCTTTATTTCTATGTAAAGGGTGTTTTTTAGAGTGGGAGAACTTTAAATTGAAATAAAACACAGAAAAATGTTTTTAATATCCATGAAATTGGCTTTATTTGAAAGATATTTTTATGGAATTTATGTTTGAATATGATTTCGGGCATGTGACCGTCGCGGCTGGCGTGGACATGACGTAATCTGGAGGTCCAATTTTCACACACTCTTCGCAGTAAATCAGGCTGTATTTCGGCAATAACGCGTCGAATGTTGGCTTCCAAGTGCTCAATTGTTTCCGGTTTATCGACTTAGACATGCGACTTTACATATCCTCAAAGAAAATTATCTAACGGCGTCAAATCGCACGAAAGAGGTGGCCAGTTAACAGATCCATTTCGTGGATCCACGAAATGGATCTGTTAACTGGCCACTAACAGTGACGGTGACTCGACGTGATGGATGCTGTGGGAGATTTGCAAAAGAACGAAAAAAGTGTAGCGCATGCTTTTCAAATGCAATTTCTTTGTGCCTGCACATATTTAGACCTGTAAAAACCTTCTTGAGGCTACTATTCTACCTAGAGCTGTGCTGTAGTTTACTTAAATAGCGCGTTTAAAATGTTTTGAACATCCATCAAGTTTATTGATTTTAATACTGCTTTGGAGTTTGTCTCCGAGAAAACCTCACTTAAACTGCTGACTAGCCGCGACAGTGACCCTACCAGTTTTTATCAGCGTGACAGTTGCTGGAGGGACCTTGAACTTTTTGTCCACACAAGAACAGAAAGTAGAAGTAGTAAATGGTTTAAAGGTGGCGGAAAAAGAACTGAGAAGTACTTCTTTGGCATTTCGCTGGACTAATTCGATACTGGTACATTTTTTAAAAAGCTGTACAACAGTTGTACATGCATTAAAAACACCTTTATTGTTCATAGTATCGCGTAAGCGTCAACAATAATGAAAATTATAGTCTAAGAGCCTGCGACAAGATTAGCTACGCCATTTCATCAAGAAAATATTCCATGTTATACCCTCTTAACATCGCTGATAATTAATTCGAAGGCCTGCCTGGTTTTCGGTGGTGGAGAGGGCTGCGACAGGGATGCAAAAGGGCAGGAGTATTTCCATTTCTTATAATCCTTGGAAAAATATCCCCAGTAGGTAATATTTAGTTTTGTGAAACTGACCTGACAAAATGTCACGTAGGCTTTTTAAATTAGGTAAGAATTTTTGACGTTCGACTAATATTTTTAGCTATACGTGTATTTGTCAAACATCAAAAATATAATCTAATTTAAATAATATACTTGACATTTTGTCAGGTCAGCTTCACATAACTAAACATGACTTATTGGGGATAATATTTTCCCAAGGACCATAAGAAATGGAAATACTGAAAAATCAAATAAAATTATAGTTCGAGTCGCCTGTGATACATGTTATATGTTTGGCAGTGCTGAAGTGTATTGTTGATGGCGCTGTCAGTCTCTGTCAAATTCGAAATTAGCAGGTTAGGTTTTGTGCCAGTCTGTCTCAAATAACAAACAAAACATAACCTGCTAACCTCGAATTTGACAAACACTAACGGAGCCACCTTCGAAACAATAGTAGTTTGTATACCAAGGCACTGTAGCTTAACGTCTTATCACGAATGCGGATTTAGTAACTAAATCACATGAGGGATAAAACGGAACTTCCGTGCCATGGGGTACATTATGTTTTTGTTTTTGAAATCGAGAAATCGTGAAATTGCAACATTTTAACCAACTTTTGTAGGTTATGTTGACGTCGGTTGACGTTTATCTGTCACTCCGCCACCTAAAAAAAGTAATTGACAACACTGCTATATAAATATTTAATCACGTAATACTGTAGTTCCAGTACAAGGACTATAAACGCTGATTTTTAGTAATTTTTAAGGCTTAAGTAATTATGTCATTGAGTAGGTGTGTTGGCTATGACATTTGTTAAGCCTGTTTATTATGACGCCGATATGTGGCTGATTTTAATAGCTTTTTAGATAAAAGAATAATGTAAAACGTTGAAATGACGTCTTGAAATTTTACTGTTAATTGGGTACTTTAAAATAATGTTAAACAACGTATTTTTCAAACTAGCAATCAACATTTAACTTCAATATGACGTTGATATAAGGACGTGTTATTTACGTTTCGACTTTACGTTATTATATTGTTAAATTTTGAATTTTTTCGGATCAGCATTCTATATTTAAAAATTTACGTTAATATAAGACACCCTTTCAAACAGTAGTTAATTTTTAACGTCGATATGACGTTGATACAATCAGGTGCTAATTGAAATTCTGCATTACGTTTTTATGTTATTGATTTTAAGTGCGTTTTAGAGTAGCAGTTAATGTGAAACGTAGATATGACGTTCAGAAAACACTAGACATTTATATTTTCCATATCACATTAAAATAACCTTAACATTAAATAGCTTTTAGATCAGTAGTCGCGCTTAACGTCGGCATGACTTTGACACAACAAGGTGATGATTACGTTTTGACGTCGTTCACTTTATGTACATTTTAGACCAGCAGTTAATGTTGAAAACATTGGCATAACGTCCACAAACACTCCTAAGCTTTATCCTTCTTTGGTAAAATTGACAGCGAACAGGTGTGCTCACGTGGCTATCATGCGTAAGGTAATTACTCACATGATAGTGACGAAAAATTTAAAGGCGTTACGCTACCACACCACAGCTGAATGATACCATATACTTAGAAACCGAAATTCACTTTGTCTGGTGATATGGATTCACCACTTAAGTCGCCGTTTGTGTCGTTTATAAAATTGAAAAATCTGTGAGTCAGGACGTTGGGTGTTTATTACTCCAGTTTGATATAAGGCTACCAGAAGATGTGCATTAAAATAATATAATATGGTAGTTAGTTAGTTAGTTAGTGTTAGTTGTGGGGAGACTCATGTCTAGCAAGTAGTTCTTCATAGGCCCTTTTTCCAACCCCGTGGACAAGGTCTACGCGTACCAGGTACTTTAGTCCTACTTAGAATTTTGTCGAGACTAAGGAGTTCCAACCCTAGCAAGGGATCTTTTACATGCTACACATCGTAGTAACATGGACCCACGGCTTTACATCACTTCCGAATGATGGCATTATGTAGAGGTATTTATCCGCATCTTTTTAATTTTTTAAAAACCCCACCGGGATAGGGGATCGAACCTCTCGACCCTTAGATCAGTAGCCAGAATGCTTAGCACTGAGCTATGGAGTCCGGCAATATATGGTAACTTGCGTAAAAAAACGTTATCGAGAGGGCTTTGAACTAGATTTTTGTCTTACGACTGCATGTCGGTGATTTTTACATCGCTCTACCCAGAATTCAGCAAGCTCGGTCACATGAGTTGTCAGTTTGTTGTCAAAGTGCATACGCAAACCATAAAATAAGTTACGACATGACTTTCAAAAATTACTGTTTGACACAAGGCCAGTTGATAACGGTGTTTTTAAAGCACTTTAGGTAGTACGTACCATTTTCTACTAAGCTTAATTTTTTCAGATTTAATATAAAACGGCTCTCGATTTTGAGTAGAGCTACATAGTGTTGATACAGTTACCAGATTAATTTTGAGACTTTGTTTATAAAATAAAATACCTATTAAATCAATTTGGCTGGGAAAAATAAACAATATTCTGAAAAAAGTAACGTTCTTCTGTCGTTAATATTTGACGTAAATCAAATTTCAGTTTCGTATCAAATAAAACGTCTCGGCGTAAATTAGCAGTTTAATTTCTGATTAAAATGTAATGGGCTTATAACGTTAGTTCGTAACTAAAAAATTTCGTTAACAAAACTTTATTTTAACGTATATATCACGTAAATGTTTTGTTGAAGAAGTAACGATATTACAACGTTAATATATTGTCTTAATTTATTTATAATCTAGTTATTTTTGTATCGTATGACTTGTAGAAGGAAAGCCTGGTGTCTGGCATAGCCTAATGACGTCAATGACAACCGGGACCGACGGCTTAACCTGCTCTCCGAGGCATGACTGGCTGCGATTTTACTACCACTATAGAGGTCGACACCCGTCCGAGTGCCTGCCTCCGCAAACGTTGCTTAGTTCTTGACCAGTCCTTGGAGCATGCGGCTATACAACCAGCTAGTAAATATAATAAATATTGACAATAGGTAAATATGATGAATGACATGTGTTTTTTCTAACTTATAGTTCTGGAGTTAACGCAGAAACCTGCATGTGTTGATTCCAAGATATTAATATTTTCGTTGAGGATAACAAATCTCAGCTATGTGCTAAATATGTGTATCAAACAAATAGTTTTTGGGGTAAAACAAAAAGAGACAGAATTTTATATTTTTAACGTACGCGCACTGTATACGCTTAACCAAAAGTATATTTGGTAGGTATCTAATTCGCATGTAAAACATCGTTATTCTCCAACAATTAGTTTTTGAGGTGTAGTGCGAACAGACAGACAGACAAACCAACAGATCAAGGAAATTAACTGAGAAAATATATTTCTCGTCATCTAGGGACTCTCAGACGTGACAAAATTTCAGAAGGTGATTTTTCTCACGATTGTAATATTTTTTCTTCTGAGGCGAGGCCAGTAAAAATAGAACTTTATGTGGCATTTACTTAAATATTTTTTTAAGATAGGTATAGCTTCTCCCGTATAACACGCAAGCGTGGTAGAATAGGCACTGGTGGTTGTTGTTACACATTTCCCCATGTAACCAATTAAAGAATTCCCATATAGATTGCACAATTGCACTGATACCTGTTTAGTCTCAGGATCCCAATGTTAAACCCAGGCTTCATCTCCTGTCACTATTTTACACAATTCTGCATTTGGCTGACAACTTGCTCATTACAAGCTTTTCATGCAAAATGTACAAAACATCTTCAATATAATCTCGGCTACCTTCAAGCGTAGATTTATAACAATCATCGATACTATCTTTCCGCATATTTCGGAATCCGTTGCAGTTTTCGATTGTCCTGATATTGGATGGTCTTCTATTCATTCAGTACTCCAACGGAACTGTTTTGATAAGTATTTCTTTTGGTACTGCCAGTATCTCTACATGAACAATTTTTGATTCGTGGCCTTCCAAAGTTGACAATTTTATTACGCCTCGGTGTTCTAATTTAACTATACTCATCTTTAATGGTAAATAAATATACGAGAAAGCAGTCATATGCTTTAAATGGGCATATTTTGCACAATAACTATTAGAAAATGTGTATTACGAATAGCGATACAATGGCGTTTGCTGTAATATTCATTTATTATAATGGCTATGCTGATTAATTATTAATGTAGTGTCTTTCTAGTTTCATAGCTATTTTGTACACGTTTCTTAAGAGCTTCTAATATACAGGGTGTTAATTAAGTACATAGACAAATATAACTATACTGTTGTGGTTTAAACAGTAGGTTATGCTTGCTCTTAAAGGTTATATGAGTAAGTTAAAAACTATTTAAGTAGAAACAAAACTATTCATTAACTATTTATAGGTAATTAATTTAATCGATTCTATAATTTTTTAATTAGTTGCTACAACTTTGTATATGTATACAAATGAAAATAGTTATTAAAAATTATAGTTTTTCAAAGAAAAAACGAGTTACCTTGCTGTGAGGTGATTATTAATTCATCTTAGTATTTACTAACCAAGTTACAATAGTTTCAGAAAATAAAAATTTTAATTTATTTTTAATTTAAATTTCATTCGTTCGAAAGTTTGGAGTAATATTTACAAAATATTGCAGCGTTCAAAGTATTAGAATGTTATTATTTTGGCTGGCTATTTTTTCCACTAATCTGAATATATTTTGCAATGTAAAAGATAGAATGAAAATAAATAGATTTTTTGCTGTACTTAAGTCGATAATGAATTTTATCGTCTAGTACAGGGATGAGCAACCCTCTTTTACAACGGGCCAGCTACAATTTTAGAAATGTTGTGGGGGTCGCATATAAGAAACTTATGATAATACAAACAATGAATTATCTCTGCATTAACAAAATAATCCTAGTATAAATATTACAGAAATAAAAAACTCATTAATAGAAATATTATTAAAAAACGGCGAAAAAAATATATGGCAAAAGATTATTTAATGAGAAATTTTATATTGCTTCTTTGCCATCAATTGGTCTATACATATTTGCAGATACTCGTATAGACGACACAGCAACTCGCTCTCAGCTTTGCAACCGTACATGATTTAATCTCGATCGGTGATGGCCTTTAATTATTTTTATTGCTGAATATAATTGTTCGCAAATATATGTGCTTCCAAAAAGTGTAATTATTTGCTTTGCATGTGCGCCTAATCGTGGGAAGTTTTATAAATTCATGTAATTTTGATAGAATTTATGTATGTCAACATTTTGAAATTTATTTTTCAACTCCGCGTCGTTTTGTAAATCTATTAATTCCATTTGTAACTCATCCGGAACTGTTTCCACTTCTATACTAAATGTCGAAGAAAATAGGTTAAAACTAAGAACGGTTTTTTCCTACACCTAAATATTTTAAATCGCGATTCAAATTCCGTTATTAATTTTTGTAAATGCTGGGCATATCTTCGGGTATCTGAAGGAGTTAATTTTTGGAAATGATGGTATCAGTGCCTATCTATTATGTCGGCATCATTTCAAAAAATTAAGTTAACACGCCTAGGGTACAATGAGGCTGCGGGACACTTCAGGAATTTTTAAAAGTCAAAATGTAAAATCTTTATAGCAAGAACTTTAATAATTTAAAAAAGAGAAAAGTCAATCACATTTTAAAATCTCAGTAGATAGATTCGGTTCCTAGGGTAATACGTAATACATTGTAATATTTAATTTAAGTAATTAAAGTACTTTATCTACCCTTGATGTTAAAGTGCTACTTTACCTACTCTTGCTGTTAAAGTAACACTTGATGTTTTGTTTTGAGTCGATTAAAACACACTTTAACATTTGCTGTAAAAAAAATAAATGATTCTACTCCTGTGCATTTAATTACTTGCTAGGAATTTGCGTGCTTATTTTTAAGCGTAAAAATAGTCAAATTATTTCGGTGCGTTTAATGAAAACTTACAGTTTTTGTGGAAAAACTATTACACTTTCAATTATAATTCCTTCACTTTTATGTATTGAGCTATTATCAATTTGTTCATAAGACAACACATTTATAAAAGTTTTTAAAAAATGTTATTTTTCAAATATTGGCTTGGCTATGTGTAGAACTTGAAAAAGTTTGCATATCATTACCACTGCTTTTTATTAAAGCATAAATTAATCGAGTTTGCTTCCAAGAAGTAAATTAGTAAACTAGAGATCAAAATTATTTCAATATTGCTTGCTTCATTTTGTTACCGAAAATGTGTGATGATTATTTCTAAATGCAAAAGAAATTGACCTATTTACATAAGCTTGCTTCATCTAAACTCAATATTCGAATTTTTCGAAAAATGCAATTTTACAAGATTATTTCGTACTTGAAACGACAAGCCTTCCTTTGTATGAAGTTTTGAATGTTCAAAGTTGATATTTCTCATACTACTCATTGTGTTTGGGTATTTTCGCACAGTGAAAAATTTCAAATATCAATAAAGTGAACGTTTCAGGGGAAATCTGTTATCAATACATCAAGAAATTAACACGGTAGAGGTTAATAAATCAAAAGTTATCTTTTGCGGCACTTCGTAATTGTATACTTTGGCAAGTGTATAGAATATTGAATGGTTAAAATTTTTAAGAATCGCCAAAACGAAAAAACATATTCAATAGTCGATAGTCTTTTACCAAATATAATATAATACTTAAAATATATTGAGCATTGTAACTTTTCTGCGATTATGCTGTCGTTTTCTTATCTGGAAATAATTAAAGCTAGGAATATAGAAGTTAAGGGACTTTTTCTGGAAGCATTTAAATCAAAATTAACGGACTTTGTTTTCATTAAAATAAATAAATTGGCAATCAAAGTAATTTTGTTTCCACATCTATAACTTTTTAAGCTTTAGTAATTGCGTGAATAAATATTTTGAAGTATAAAACCAATGGACCGCTTAAAATATATCTAACAAAACAATATAGATTTTTGGTTAAACAGCAAATTTCCTAGTTAATCATAGTTTTATTATATTTCTAGTTATTATTATATTATCATAATCCTTATTTAGAACAACTTTGAAAACTGACTCCGCTTGACAGAGTTGGTATAACTCTACGAAAAACAATCGCAAATAGAGAGCGTCGTACCTGTTAAAGAATGCAACTTTCCAGTGTTATATTTAAGAAAGTTGAAAACTTTTTTCAGTAACCAAATTTTAATTAAATTGAGGTTAGTAATAAACTGAAAACGAAAATAATTTCTGTTTATTTGCCTATCTAAAAGTTTGCCATTAGTTTATTTCGATGTTTCTGTTTGTTCAGAAAACATAAAAAATGTTAGAAAATAGAAATTTGAAATACTAATTTGTCCTTAAAAGAAAAAGCGCCCTTTAAGAACTGTTGGAAATTTGAAGTGGAAATTTTCCTATCATTTATTAATAAATTTTAAATTGTAACATTAGAATTTTACATCTTTAGATATATGAGTCAGTAATTCATTATTACTATTTAGAAAAATGATATTGCAAAAAGCGGGTGACATTGTCTTTATCTAACTAAAGCATTCGATTTATTAATTCACTGTTATTTAACGAGAGAGATAAGTATAACTCAACTTAAATTAGAGTTATAAAGAATCTCAAAATTAAAATAATACAATCCCTTGGTACTTTAAATTTGTAAATACTTATTTACAAAAACATTGTGTGGATGCGCATTTTTCAATATAAAGCTTAAGGACATACTTAAGCATGTTACAGTTTTAAATTTTTTCAATAGAAGCAACTTTCCTAACTTTAATCATAGTTCTACAACCTGTCAAACTCTGACGGCTGAAAATGATACATCGAATGGCGCTACTTACATAGACGAGTAAGAGCGGCGAAAGTTCCAAAGAAACTTTTCACTCCGAATCGGGTTAGTGGCGCCGGAAAACTGTGGCACTGTGGCACGAGAACGTTAGCGTCGCGACGCCAAATGAACCAGCATCTCGTGCATCCTACACTCGCCGCGCGCAGCCGCCGAGGTAGCAACAACTTTTGCAATAAACTAAAGAACGGGCGCGTTTCGCGCCCTTCGACTGCGCCGAGACGCCGGAATCCGCTCCTCCACCAGCAGAGTAATGAGGGATTGATTGCCTCCGGGAATCGGCGGCCCAAAAAATAGATCGCTCGGTACACACGTTGAGAAATAGCCTGAAGTTTCGCATGGAAATCACCGAAAGCGTCCGGCTCTGCAAACAAGCGTTACGCAGCGGACAAATGTGACGTGTTAGCGGCGCGAATTATTTGACTTTTTGCTCGGCTGCTTGTTTTTGTTGATTTTAGGACCAACCGGAGTTTTTGCGGTGGGCGTTTTATGACCTTTAGCTGGTTGATGGAAGTTACATATTCGATAATTTAAAAACAATTATCGAACCTATAAGAGCTGTATAGGGCGGTTTATCATTCATCATGAGTCAGAAGTTTATCAGTACGAGCTGAAAGCGAGCATTGAAAACTCACAAAAAGATATCATACTCATTTAATTTACCCTGCGGCAACACTTGGATGCTTAACCAATTTTATGACAAATAAAAATTATAATATGTAACGACTATAGTCCAGTTTCAAAACTGGAGACATCTGCTGGCTCTGAAATATCCACATGAAAATAATGGTAAATTATACAGCATAACACATTATACGTCATTTTTCTAGTGTGATACAAATCAACAAAGTTTTTACTGTAATAATAGTGGTTATTTGTATATTTACCACAAATGTTATGTGCTACGCGTATCTTTCAGGACGATAAGGATTCAATAAAGTTTGCATAGATGGCGATTGAATATAATTTTTTTGGGATTCTAATAGTGGTGAATTCGCGAATTTATAGTTGATATAGATTCTATAGTGCTACATGAACAAAAGTGTTTTCAAAATGGAACCTAAATAAGGTTGTAGTGAGTTACTAATTAACAACGCTACGTTTGAACGGCGTACAAACGCGTAATAGTCAGGACAAGAATTCGAAAAAGTGAAGTTCTAGAAGCAAATCATATTACTTTTGAGTTAAAGGTGTTTTCTAGCTAATTGGACCAATATGAATCCGATAATGCTTGTTACGAACTCGAAATCCCGACCATAAGTGAGATATTCAAGATGGCGGCCAAAAACTCGAAATCGACATATTTTCCATCTCCTAAGCCGTATAAACGTAATTTAAACATCAAATTATAAGTTTTTGATGGAAAGAAACACACCCGTATACATGAAAATAGCATTTGGATAAAATAATTTATTAAGTAAAACACGACTTCCGGGTTTGGGCCGTGACACTATTGAAGTCGGAGAACTCAACGTTTCGGCAACTTTCGTAAGGGGCTTCATCAGGAGGAAAAAGCAAAAAAGCACTGTAACTCAACGTATTAACTCTGTGCAAGGGAAGGGATAGAAGAGCACGGTACCTCAACGTGTGAACCACGTCAGAGGCAAAACTTGACTAACGATCGGAAAGAGAAATGCGAGAATTTATAGGCAAGCGGTGTCGCGGTTAGCAAATGCCGTCGCGGTGTTTGTAAATCTCAATGGCTTCGCGAATCTTTCTGCTAAAGAAGAATGGGGATTTGCATATGATGGAAGTTTAATCAAAATGATCTTATGGCCAGTACCATGCTGGTGTTCCGCGATAGCTGATGATGAAACGAGACCCGACTGGAAACATCGCTGGTGCTCAAAGAAGCGAGTTTTTACTGAACGTCCTGTTTCACCAATGTATACAGCATTACACGAGCAAAGGACTCTATAAACACATAGCGTTTAATTTGTCTTTAGGTGAAGATTTTGCTCGGGGGTTTGAATACTGTTTTAATGTTTTGTTTTCGAAGAAACTTTCTAACGCGATCGGTGACTTGGTGGATATAGGGAAGAAAGACTGTTGCTGCAGGTGGATCGGTTTTTGGAGGTTTGGGTGGCCATGGATGACTGTATATCCTTAGCACGGTAACCGTTGTTCCTAAGAGCTTTCCGAATGTGGTTTAATTCAGCGTGGACATTATCGGGTTGGGATATGGAAACAGCCCGGTTTACAAGCAAATTGATGACGGAAAGTTTTTGTGTAGAATGATGGTGGGAATCGGCATGCAGATAGCGATCAGTGTGAGTGGGTTTGCGATATACAGAATGACCAAGTTTGCCACTGGGTTGGCAAGAGACCTGTACATCTAAGAAAGAAAGGGAGCCGTTACTTTCTATCTGCATGGCAAAATTAATGTTAGGATGTTGACTATTGAGATGATTTAAGAAAACGGGTAACGTGTCTTTACCATGTGGCCAAATAATGAAGGCATCGTCGACGTATCGGAACCAAACCTTGGGTTTCAATTCTGAAGATTCCAGAGCTACGGTTTCGAAAGCTTCCATGAAGATATTGGAAACAACGGGTGAAAGAGGAGAACCTATGGACGCACCAGAGATTTGTTTAAAGAACTGGCCTTGAAATAGGAAATAAGTGGAAGAAGGGCATTTTTATATAAGTGCAGGTAGACTTGAAGACATCTCCCCATGCTCTGCAAACAACTGTTGCATTATGACTATGGAATCGGGTATAGGAACTTTAGTAAAAAGGGAAGTGACATCAAAACTCACAAGTAAATCCTCAGGTTCAACGCTTATATTGGATATAAGTTCAACGAATTGCGAACGTACGAGAAAGATTTACCAGTGGTTAGGTATTTAGCTAATAAGTAAGTAGGGGAATCTATAGTACTGACAATGGGCTTGAGGAAAATGTCTTGTTTATGAATTTTGGGAAGACCATAGAGCCGAGGAGACTTTGTAGTGCGAGGAGTCAACCTCCGTTGAATATCAGTGGGAAAATCTGAAGATTTTATGAGAGAAGTGACTAACCCGTTCGAATTTGGAAGTTGGGTCGCGAGAAAGTGGGGCATAAGAAAAATTTTGGAGTAAAGCCTTAACCTTACTGGTTACTGTTCAATCCATAACCACCGTAGCATTACTTTTATCAGCGGACAAAATTGAGATGTCGGAATTGGAACGTAAGGTATTGAGCGCATTCCTTTCATCTTTTCTAATGTTACTTTTAGGAGGTTTAGATGATCGTAAACACCCGACAGTTTCGAAGCGGACAAGATCGGCAACGTCTTTAGGAAGCGTTCTCACAGAAGATTCTACCGAACTAATAATATCTTCCATAGCAATGCTTTTGGGGGCTAACGAACAATTGAAACCTGTGGAAAGTATAGAATTTTCGCTAGGAGAAAGGGCATGAGAAAACAGATTTATAACCTTCTTAGAACAACTTTGATCTGTAGAGACCTTAATCGATGACATCAAGGAATGAAACTTACGAAGATGAGTCACAGTTGTCATTTCTAATGTTTTTTGGGCCTGTGTGTGGGTGATTGAATCGAAGAGAAACCAGTCAAGAAAGCTAAGGGTATTGGACAAAATGTTTATTAAGACTTGTCTTTTCTTGGCTTAAAAATTGTTAAAAATTAATAAATTATTTTACGGACTCGAAATGCCATTTTCATGTATACGGGTGTGTTCCTTGCTCTCAAAAACTTATAATTTGATGTTTAAATTACGTATATACGTCTTAGGAGGCGGAAAATGAGTCGATTTCCGGTTTTTGGCCGCCATCTTGAATACCTCACTTACGGTCGGGACCTCGAGTTGGTAACAGGCATTTTCGGATTCAGCGGGGTCAAATTAGATAGAAAACATCTTTAACTCAAAAGTAATATGATTTGCTTCTAGACTCGTATCGGAAGCCTTTTTCTAAAATCTAGTCCTGACTATAATGGTTAAAATGCACATGAACGACTTTGTATTAACTAACCCGATATAATGGTAAAAACCTCTGCGAGTCTGTGCAGTTTTTTAGCAAAAGCTTCTAGTACCACCATCTGTCCAATACTTAAAGAGAACGGAAAAGTAATCAGAACAAAAACAAAAACTACTGGTCGAAGAGTACTTAAAATTGAAGACGGTGTAAAATATGAGATTTATCGAAACATTTATGTTGCATTTTTTAATAATGAGGTTTCTACTTTAAACGAAATCAAACACAAATAAGCATAGATTATATTTTACCAAAAATAACACATGTGATGTGGCGAACACTACGTGAGATAAACATTTGGTACTGCAAAAGAAACCGGAAAAGTGCATTAGTCGACAAGAAGAATATGCTAATCTTTCCAAGAAGTAAAATATGTGAATATCGGCGAAAAATATTATACTGATGAGATTTTGCTGCATGAAGTCCACATAGTATCTAAAGTTTGGCAGAACTTGAACATAAAAAATTTACGTTAGGGCGTTTATGAAGGCTTCCCCACAGGATTACAATTTCCTTCTAGCAGGAACCCACATTGGTAATGATTGTAGGATCTTAGATGTTGTGCTGAATGTGTTTAAATCATGTAAGACAGGAGGATTATACATGCTGGTTTTGTTCTATACTAGCACTTGTGAAACCTATTTCGGTAATTGTAATGGACAATACGCCATACCACAATTGATGTTCAGAAAGTATAACAACCTCCGCGTGGCGAAACGTACGAATAAATAAATTCCAGTATATTAAATATACAGTAGATGAAATGGCGAAAGAACGTGGTGATGTAGTGTTAAGGTCACCACCTTATTATTGTGAACTAAAACCTATAGATCTGATGTGGTAGCAAATTAAAAATGAAGCCATCAAAAATTCCAATTTTAAACTGGCTGACGTTAAAGGCCTCTTAGAAGAGGCCATTGCCAATGTAACAGTAGACATTCGGGGACGGTGTGCTGCTCATGCTGACAGGAGAGAACAAACAATTTGAGACTTGGACTCACATGTCGAATGCATAGTGTCGCGAATTCAAGTCGAGGTAATTGACAATCCTTTTAGTTAAAATACGTTTGTACACGAAGACTAAAGCTGCTGTTGCGAGATTAATAAGTACACTTAAGTACAAATACTTGCATTTATTTTCTGCCATTTACAGAACAACCTAAGTTTAACACCGTTACTTATGAACTAACTAAATTCTAAATCCAGTTTGACCAAGAAAACTCAGTAGGCGCTCAGAAATTTCCAAACAAGCCTATCAGGGCAGTTGTAAATTTTGGACTTATGTCACGTACAGATGTACGTGACAATTCATAATAGCTCTTTGAATTCGACAAATTCACACGCTAAAATTAATCAAGCGGTCGACACCTCGCAAATAATCCCTAATAAATTGAACAATTCTCCTAAAAGAATTTGCTCCAGCCGGCACGTAATTTTTATAACCGAGTTGCAACAGTTGCACTTTTGATCACGTACTAATAACCTAGCTTCGCCCAACTTTTTGACTTACGAGGTCAACCCTGCATAAATTTAACCTTAACCATTCCGTGAGATTTGAATGTTTCCATCTTCCCGAAGAAAAACACGTTCAAATATCGGCTAAATGCTCGCCTGTTATAACTTTAATATGACCATTTTGCCTACGAAATTCTACCTTATGGTATATTAAGTATTAAGAACGGTAAGGACATTTTACGGATGGAAGAAAATTGTTTGGAGGAGGAGTGAAGCGACGACTCCAATTATTGCCTGAGATCGGTAATTCCTTAACGTTTGTGATTCTTATGACGTTTTTTGCACGATAGAAATGTAGTTTTCTTCAAACGTCAGTAAAATGTCACATTATACCACAGAATAATATGTTGGTGGTACTGTAAGTCTATGTCAAATTTGAGCTTAGCAGGTTAGGTTTTGCGTCAGTTTTGACACGGACTGACGCAAAACCTAACCTGCTAAACTCAAATTTTTACTTACCATTCTAGAACGGTAAGCATAATTTACTGATTTGGCAACAAACGCGGTAACTAATTAAAATCGTTCTATCGTGCAAAAAAATATTTATAATACAAATTGCTTATGGCTAGCTAAAGTACAGTCTATTCGTACAACCGCGTATAGTTCATTTTCACTCAAGACCGCAAGTCGTAATAATAGTATGCATAGAGCCACTTAATATCAACATTAATTTTTATAGAAACAGTAGAAGTGTATGTCTACTATTGGGATTTACACTATTGTTCAGGTAAGCAAACTAGATAAGGTGTCGTCAGTTATAGAACTGAACTATAACGAAAAGTGTAAGTAACATTTGAAAGTTGCAGACGGGTTAGAGGCATCTTCCTACCTAGTTCAGATGAATCCAAAACCCACCTTAAAATCGCTGTAAAAATAGAATAATTTACTGAATTACTATCTATAGGTATTCGACAAATTGACCAATTATCCATTGTCCTCCAAATCTACAGAAATCGCGTCACATTGTATCTTTATCTTAACTGGAACTTCTCAACAGATGTATATAATTTATATACCACTCGACACAACCAAGTTCCATCAGTACTTGTTTCAGTCGACAGCCATGAATTGCTTTTCGATTTACAGCACATGTCCCCAGTTAGCTGTCCTGCTCAAGTTATTTTTCCGATTATTACACACAATTGTCACATGACTGATATCATGTAATGAGAACGATGCATTTTTTGAAAATCAACCAATCCCAAACTGATTACCTGATAAGCTCCCTAGGGAAACCTCTCAACCGATAAGCTCCCTAGTGCTAATTATCGACCCCGTAGATGGTGTCATAATTAAAAATAGAAATGCAAGAAACAAGCAATTTGAGTTTTTTTGGCATTATTAGATCAATTTGAAATCATAATTCATATACGGGTTTTGTGTAATAATCTTCAAAATATAAAAGCGGGCGAAGTACTTACATATAATATTGCCCTTGCCAAGAGTCATCGTGCTGGTTGCTCTTAGAAAACTGCCCTCGGGATAGTTTTCATTGCATTCAGCAATCGATCCTTGCGTGTGCAAAATTATCGGTAAGTATGTCTCGCCCTTGTTATATTACTATTGATATAATTTTGTATTCACGTCTCCACGACGATACTGATTCTATACCATTAAAAAGAGTGCTAGGCCAAGACGCCACTATCTCACCTAAATTCTTCATAGCAGTCTTAAATGACATCTTCAGTAATATGGTTTGGACTACTAAATGCATAGACATAGATAGCAAAAACCTCAGTCACCTTAGGCTTGCCGATTACATTCCAATGATTAGCAGCAGTTCCCAAGAACTTAAAAACTGAATATTCAGTTCCAAGCAGTTAGACAAACAACGAACCTAAGTCAAACTAAAGTAATGACGAACGTACGTAACAACACCAACATTATACTTAATGAACAGCTCCTGAAGTAAGATGAAAGTTATGTATATTTAGGTCAAAAGGCAATAACGAAGAAAGATAATATGTCTGAGGAAACAGCATGTCATGGATCGCTTTTTCCATATTTAACTGCGTATTTAAATCCGAAATACCGAACATCTTGAAAAGTAGACTCTACAACTAATGCATCCTCCCGGTTTTGATTGTTACTTAATTTTCAGTCGATAATTCACAGAAACTTGCCAAAAACTACCTAGGGAGAATGGATCGGGGTTTCCTTACTTTCGAAAATGTGGAAAATAAATTAAAAGGCGCCAAATGGTTTCAATTGGTGCGTTCCATGTTGATTTCTTGATGCAACGAACCACTAAGTAACTCAATCGTAGCAAAAAGGTAGAATATGAGTGAAACCTAGGTTTCAACAAAGATTGTATAATAATACTAATTCGAGGTAATAACAAGTAGGGTATAAATGATAAACCGTAATTACGGGCACTGAAATGTTTCGAGAACACTTAGTTCTCTAAGAAACATCACAAGTTAAGGAAATATGGCCTATATGCAGCATATAGATGCGTTTGGAAGCCTCGCCTTCTTTACACCATGCAAACTGCACACGAACAATCACTGAATATCGCTGTTGAGTAAAACGCCTTAGAAAATCATCACCTTAAGCAGTGGTGGTAATCATGTAATTTGGTTCGTCCAATTTGGAATAATTAACTTTCTTGTTTTGAATGAATAAGTTGTTTTCACCTTCCCAAACATAATCTACTTCTATGTAACCACTAATATCACTCGAGCTACGCTTTGCTTCGCTAATTACACGATTTAATTAACTTATCTTTTTTCGTGATTTTTTTAAAATAAAAACCGGCCTACGATCTAAGTCTAAATATTTGCAAAATTTTAAGCTATCATACAATTTAATCGGACCAGTATAATCGGAGGAGATAGCGAACAAAGAAAGAGACTACCGATTTTATGGTATAGGATTGGCTGCTCAGCCAGGTATTTCTTCCACAAACGAATTATGTTAATTTGTTCAAATCGCAATTCACAATACAGTTTTAACTAAACTCTCTGAACTCTAACCATTTTGAAAATTGTGTAATGATTTATGTTAGCCAATCAATAACCAAAATTATGCAAATGTTATTTTAGTTTGGAAATAAATGTTCCTCGCGTTACAGTAATTGCTCGTGAACTTAAGCAAGTAAAAGGGTGAAGTCCAAGTGGTTACAAAATATAAATACAGGCAAGCGAATGTAAAGTGGGCGTTATAAACTAGAATTTTCTAAAGCCTTCAAAGGCCTCTTGAAGAGATGGCTCGCCCACCTGCATATTTCCTGAAAGAACGAACGCATATCCTGAGCTCACCTGACTATTGGCCCGGAAAGCTGCTGTGCCAGAATCCCTCTACCAAATATCTGTCTAGGAAATTGTGTAATAGGACTCCCACAGTAACCTTTAATGGCACACACATGTCTGGACTATAAATTTGCCACTCAGGCTTAGGTTCGAAGGAATGGCTAACGAAAATAACTACAAATTAGGAAGTTGTTCTACAAAAAACAGAAATACTTAGCAGATATTTTCCACCCGAATAAGCTTGGAATCGTAAATCAAGCTGCAAGTAGTTTTAAATAAAGAAAGCTACACTACATCCTGAATTCGCTCGACGGTAATACGAATAGAGAAACACGCTAAACCAAAAGTGCTACGAAAAGTCAAAAGGGCGTGGAAAGCAATCTATCCCACAAGCAACTTGTACGATTACAAATCTATTAGGCGACAAATTAATTAAAATGATTTCATAACTGGAGTTAAGAGTTGGTGCTGCACAAAAGGATATGCTAAAAAGCTTCCTAGAACACAAAGAGCACAAGCACGAATTTTATACTGGGCACTAGATTAAAATCGTAGGAGAAACACCTGGATTGAGCAGCAAAGCAAACTTACCAACGTAATACAAAACGCACAACTTAAATGGAACTGGGTAGGACATATGGCCCGGTAGACGAACACTTAATAGGTGGACCAAAAGATTGATGGAGTGGAAACCCTGGACGGGCATGTGTACACACTTCGATTCTAATAATATATATTATAAGAAGCTACTTACTAACAGCGAAGATATAAGAGAATCTTCCAAATGTAAACAAAGAAATAAGAATAGCAATAAGAAGAGAAGTTCGTGTAATAAAGTAAGATAAAATTACCCTTATACATATATGGAAATACAAGCAGAGTTATGCAATTCTAATAATAAAGTGATTAATCATTCTGAAAAATAATTTAAGAAGCTAAACCAGAAGCAAAGTTTATATGAAAACTTGAAATCCAAATATTCAGTGGTTGGCTAAAAGTGTATCATGCGAAAAAATTAAGGTATAAAAAATTGTTCGTGTTAAGGAATCCTTATAATTAAAGTATACATACGTGTTTACTTACATTGATGACATTAAAGAGACCAAAAAAATCAAAATAAAATTGGTTACAATTAAAGCGATGTTGCTCAGACACAACTTACATGGTTTTTGGCTCAACAGCTTTGCAGTGTGTTTACGTATCTGAAACAAACCGATCTAAATATAGTAATTACAGCATGCTTCTAAATAGTAATTTAATAACCAGACAACTAAAAACAATTATATTTCGTTTTGAAACTACAAGGCCTTGTCAAAATCTGTATATTTTCCCCTAAAGCAATTCTCAAGAACACTTTAAAAGATGACTGTTGCGCACATACCCACTTCTGGAAATTCTCCAGTAAATTTGAATATTTAAGCGGCCCATAAAGTATTAAAATACTAAAGCCAACATTATTCTGTTTTATAGTGCAATTAACTTATCACTTTCGTTTGAACGGTTATTTATTGGTGCAACATTTTCTGGTTCCATTAAGTGCAGTTCCTTAAACGTTGCCTTCCGGTCTAACGGGCTACCGCAAAGAGATTGTTTGCTTTTTAATAAACGTTTAACCGTTGAAAAGTACTCCAGCTTCCCACAGCTCCATAAACTTGTTCTTTGACACAGTTCTGCGTAAACACTTCGAAAATAATTATCAAGGGCAATAAGCAACATCAACAAACATAAAAACTTAAAATTTAAGCCAGTAGGACGGTAACCTAATTTTATAGTCTTTAAAGTGGAGACGCATAACTTTTATATGGAATTAATGTCGATTTAAATTGTTTCTTGACGGGCAACGGTCAAATATCTAGCAAATACAAAATTACTTAATCTTAGACGATAGACAACATGCAGATAATGTATGCAACTTCCCTTTGCTCCAGAAAGTCCTTGTTTCAAAATAGCGGCACTTTTAAGTTCTTATTTAAGCTAAATCAATCTGTCGAATAAAATCGATTCGTGTATTCGGGACTCCCACGCATAAAGTTACTTACAAGAAAGCCAAAATCCGAGCATGCAAGGTTACAAAGTTTGTAACAACACTCCATAAAGCTAGAAAATTGAAAAATGTAATGTTGGAAATGAAGAGACTGTTCTGGTGAACACCGATGGCCACATCAGGGTGACTTCTGAAGTGAGAATCCCAGAATAATACATAGAGCCACTGTAGGAGGTAATGTAAAAGTTGCGATAGTCAGCAACAAAAAATGTGAAAATAGGGTAAAAAGATATGTATTCATAGTGAAACAATCATAATGTTAAAACAGGAAACTATACCGAAAGAGACAGTAATAATGCAGGCGTACATGCAAATGGTCAGTTACGAAGAGGATGTAATTGAAGAGAGGTCTGAAGACATGAATGGAATGATCTCAATGGAGATAAAACTATGATAGTAGTAGTAGACTCGAATGCAGATGAAGACAAGATAAAAAGAATATATGGACTAGGTAGAAGGAACGAAAGAAGAAAAAACTAGGGGAGTTTTACGCAAGGCACAAATTGGTAATTGCTAGCACATCTGTTTCAACATCACGTACAAACGAGATACAGTTGAACCATACCAGGGAATAGAGAAAGATACCAAATTGACTATGTTCTGATAAAAAAAAAGATTTATAAATCAAATAAAGGACGGCAGAAGAACCCAGGGGTGGACATAGACAGCTGCCATAATTTGGTTATGATGAAATAAAGTTAAATCTTAAAAAGATAACGTATCAAGTAACTGGCTAGAATACTGATCAGTTAAAAGATAATAAGATATGCAATAACTTTAGAGAAAAAGTAGAAGAAGAAGTGATATCAAATGAAAGAGAAGGTAGAAATAATAAAACTATATGAAACAACTTAAAAACGGCTGTAATCCAAACTGTAAATAGAGACATAAGCCTCAAGACGCAAAACACAGATAACCGTTGATCACGAAAGAGTAATTCTAAGCTTGATGGCGTTTTACTTTTCAGCTTGAGTTAAGAAATCATTATGGTTTAGCTGTGTTTAAAAATCAGCTATTAGCTAATTGTAGTTTTGCTTGTCGGGAATCATTTTGTAATTCCTCATAATAAAATTGTGTTACTTCTATCTCTTAAGTGTCGTTGTGCAGAATCTTAACTGCTAAGTAGCGGATCCCCAAGGTAGCCGTTGGGGGAACAAATAAAGGTTTGGCTTTGGGCCGGAAAAAATTAAATAGTTAAAAATCCTCATACAATTGCGCCGGACGGATTAAATCGACGAAGCAAACTACCAAAAAAGACTTTGAACATAGGTAAATGGAATATACAAGGTATAAACAGTATATGCAATAAAGTTTTTAAACAGCTACAAATCTTTGGCATAGATATTTGTACCCTGACAGAGACGAAAAAGAAAGGCAAAGGCAGCTAATAAAAAAGAAATTATATACATCTCTACCTTGGCGTCCCCAAAAAAACATAAAAGCGAAAGGCGGAGTTTTAGTGGCCATACACAAAAATCTAAAATGGAATATAACACAGCGGAAAGTCATTAGTGAACGTATCATGAAAGTTTGCTTAAAAATACATCAACGTAACGTAGTGGTAACCGGACGATTAGATATAGATATAGGGGTTAAAGATGAAAACGAATTGATAAATGTATAGGACAGAATTGGAAACAGAAAAGCATAATACTCATGGGGGATGTTAATGCGAGGGTGGAAAGTAATATAGACAATACCGTCATAGGAAGGCACGAAGAAAAAATAAGAAATAAGAATAGAGATCGACTACTCGAAATGTGTTTTGCTTTTATAATTCTCAGTGAGTATTTTCAACACATACAAAGTCTCAAAAAAGTGGATTCAACCTACCAGGAAACTTAATTTGCAAATAGATTATTTATTATTATAAAACAAAACACCATTATCACAATTAATGAAGAACGGGCACGAAGAGACGCTGACTGCGGTTCGGGCCACCATTTAGTTGAATCAAAAATGTTATTACAGTAGCAGGTAGCCAAAAATAACGGCTCATGACAAGGAACAAAACACACTCAAAATAAAAAATCTCCGACCCAGTACTGAACTTAAAAATTTTTCAAGAAGATTCAACAAGATTTCTTAAAATGTTATGTCTTAGTTTACACAGAAATGCTGAAGAAAAATATGAACAATTGAAGAACCATATACATCAAGCGACTAAAGAAGCTTTGGGGAAATGCAATAGAGAGATAGACAAAATACTTACTGGTGGGACAATGAGTTGGAAGAAAAGGTTGAAGAAAGAAACTGTTCAATTTGCGATGATTATTAATAAAAAATTATGAAGATGGAAAGCGATATATACACTCGAATAGGGAAATTAAAAGAAGAAAAATGAAAAATGAAACATGGGATAAAAATGTGCCGAAAGGAAAACATATTTGAGAGGAACACAATCCGTAAAAGCTTGAAAAGCAATAAAAAGTATAAAACAAGACACACATGATAAGATTAAAATACCAGTAATAAAAATAGAAGAATGGATGACGCACTATAAAAAGTTGACAGAAGATAGAGAACAGTTCATGAATGTAGTTTTCCAGAACAATCGTAAAGATACACCCGGAATCACAGCAGAAGAAATTAGCAAAGCACTAAAAAAGAATCGAAACTCAACCCTTCCTGGAGGTATTCCAGAAGAATTACTAAAGTAAGCCCCTTCGATAGTATTGAAAGTACTAGTCAACATGTTTAACTGCTGTGTGTTAGGTATTGAAGAAATGCCGAAAGATTGGAAGTTGGGGTATATTAATTCTATGCATGAGGAAGGGAACAATACAGGCTGTTAGAATTATAGGGATATTATAGTGACCAGTTCTGTAGGGCTACTGCACGAAAGAATCAACGAGATTGGTAGATGAGATATAGTTTTATGAAGAACAAGGTAGTTTTAAAAGTTTAAGATCCTGTAACGGCAAAGTATTCTGCTTACTACAACTCGTAGAAAAAAGAATAATCCAAGGAAGAAAAACGCATCTTACCTTCGTAAAGCTAAAGAAATTATAATTCTCTCTGCTTATATGCCATTTATTCCTTTCTTCTATATTTACAAATATAATATGTTAATATTCTTATATTAACCTTAAATGTCATTTTTAGTAACATATGATTCTCTTTCATTCATTCGTTCAGTTTTGAAATTTTGATAATTACTGTTATTAGTTGTTTATATCTTAGTTTTTAATTTAAACTTTTCTGTGTTGTTAATGTAAATATTCCAATGAAAAATATCCTGTTCTTGATATAAAATAGTTAGTTAAACTAATTAAAATTTCATTTGATCTCTTATTCTTGTTTTTATTTATATCAACAGGTAGTTGCGATCAGACTAAAGTTGAATAAAACGCAGAAGTAAAAAGCATTTGTTTGGGTATTTCAATCGCATTAGGTGTATTGCGTGTTGGTGATGGGTGGCGAATGTACTGTAGTACGCCAATTGTTCTTAAAAGTCTGGACCAGATCCTAATGGGATCTTTCCCACATGCGATTAATTTCGTTTAATGACCATACTTGAGTGAATCACCCTTTATGTCTTTAAAAATCAATGTTCATCGATATATCCTGCTATTATTAAATATTCTTTTCATGTTGTAAATTAAAGATATGGTACGCCTGCTTATAAATTTAACTCCTACCAGGTAAAATTTAAATTTAGTAACTGCATTTCTTATGTCTTTTTCAAAATGGGTTATTTGCGAGTTTATAATAATTCATTTCGAATTTGGATTATTAATAATATTCTTTTAATTGTCTCTGGTTACTTGTTCTTATTTAAACCTGATTTTTCATCGTACTGTGAATTAAATACGTTCTTAAATACCAGTTGTTGTTTCTTCTCGCCAAAATAATAATTTAGAAAATTGTTGGAAATCATTCCATATTTAAATTAAAGCAATTATTAAATTAAATACCAACAGAACTTAATTATATTTGGTAAGCATATATTTGGCCATTCATTTTTTTTATCTTCAATTAATAGTTCTAGTCTCTCCATGAACTTTCAGGTTGATACCATTATTCACATGAAATATATCTATTCAGTTTTGACTGTATAAAACTTGGTGTATGCTCACATTATTATAACAGTTTTTGCAATTTTTTAATTTTTTCATCTTTTTCTTTAGAATGTAAGATTTGTGCATTATCCTCAATATTTTGATTTACTACCATAATGCGCATAAATCACCAGCCTCGACACCGCAAGGTAAATGAGGTTACAGATAATACATAATACATACATACAAAATACATACATACATAATGGTTGTTTTTGTTTTGTCGTTGACCCTTTTAATTTCTTGTTTTTTATGTTTACAACTTGTCTTCCACTAATGTGGTCTTCCACTGCTCTGAGACATCCTTCCTACAATTTTATTTTGTTGTTCTAATTTATGATCAACCTCAGTTTTTTAGTAGTTCATTGTAATTTGCAATCCGTATTTTGTTTTTCAAGTTTAGCTTTAAATCTTTGCTTTATCTCCTGACTTAACTGTTCCCTGTTGATCATGGTTTGTTAGCATAAAAGCGATTCGTCGACCAATTCTCTGAAAGAAAAAACAAACTTTACGACTACTTGGATGGAGTTGTCGGGTGGCTAGTTAGGAAGACGGCGTGCAGCTGTTTAAATACTAACAAATTATTAAAAGCCAAAAGGACGCCAACGAATATGTACCACTTGCGACTAGAAGACGAAAAGTCGATAATAGCAAACGGAAAATTTATATATAGCCAGATGAAAGCTTCAGTCAATTTTCCTCAAGGTGATTTTGGGCACGTGCCAAAAACAGGTCAACCAGCATTGGATTCGCCGATATGGCGTGGAACAGACTTCCCTAATTAAAAGGCAAGAAATGCAACAGTGGCGAGAACAAATACTACACAATAACCAACTGCACGCCCATACATCCGATGGACACTTTACAAAACGCTCAGGCTGACTCCATCACGGCATGAAGACGGGACCAGATATCGGAATTAATAGATGCGCCAAGGAAACGTAACATTTATATCAATTTCTACGTAGACTTCTCTTCTATAACCTTTCCCTTCTTTCTGCACATTATGATTTCGATCTAGTTTGTACAGCCTCCATTTTAATTAATACCTACTAAGTTTTAATAATAAACAGTTGCAGAATAAATAAATTTATATGATCGCTAATGTCCCCACTTATGTTAGCGTTATGTCAAAATACACAGGTTATACATTTACAAAGCTGTTATATAAATAAGCGAGTTGATTTACAACTGTCGTTGCCTCTCGTATCCTTTACGCCAAAGAGTTCTATCTTCCCAGTCGGAGAATCCTTATTCCAATAATTAAGACATTATTTTATAGTTACAAACTGAATAATTATTATTATACTCACTGCATCACTGCATGCAAGACATGGGACACTTAATAAGCAAATAAATAAGGTACCTGAATATGTATGTTATGGTATTAATAAACGTAAAAATCTATATACCTCTGTTGACAATATTAACTATTATTAATCGCTTGTATACATGTAGTATATTTCAGAACTTAAGTAGATATTGTTATGATACACTAAAAAGATAGTTGCAAAATAAAAATATAAAATTGATGAATTTGGAAGATTATTACAATCAAAATTTGAGGTGTTTAGATAAGATTGGGTGTTAATTTCAAAATGAATAATGAAAATTAATTAAGACAAGGAGTAAGGAAATTTGATAAGTAAATAGCAATTGAGTATTCAATTTTGATGGTTGAGTTCAATTTTAATAAAGTTTCAAGCCAAGTTTATAATTGACAAATAATGTGCTTGCAATAGTAATAAAGAATTGTAGCATGTAATAATAGAACATTAATATTTTTAAGAAGGCAAGAAGAATTATAACTACGAGAGAAATAAAAATTTGTTTAGTTAGTTAAATAAACAAACTCATAAAAAATGTATATTGAATTTTGAAATAACTAATTTTGAGAATAAAAAGTTTGAAATTCTGCCATATTTTGTATAATTATTTGGTACAATACAAAATAAATAGGCTATTAACAAATCTACGTGGTGAAAATATGAAAATATGACCTGGAATTGATAAAACCACACAATCGGTGAAGAGATTGTGCAATACAGTGAATTGCAAATAAATAACACAGAAGATTACATTATTTGAAGGGATTTTGATTGATTGATACATTCAAGATATAATTAGGATTTATTGTTGACGTTCGTGGTTGCATGGAAGACGGGTCAAACATTTAAAAGGAAGTTGTCGGAATTAGCTGCTTGATTTGGACGGTTATGTGGATGTTGCTGGCTACAATCTACTATCTGAGGAACAAAGAAGGTTAGATTGGGATCATCTATAATACTGAAACTTACCAGGAATCGATTGGAGTGACGGTGACATTGATAAAAGGAGCAGGACTGGATTCTACGAACATTAGGAGTTATTGACAGGTTTGATGCGGTTTGAAGGTTGACGGACCATCATAGTAGTGACTATTGGAGGAATTAGCTGTAGGCGTTGCAGACTGTTAACATCGGGAGCTGTGGACGTTGGGAGCTGTTGGTATTTGGATATTTGCAGTGAAACCTGGAGAAGTTTTAAGGTTTGTGTTAATAATTCATATAAAAGCATTTTGAATAATAAACAATAAAATAAACAGTGAAAATAAACATAATACAATACTTACTTTGGTGAATTGATTAATATATGTGTCAATGTAAAGGATAATAATTGTCAATACTTGGTTTGATTAAATGTAGAAGTCAAGTTGGCAGTTAATGTCATTTAGTAGTCAAGGATTTATATAGAATTTAAACTTCAACTAAAAGATAACTAGATTGACGAACCACCCTGATAATAGTACTCAATTGAAATAATTAGTAAAAGTAAAATTTAACATAATTGATTTGAAAAAGAAATTAATTAAGGGCTAACTCAAAGTGGAGCTACTGCATAATTATAAGTCGCCCAACGTGGTGCATTACAATATAGATTGCAGACTTTATACTGAACCAAAATATTTTGTAAGAACTGTTATAATGTAAGCTATGATGAGTCAAAAGCATAATTGCCCTTTTTGCAATGAAAAATTCAGTTTATGCTTTGAGAAACCATTAATTAATACACATAAACAATCTATTATGCTTAGGGCAAAAATAAATAAATACCTTTTTATAAAGTAGGTACCAATTATTGATAAATAATTACTTACCTCAATAACTATGTTGACCCCTTTCTTCAAATACCGATCGTTTCGCAAAGTATTACAGTTGATTTTTTAAAAGTATACTTATTTTTGCCCTGCAGTCTTTGGCGCGCTGTCTGGTGTCTTCCCGTTTGCTTTTTTTCACTTTATCGAAATTGTTACGCTGGCATGCATACACTTTTTGAAAGAGGTATTTTTCCTTGTTGCACTTTTGTCAGACATGTTTTGAAGCTCATGGTTTTCGATTTTGCCTCTTAAAGTTGCTGAGAAATTGAGGATTATTGAAGTCGAAATGGCTCACTTTGTGACCTAGATTTGTCAATTCTGCCAATAAATCTTCACTATTTTCAGCCATGGCTGATGAAACACAAAGAGACCAGCAAGTTAGTTTACCTCTGTGGCAATTCGACGAATTCGATCACGCTTACTTACGCAATGCTTACTACGCAGTTTTCCTGTAGTTACAAGTAGGCTTTGGGCGACCCCCTCAGCATTTACATGATATGATTTTATGAATAACTTTTGTATTATTTTGTATATTTGTGACGACTTTCCGTTTTGTCGGGGGACATTTCTGTACTTCATTATATTACAGAATAAATGCTAACTACTGAACGGTATCTCTACCAGTGGCGTAGCTAGAAGTCATGGGGCCCTGGGGCAAAAAAAATGCCCCCTCCCCTAACGTCTCTCGAAAAATAAAATGTCTAGGAAGAAAAAAATATTTTTCGTATCAAATATTTAAGAAAACAAAAAAAACAGTTTAAACCTACTAGCTACTTAAACCAATACTTGCTAGTTACAATAATTGCCGACATAAAACTTAATATTTTGTAACACAATACTGCAGAACAATCCTCTTAAACTACTAGTTGGTACCATTTTGGGTTTGTTAAACACTAAACAGAAACAGAACTACATTGTAAAAAATAATATTTGGTACATATATCATGATATAAGAAAAAGAATTCAAAAGTCTTGTTTCTGGCTCTGCTGTTAACAAATTCATTTATTATCCCATTTGGATTGAGTTTTCCAGCTTCTTCATTTTCTATAGACAATAGAGTAAGTCCACTTAATCGATGTTGGCCTGTGGTAGATCTGAGGTAATCTTTATAATTTTCAGCTTGCTGAAAGACCTTTCAACATTAGCAGTTGTGACAGGCAACGTGAAAAATAATATGAACAATATATAAACTCCAGTGAAGTCGCTGTCAAGTACGCCATAGTTGTTTAAGATTAAATCAAAATAATCACTAACTGCTAAGTCATCTCTCAAGTCACCCTTAACAATTTTATTATTAAATTAATGTATTCACATCAAATATTTCGGAATTTTTGTAAGACATATATCTACATTTACTAATAATTTCAGTTTCGTCACAACTTAATACAATTTTTGGAACAGGTACATCAAATAGATTAGGTATTAACTTTTTTCATACTCTCAAATCTGTTATCAATTTGTGTCGATACATAATCAATTACCACATTAAAAACATTAAATCTAATTAAAATTTCACGATTACTAAATCTATAATCACTAGAGAGTTCATCAAAATGCCGTTTAACTTTTAGTTGGTGTTTTTGTATGAAATCTGTGTTGATACTCCACTTATTGGCCAGTAAGTTAGCTTCAACTTTTAGTTCTTCATAACATGCTCTAAGGTTGCTAACCTCTTTTGAACTTGCTTCAAAAATTTTACAGATTCATTTAAATCGATGTTTTTCATTTGCAAAATTTTTGAGGACATATTAACTTGTATTAGGATTTTATATAAAATAATTATTGTAATAATTACAAATTCAAAGGAAATCGTTTGTTTTTAACGGCAGACGCTTCATCTCTTTCATCTTTTTTTCTAAGATCGCAATTCTATCTCCGTTAAAAACATAATAATATACACAAAACGAAGGTTAACTGCAGTGATAGATGCAATTCTCCCTGACCAACGAGTTGGGTTTAAATTTTTGAGAGTTAATTCCGACTCGGTGGTAAAAGATGCTAGAAGAGCCCTTCTTTTGGTACTTTTACAAAAAAAAGAATACATGTTTTCTAAAATGGTAAGTATCAAAGACGTTAAACCGGTTAAACTATAAAAGCGGATATCCGATGGCGAACGCCAACGTGACGCGACGGAAAAAATGCAATTTTACGAGTATAATATAATAATAATCCACTTCTTATTGAATACATTTTATAGTTTGTTTATTGGGTATTTTAATTTTAGTTATGGCTTATGGCTCAGCTCTATACCCTGCTTTCGGCCGGGGCCCCTAATTAATCCGGGGCACTGCCCCGGTTTGCCCTGCTATAGCTACGCCATTGATCTCTACCATTCTGTCGAACAACATTTTTTTCAGGCTTAGCAAATTGTCCAGGCTTATCATCAAATTCTAAAAAAGACTCAGCTTTGTGTAATTATGTAGTTCTTTTATGTCTAAAAAATTTGAAATCGCATAAGTAGTATCATCCCCATTTAACGCATGTAGAAAGTGCTGTTCCAATAGGCAGTGACATCGTATTTTATGGAGCTTGGTGTGTGCCCATTTTTTTAGTATTCTCAGTACCTAGTTTAAGATTTGCATATTTGTTTGTGATTTAACTAAAACAGTGAAAATAACCAAAATATTGATATCTTCTAATCAACACTGTCTCAGGGAAAACTTCAATAACAGTGGCTGCACCTTCATCAGCCCGATTTATTTTCAAAATTTTCTGTGTAAGTGGTATTCTTAACATTTTGATATTCACAGAGAAGTGTAAAAGTATCATGTAGCGAAAACTTCTTGGTTTAAAGCATTCTTGCAGTACAAGTAATAGATAAGCGGTGTGGAGCAAGATGTTACTCGAAGTTATCTTTGAAATGATGTGATTTTTTTATAAATGCGGTTTTTTTTAAATAACAACCTACGGTCAACTCGAGTATCTCCAGCTTTTGTTCAGACTTGACATTTACAGAATTGTACAAGTATTTCACACCGAACAGAGGGTAAACGTGTTTGAATTTCTAAGTTTGAATTCAGAACATGTAACCACTCGCTCCTGTAGAACCGGAACGGTATATCCTAGCAAAACAGTGTATAGAATAAAATTTCAGTAAAAGGGGAGTGGCAGCTAACGATAATATGCAGAAAGAAAATTTCATAAGAAGGTGATATATTTCGACACATCACCTTTTTATAAAATTTTCTTTCTGAATATTATCATTAGCTGCCACTCTCATTTTATTGAAATTTTATTGTCTATGCCAGCTACTAATTTTTAACAGAGTGTATAGAATCTATTTCGTAAATAATTTTATAGCGACTACTTTTTTTTATGTCTTGCAAGCGGAATACTTACAAAAAACTGACTTTAACGGCTGCTGAGATTTTTCCAATCAGCGATACTTTCGAAATTACATATTTACAGTGGGAAATGGTATAGTCTACCTTATTTTTAGCGGTTCTCTAAGCTTACTTTTGTTGTTCCTTTATAAAGAAAGATATTATCCATTTCTACGTAGCTTGGTAACAAGTTGTCTGTTTCATTACGTTGTTATATTCTGAGGTGCCCCACAAAGTCTTCGTATTTTCCACTTTTTACTTTGATGTTTCCAATTAGTAAGGTGGAATTCGTAGAAATACTTCAGCACAGAGCAATGGTTTAAGCAGCATATATTCTAGTATAGAATAGAAAATTCTAGTTGACAAGTGCAATATTAAAATTGTGCCTCGCGCCGACATTTTTTGTCATTAGTGTTTAATTTGCTGAACGGGAGTTGCCAAGAGGCTCAACACTATATCGCGGATTTATCCAGGATTTTCTGCTCTTTAATACGTAGGTTACTCTTTCGTCAAACGTATTCTTCTGTAACAATTTGTAAATATTTATAGACGCACACGATAGCCCCAACGGAAAAGTACAGAAACGGATCCAAAGAGAGAATCCAAAGCTAAATTTTTAACCACCAATAAGTTAAACTTTTTTCCACTTATGACCTCTATCACATCAGTGATGAAAAATGCATTGACTGAAAATATTGATAATAAACGAGAGAGGTAATCTATTGCTGATTCTGAGTAGCCAATCTATAGAACAGTCAACTTCCTTACAAAAGCATTTCTTAGTTACATACTGTACCATGACAACAGAAACTGCTATCGTGTTATTGCTAGAAGGAACTTATCCTAAATTCGCCAGAAATGGGTCCTGGAATTGTTATGCTTGCGTCTGACACCGGAACAAGCTGTAATGGTGGCAGGCAAGAGGCACGATTTGATGTTTTTTTTATGGAACATCCAGGCCATAGCCCTGAATGTTTTATTCTGAATTATACAATCGATGATATGTAGAAGGGAATTGGGACAGTGGCTTTGCAGTAGCGTCTCTCATTTCCAAAGACATGATAAAATAGTTTTTTAAAACTCCACTTCCAACTTACATTTTTAAACATAGTATCTATAATGATGCGTGACAAACTTACAAACTACTAAAGACTCGAACTGGAAGCCAGTTTAAACCAGTATTTGTTAGGCAAAGAAAATGGGTATCAATTGAATAAAAGTTGAGCGTTAGGTCGTAGGTGTCTCACAGGGATGAGCTATTTTGTTCTAATTCAGGATGCGCAAGTCAATTGAAGGATATTACCATTTCTTAGAATTTTTTTTTTTTCGTTTTCTCCTCTTCTATACCGTATATTAAGAAAGCAAGTAATCTACATCTTCTTTGTGCCTCATCATTACGTTCTTGTTTTTCTATTGATCATTACTTTTATATTTATTATTATGTACTTCACAATTGAGTTAGCCGTTATCTATCCCTTTTGATATGGGATTTTACGTTGAAGTATGTGCATCAATTCCTTTTCTAGAGAGTAGACGAGAAAACTTTATAACGTTCATGTAGCAGCTTTGACTGGATTTTTTCTGACACTGAATTTCGGAGGTTTCGTTGTGCGACACGATACGTACCTATGTCATTTTTATTTTTTTGAGTGCCTGATAAGTTCATTTCAATTAGGGTGTTTACTACTTCGCCCAATCAATTCCGCGTGCTCTTATCAAATCAGATTTTTTTATTTACGCGGTCCGCGTATACTATTTGCGGATTGAATTCGTTGTAATAACTTCGATGTTAACAATTTCTATTACTCTTTTACAAATGGAAACTAGGTAATACTTTTACTTTAATCATTTTCTGATTTACCATTATAACTTTGGTTTGCTTATCTCTCTTTTATTAGCTATATATTCTTACTTTATTAGCATTAGACGTTCGCTTTTTATATTTAGAATTAACAAGCAATAGTTTGAATGTTGATCTGGCACATCCTTCTAAATCTTATTTTAAATTATTGAAAATGATCAACATACACGGCCCTCAATTTCGTTATACATGCTTTGATTTTCTTTAATCCTATCCACAGACTTCTAGCAAACATTTTTTTAAATCAGCATTTTGCATCTTATTATTGTAAGCGCTGCCTTGCTGCATTATTAACATATAAGGATAGTTTGATCCTTTAGTAGATGAAACTTCGCACATAGCACTTCCAATTCCACAATCTTGGAGACAGAATGCCGGTCGGGCGTTCCTTGACAGCCAGGTAAGAGAAGCAGTCCCAGGTGTAATTTCTAGTAGATAAATAACTAATAATGTCACTTCTAATAAACTTGGATAATTAATTTGTGTTACTTGTAGTGTCGTGGTGTTTAATCTATCATTACCACGACGCCATTGCAGTCCCCACAGTATCTGATTGCACCTACTGTAATTAGCAGAGCAAAGCTGTAGTTTTAATTTAAGATAACGCTGCAGAAACATCGAATTACATTACTTCTAATTTGCACATCTCAGTCTGGCAATTTAGTGCTTGAACTAATATTACACGTCTTGTTATTGCTCACCCGTCTGCTTCAATTAAACCATCGATTGTGGTTGCAGCTAATGACAACTGATGAACGTTAAATACAGGTCTACACGTTCCAGCTGTGAAATGTGGATAATTTGATGTTTCGATTAACTCCTTGGGTATTAACGCTGTAACACGACGAAATTAATATAATTTTGCGTAAGCGTTAAGCAAGCAGGCGCGATTGTTCAATTTCAAATCCCCATTAAATGGTGTGCTAGGGAGCTCAGCTACAGACTGTTGGTATTGCATACCGTTTAGTAATTTCTATTTGTTCAATTTAATTAGAAATGTGTCTTAGATGTTAAATTAAAGAGATATAAGCAGAAGCTATGATATAAAAATATTCAGTCGTTGCAAGATCTACAATCGTTTCGGTTAAGATTTTGTAGTTGACGAAAAAATCGGTTTCTACGCAGTCATGGGCGAACATGGATTACCAACATCAGACTGAGACCAAAAGAAGAATGTGGATCAGATTACAAACCTATGCTTGGAGAATTCAGAAGAAAGCTACAGTAAATTGTAAAGTGAAAATCAAGATGGGGACCCTCAGTCCCATCACCAAAAAAAAGCTACAAGAAGTTCTAAAATAGATAGAAAAACCGGTATTCAAAGAAAACGTATAGAAGATGTCACATACCTAGAGCCGAATTTAAAAGATAGTAGAAGAAACAGCCTTAAGAGAACAATAATAAACTCTATTACGAGACGCTTAAACTAATTTAATAGAGCAAGATTCTAATATTTTTTAAAAAAGAATCGACATTAATTTTAAAGTATATTATTTTTCGTAGTACACAGGATGGCAAGGAAAATTAAAAAAAAACTAAACTTTTTTCGGGGCACCTAGCTATGATTGCGTATTTGACACTCCTTTCCATTACAAACAAGTTTTGTAAATATTATTTGTGTGTGTCTTGTGTACTTTATTTTCGGGATACTTTAATATTTGCGAACATCCCCCGCATACAAAGGGAGATATTGAAACTTTTACAAATGCACCGTCACGCCGCCTTCAACGAGATCTTCACAGACCGCTACCAGCTATCACTCGAACAAGACGTGTTTTTCCGCTTCCGAACCCTTGCCGCAGTTGCAGGCGTCGTCATCGGCCTTTCCGATCCACACCAAGTAGGAGCAGAAGCTTACATGTCAGGCCACCACCTGAACTGCGTGGTATTCTAGCCGGTCAGCCAACTGCTTCCAGACCTCGTGACTCGGAGTGAATCCTTAGCCGGTCGCCCTACAGACGACGGGCTTCATTTCGAGTTCAACCGTGCTATCTTTCCGTTTCCAATTCTCCTCCTGAGCGGACTCTTTGGAACCCCGTCAAACCTGATGTGGTCGTCATCCATTGCTACTTTTTTAACCATACCATCCGCCTGTTCGTGTATACTGAAGTGTGCTTTCACATAATCAAACAAAATTGGTCGCTAAAACGTCATGGCCGCCAGCCACGCCTCCGCCTAGATCTCCGTTGGGTTGGACATCTTTCGCAGCGTCGACATGCTGTCAGAGAGCACCGATACTCTCGAGAGCTTGGGACCCCCTTTCGAGTGCCCTCTTGAGCAAGCAATTTGCAGTGATAGATGAAGCTTCAATCTGTTAGTCTCGTCACTCTTATGTACAGCTGTCGTCCCCAGTTGGAGACCACGTAAGCCGCTTCTGCCCTGCCGTCGTCGAACCTCGATCCGTCGGTGTACCATCGCGTCTCTCATTACCCGTCCTCGTCAATTTCGAAGCCGTCACAGGGAAAGCCCGTTGTTAGATCCCTGCAGCTGCCGATTACTTGGTTTTAATAGAAATTGTCCACTGGAAACCTACAGTCCGTTCATAATTATTTCCGCGTAGCGTTTTTCTTTGCAAATCAATAAACTACAATAGAACATAATCTGAAAGGAGGATTTATAGAAATTGATTCTACTTATGAGCCATCATATTAAGCAAGTAGTGTATTTTTTTTTGTTAAACATGCTCATATACGTATTGAAGGTGACTGATGAACATCACACCATGCAACGAGAGTCACAACATATGATGAAACAAAGCTGATTAGTTCACATTAAGAATAAATGGTAAATTAGCTTAAACCCTCCAAAACAAGGATTTATTTGAAGTTTTACCCTATTGCACCTACAACTACCATCAAGTTTTGTCGTTTAGTTTCTACAATGCCGAAAGAATTGTAAAACGGCAAACCTTTTTTTTCAATTCTTTTATTAACGTGATTATCAAAGAAATCAAATCTTTAAAGAGTTTATGATTGTGTAAATACACTTTAGCATATGCAAGTTGTTGGTTGAGTCTGGAATTAGGATACCCCGACAAGAATGAAGTTGCTTCAGATAGCTCAGTGGAGGACGGGCGGGTATTACATCAAGTTAAGCACCAAAAGTGCACAAAAGGCGTCTTACGTAATCACAGCGAAGACATGCAGGTACCTTTAGCCTGCTGAATATGGACAGCTTCTCAATTACGTTATCATTTCTGGTATTCAGACGGTGACTGAATACAACATGCCATTCATAATTAAACATGAAACAACATATAAGCTTAAACGAAGATAGTAACCATTTTTGGCAACGTCATGGTTCAACCCTTAACATGCAGAACACTCCTGCTATTGAAAATGCAAACGGCGAGGAAAATCGGCCAGAACGCAACGTATACGGGCAGCTCGAAAAATCGTTCGACGGAGTGCTAGTACAAATTAGTAAATAAAGAATGGTGAACCCAATTATACAAAGGCACTAGGGAATGAAGCCCCTGTCAATTCAACAGTACCAAACGTCCAAGCTTCAAGGTCCCATATTTTCGGTTTTGTACATTCCTCGTCTAAATGACGACGGAAGTATTGTAATTGTGAAAAATCATCTTTTCAGATTTCTTAAAATCTTAATATTTCAGGGTCCCTAGATGCCAAAAAACATGTTTTCTCAATTTCATTTTTCTCTTGGTCTGTCGTTTTCAATATAGCTCAAAAACTATTTACTGGTCGAACCGATATTTTGCATACGGGTTGCATGTCTACCTGGCTCAAAACCGAATATACTTTCTGTTAAACATATACAAGGTGAGCCCCTTAAAATAAAATGTTCTTTATTTTTGCTTTGACTCAGGAATTATTAGTCAAATAAAAATAATATTTTGCACATATCTTAGGTATCTACCTTAGGCAAAAATAGGCATATTTTGGGCCTAACAGATTCGAAGTACACTTTTGAGACGGACAGAAATCTGCAGCGATGGTTGCGGCTAGCAGCCATCCTGCACAGGTACATGTGGCGATCGATACGGCAACTCCAGAACTACTAACTAGTTAGAGAATAGAGCTTAATATTTTACCTTTGACTAAAATTAGAGAAAATTGCGTTTGCAGGTGTTTTTGGTTCGCCACGCCCCTTGATGAAGCCTCTATTTGGACAATCTGTGAATATTCCGTATCTTTCTTATCGACCTGGAGACACCACCGGCCTGGAGGCGACAGCTCTGTCAGATATGCGTCTTGAATTTCTCAAGGTTAGGTTTTTCTGCTTTACAGTCTTATTTCTACATGGTCTCGCTGTGCTTCAACGACAGGAATCGCTTGTTACATAATTTAACTCAATCGACAATGGCCGTACTAAAAGGCAAAATCGGGAAAAAAAGTGAAGGGTTCGCCGGTTTTTGCCATAATGCAGATCTTAAAATGTGTCGGAACAGATGGAGATGTTCCTGTTACCCTTAAGCTGGCTCAATCGAGAATGGTAGGTTCGAAAGCTCACTCAAAACCGACGGCACTTACCCTATACTTTTGCTCAAAATAATATTGCTCCAGGCGCCACTCACTTTAGGGGATGAAACGCTCTCGTGGCCAAAGCGAGAAACGTCACGGAGCTATGCCAGAAATTCACCGGGTTGCTGCAAGCTGTCTCTTCGCCATCGTTCACCAAGCTCCCACCAGATCTGCCGGTACAAACACAAGGTGGCCTTGAAATCAAATGGCTTACCTTAATGGCCACCCTCCTAAAAGGTATAGAACTTAATTCAAGCCGATATTCTTCAGGCTTGTTCAGTAAAAGCACATGTTCTAGCTTTACATTTGACTACACTCGGCCTTCGCTAGTACGGGTTGAAGACCTCACATTTCAAAGGTACATCAAATAAATAGGCTGACTTTGACAAAATTGGTATTTAATAAATCAAACACACACAAACAAAGCCACAAGTCGGCCCTAACTGAAAACTTATCGGGATCCCAGCAAAAATAAGTTATCTTACCCAATAAATTACAATACAAACAAAGGTTATTCAAAGAAAATTAACCGGGAGATTTTCCCGCCGGTACATAAGTAATGAAACAACATAAATTCGCAGGCGCAGAGTTCCCTAGCATGCGACACACACTATATATATTTTCGAAGCGCTCCCGCTTGACAAAGGAAAAATACAAGTTTTACATTTACCTTATTAGCCAGATCACATACTGTTTAGGGGATGGCAGGTGACGGAGCCGGACTTGATGAGGCTTGGCGGCGGCTAGAAGCAGCAATTGCAGCACCCACAGCTTAGAAAGGGGTTGTTGAGGGCTTGGCCAGGACCAGGCAGTGACTGCAGAAGGTCAAAGGAGGCGAAAACAGCGTCCAGCAGCGAGCGGAAGACACGAAGTAGGGCTCGATGTCAGATGGGATTTGCAAAATGCAGAACTTTTCTCACTTAGCACGAGAAATCACTAAGGCTTTGGGAAAGCTTCTTCAACTAAATGTGCAACTAGAGAAAATAACTTCTCCACAGAAGTAACCAAAAAAAGAAGACATCCCGCCTATAAATCCGTCGGCCTAACACATCACACACACCCTCGCTGCACGAACTTTTAATATTTTTTATTGTTCATTGAAATGTTAAACAGTGTTTAACATGATCGCGTTCTCGAATGTTAAGATACATTTAACATGCATCCACTCATTTAACATGCACGTACTCGCGTCCTCGAATGTTAAGATACATTTAACATGCATCCACTCATTTAACATGCATGCACTATAGCAACATCACACATATTCATGGTAGTCCGATTTCGATTTAGCAGTTTTTTAGTAATTATTATTGATTCAAAATTATTGCCTCAATGAGCAATAAACTAATGAACGCATTTCGAGGGGTAAACGTCTTAACATTTCTCACATAAATCACCACGCTTGCCTCGAGTAGTAAAATTATGCTCGAATGTTAAGACTGGGTTACCCCTCTTAATACGTTAATTACTATAACGAGATTGCTTCTATCAGAGCTGGAGCAGATCTAACTTTAAAAATCCAATTTAACTTAAGCACTGCACATAAGGGGTTTACGAAAAGCTCCCCGGACCGCGAGCAAGCGGCCCGGGAGCAACAAAAACGTGCACGTCTGTTGTACTCAAATGACTCGCTACCAATTAAAATTCCAAATGCACGGGTCCCGACGATAGCCCATCGGAAGAAAGGTTTGGGTTCTAAAATTAATATCTCCATATGCACGAGGACCAAAGGGCTTATCCAAATTTTCTTCTCTTCGCCAAAGTTTGGGGCAGAATTTCAACGGCTGATGCAATGCCTGAGTTGGCAAAATCCGACTACACAATTCGGGGAAGCCCCGATCAAACATTAAAGCAAATAGGAAAGTTCTAGAATACTTAACTGTTACGTAAAGAAAATCCAAACGGCTTAAATATCTCGACCGATAAGAATAATTTCTAAGAAGTTCAGAAGCTACGACTGTCGGAAAGCGATATTAAGTCTTAATACAGTGTTCAAACATTTCAAAGAGCTTGAATAAGAACTTGAAACGCGAAACTGCCTTATCTATAAAATGGAACAAAGGATGAATTTGTAAATACAGTTCGGCGAAATATAATCTAACCGGCAATGACCTACTAGGCCCCAAGAAAATCGCTTACGAAGCTTGTAGGTCGCAAACATCTTAATATTCGTTCAACTAAATTCGATTATAATTCCGGGAGCCCAGGGCCGCATTTGGTAAAATATAAAAGACCAACATCACATAACACGCTTAAACCTACGTGCGTACTTCATCAAAATCGTAAAGGGTACAGAATTCAGAGGAACCACTTGTGCGTCCATAGTGACTTTAGAATTATAGGGTAATGACATTTAATATATGGAAACATTGCATTTTGTAACTCAGTCAACTATATTGATCAATATTTCCTATCTGCTATTAGTTTAACATAGATTTTAGATTTCGCTCAAGACATTAGCATGTTATCTTAATGAATTTTGCATTTTATTCGACTTGTAAAATTGTTTAAGGTGGTATACCGGACTAATTTAATCAAATTTTTTTCAAATAAAATGAAATTTAGCAATTATGAATGCGGTTTATTATCAAAAGGCTTTGCTGATAAGCATCGCAGTGGCGAATTACCCTTAAGTAAATAGCATTTTGGAGTCCCTGAGGAAAATCCTTTAACTAGAATTATCTTTGCTTTCGGATTCTCGTGTGTGACTAATTCAATGCTTTTATTTGCTTATACATGTAATTCGCACAGTATAGTACATCATGAATCTGTTATAAAAACGTATATTTGACATATCATAAATATAAATGTTGACCTTCCTTCTTTTATAAATGCGGAGTAATTATTTTAACAATATCCTTCTTGGTTGTTATGCATTTATCGAACCCAGCAGCATCTTGTGCATATTATTTTCCGTTTAAAAGGCCAACGACGACTTATAACCGTAAGTTAATCTATTTTTTTCCAAATAAAGTTTGTTAGGCTAGTTTGCTATATGGCAACTTTCGCCCGAGTTGTTTTCATTTACGAGGGGTGTCTGACGGAAATTGAGCCTGGGGTAGTTAATGTAAACTGATTTCGGAAATTTTTTATTATTTTTTTATATAGTCTCCTTCAACCTCAATGCACTTTTGACATCGCGTATACAATGTCTTTAAACCGGTCAAAAAATATTCCGAAGTTTTTTCGGCAAAATGGGCTTCTACAGCCATCATCATCTCGTCTTCATCCCTAAATCCTAGCCTACGGAGGCCTTTCTTCAAATTTGAAAACATATAGTAATCACTGGGGGCATGTCTGGACTGTAGGGCGGGTGGACAATTTCTTCCATACCTGACTCCCTTAAAGCACGCTTTGCAATTTTGGCCGTGTTTACAGGTGCGTTGTCCCGAAGTAACAAAATGCCACGTCTCAATTTTCCTCGCCTTTTCTTGTTGATGATTTCCGGCAGTTGAACAATAAGATTCGCATAATACGCGCTTGTCATCGTTGTCCCTCTTGGCAAGTAATCTATCATCAGAACTCCTTCGCTATCCAAAAAAATGGATGCCAAGAGCTTACAAGTGGTGCGAGAGACTTTGAACTTCCTGGGTGCTGCTTCTCCCTTTTTTACCAACTACATAGATTCCCGTTTGGATTCCGGATCATACTGATGAATCCATGTCTCGTCACAAGTGACAATTATCCCCCAAATTGCGTCTTCATTCTCTTCACACAGTTCAAGAAACGCCCGCGAACTTTCGACTCGCCGCTGTCGATCAAATGGCGTCAACATTTTGGGTACCCAGCGTGCACACACTTTGCTCATGTTTAAATGCATATGAAGGATCATTCCAACTCTTTCTTTACTAATCTTTGGTTCGTTAGCTATCTGCCGAATACGAATTCGCCGGTCTGCGAGCACCATTTCCATCACTTTTTCCACATTTTCCTCGGTCCCTACCGAAACTGAGGGCCCAGGGTGGTCGTCGTCTTCAATAGACTCTCTCCCTTGTTGAAACAGCCGAACCCACCTTTTAACTGTCGCATATGAAGGAGAAGACTTGCCGTAGATACGGTTCAACTCCTCATTAATGTCCTTTGCAGGAAGTCCTTTCTTCGTGAGATCCTTGATTACCGAACGGTACTCAAATTTAGGCATTTCACTTACAGCGCGCGCCATGTTTCCTTCTCGTTAGGCTGGCAACTACAGTTGTGATGCGATTTTGTCAAACTTTGTCATACTTCCATGGCAAGAGTTGATGTATGCAAGAAGGTTATAAACTTTTATAAAATCGTGCTACAAATGGAGCAGGCTCATTTTCCGTCAGACACCCCTCGTAGTAGTCCTTTTTTTCCAATTCTTAAGACCATATAATTGCCGAGGATGTAAGTTAGTCTGTGCAGTAAATCACTGTGAGAAACTGACGTAGCTAAATAATGAGTAAAACTGCTTCGAGTTAAGCTCAAGACCAACCCATTAAATTTTAAAATGTTAGTGCTGAAGTTTTTACGATAACAGGGAAATATTGTACCTGATGAAAGCTTACATATTTTGTATAAAGGTAAAGACTACTAAAAAGTTGTTTATATTTCAATTTTCTTTTTGTTTCCTCTACTGTATAGCAACTAATTTAAACAATTAGAAAGCAGAAAGTAAAGAAGCTTTAGTTAAAAGTGTAAGAGTATATTATATCCATGCCAACAGTTTTCATCAAAGCAAACTTTTTTAAAAGCTACAGCTTTGTTTTCCTGCAAATAAAACTTCTTAACTTAACATACATGCACGAAAGCCACAAGAACAATAAAAATTAAGGAGATCCACACCCGTTTAATTTTTTATTTGCATTGGTGCATGCAATTATAATTAAAACCTCTCACAGTAGATGTAGTCATAACAAAGAAATGATGTGGAAATTCCGTGTTGGAATTTGCACAGGCTTAACGACATTCAAATCCGAAAAAGCATGTAAATAACGAAGTGTGCCTATAATGCCACAACCTGACAGGAAACGAAATGTGCCATTACTGCTGCTAACTCACTACGAACGAAGATATTCTACAGGAAACCTGCACTTTCGTGTGGGGTGTAATGTTATGATTTGATTCTAACAATTGGTTGGTATTAAATGCCCCATTTGTATTTAATGGAACTTGCATTAGCTATAAAAGGTAATTGCTCTGCACGTTGATTTTTTGCCGATATAAATAAAAGAGGATTTTTACAAATTTCGCAATTAAATGCAAATTAGTTCAAAACGTGAAGAACATTGTTAGAACTACTTCCACCAATCTGTTTAAGGAAAGAGGCGTTATAATGAAAACAAAGAGGTAATGAAACAAACCTACACTCTAGGAAGGAAGTTTGTCGAAATACATATCAAATGCACGCTGGCCTGTAGATAACTTCATGCCATAGGATGAAATATGTGATTTTAGCAACGGCGCTTTATCTTGGGAAATTTCAATCGCCAAACAGTGTAAGTGAAAATACCAGTGGACCTGTTGGTGTTATTTAATTGTGGTATCAGTTGCTTTCAAATGCTCGAGTCTATTTATAGAATAAATTACAATTCAGCCTGAAGCAGTCTAGGAACTGGAAAATTCTCAAAGAAAAGTTGAAGGTGGCTTCGTGGATTAAAGTTAAGTGATATTTAAATAGTCTTTTCCAGGTCTTGCTTCGCAAATATTTTAGCGTTCAAAGACAGCCACGTATCTTCCCACAACGATGAGCGATTTCTCAATGTGGGTAGTGTATGACCAATAACGAAATATTTGTAAAACTACAGCGTATTTACATAATTTACAGTTTAATACGTAGAAAAACTAAGCACAAATTTTATTCGGCCCTGATTAGTGGGGCACAAAATTTAATTAGTTGTTAAAATTTGCTATATAGATATTTAATTCAAAAGCATTGATATACAAAGTACCAAGAAAAAGTTCGTTTTGGAAGATTGAAGATGTTGAAATAAAAATGAGTCAAAATTTACGCCAGTAGCTCCATAAAATTAAAGATTTTATATTTCTGTGTTGGGTCCACTTAGGAAGTGAAGGAGCTAAAAAACCGAAAAATTCTTCTCGAGTTAAGTTCAACGCGCACGACCCTTTTCGGATATAAGCACTTCCCAACAATATCCTACTAAACTTAATAATAACTTAACGTTGTTTGCAATTACATTCACACGTCCTCGTATGTAGAACCATAACACTTCAACATCAATAACGTCAGAACCTAAAGCTTATAATGTTTTCCATAAATAATATTTTGCGCTGGTCTGGATAATTTTAGCAAGTTACCTATCGAAATTAATTCCCCTGTGGGTAGTTCAGATTAGCTAAGAGTTTGTATTATTTCGAGTGAGATAGATAAAGAACTTGTTAAATAAAATCTGTATACTGGGTTTTATGTTACAATGCAGGTTTTCTTAGATGAAAATCAATTACACAATGTATTTGCATAAAGCAATAGATGAAGACTGTATTTGGGTCGCTTGGCCTCTTCGATAACAAGCTGTGCACGTCGCAGTCATTACTAAAATTATTAAAATATGCATATAAACAAGCCGATTAACACCCCCGCAAGCGTTTTTATAGTGTCTAGAAATCGTGATAGTGTTATGTATCGTTATTTGCCCATTTACGCCACCAGAAGAGCCTTGCACAAGATGGGTATTACTTGAACGAAGTCCGCTCAGTGGCGTGGGAATTTATCGGTTTGCCTTGCTGAACTTCACGCTGCGTTCCTCGAGGTTTTGGAGTAGGTATACTGTAAGTAATCCTGGAAAACCTGTATGACCATCTCCTTAGCTGAGAGGAACTTTCTCATCACGTAAGTCGATTTTTGCTTTACCCGTGGCAGAGCCACCTCAGGGGGTTGTGGATCGGAATTAAGGGTGGAGTTTTGCCATCGAAGACGACTAGGCTAGGAATCGGATTCAGAGGAAAATCGTGCCACTGATGACAGCTGGGCTAGGATACGGGTTAAGAACTGACCTCAACGGCTTGCGCATCGTTGTTATACCCTATATCTAGGTCATTTCTTGGAGGGGATCTGTGGGACTGGGTTTGTACGCAAGGTCGTGCATCGCGAAGGTTTACTGGAGCTTAGACATCATTTGTAAGTTTAAGATGAAGACGTTGAAATTCAAACACATTATATCTGCTTTAAGTTCAAACGCTAACACACAAGCAAAAAACCCTCATAACTTTTTTTGCTTAACTACATTATTTAATTTACTACTATATAGTGACACGGTGACACATCTTCCACCTATAGCAATCTGTGGTAAAATTAAACTGAGTGATTGATAACTCCCACGTGGTGTTTCCACCCAGTTAATTCTTTTCTATTGTATCGTTTAGCTACTGTTTGCAATATGGTTGTCTTAGTCGAAAGCATTATTTCAAATTGTTCCGCAGATAACTTTTGTTGGTTGACATGTTCTCCAAAGCGTTTGATCATTTTATTAGTGACCGTCGTAACTATTGATTTGGTTTTCTCCAAGGTATTTATATTTTTGACGTTGAAAGTCGATGATTAGGGCAATAATCTGTTCCTGATAGAGCTTCTGCCCTCGGTATACAACATGGCGATTTACTGTTATTTAATATACACTGCTGAACCAAATTTAGGGACCACTTTTAATATTTTAAGTTACTTTACGACAACATAATACCTATAACTAAATAAACTCTAAATGTAATTTTTTAATATATTACGCGCAATTTAACAAAGCCGGAAGTGCAGTTGTGAAAGCGCTAGGCTTGCATTAAGCAAGTTCTCGGTTCGAATCCCGCGCGGGCTCCAATTTTACTTTTACCTCGGCCATTGGAATGGAGCTCGATGAGACCATTCACAGTTGAGCACCAAATTAACTGTGCTCTACTCAGAATCACAGACCTAAGAGAGAGAATAACAAGGTCAACACGTCATCAAGACACACACCTCACACAATGGTTGCTGCGCACGCACAAAAGGCGCGCTCCAACTTTGTAGCCCAAATCCTGTTAAGTTGAGCATTGTACCGCCAGAAGCAAGCGCATAAAGCACTATCCTCTACACCGCAAAGTAAAATGAGGTTATTGACAATACAATACAATACATACGTAATTTAATTGGTATGTACATAAAATAGATCACGACGATCAAGCTAAGATATGCCTAGACATTATTTGACCTCCAAAGAGGTATTACAAATAATGATTCTTCTTCGTGAAGAATATTCTCAAAGAGAAGTAGCTAGGGCATCAAATACCAAAAAATCTGTGGTACAGAGATGCTGTGAGTCTTAGATATACTGGTAGTTTCAAAATAAGTGAAGGGCATTATTTATTTTTTTTTAGAACGGGTTATGTTTTTATAAAGATGTTCAAAATTTTATTGGTGGTCTCTTAATTTTATCCAGAAGTATTTAAAGAATTTGGTTGTTGTATTGTTTATCAGGCGACGTCCAAATATACAGCCTTCTAATATAATTCTGGAGGAGGCTATTGGCTATTCTAAAGTTATTCTCACATATAATCTCATAAGAGCATTAATTATTTTCAGATTTTTTTGAGTGCCTTCCAACAACGTCGTATTAAATTAGGATATGAATTAAAACTCGAATGCAGATTGGTAAGAAAATCGTAACGACACAAACCCTCACAGTTAGGTTGGTTTACCTACAAAAAAATTCGAAGAAATTTTGTTGTTGTGTTGGTTACGGCTCGTGAACTAATTTTTCTATTGGTCATTAATGAGTGTCGTACGATTTTCACTAAAAAACATATTGTTTTCTCTCTAGACTCATTTCGTTTATTCACTCGTTATCTTTCTAGGGTAAATAATAATTTTTGCATTAGCGTCTCTGGAATAATAATTATTTCATTGACGATGTTCTATTACTGCTTCCAGGTTTTTTATATAATGATGCAATTTAATATTTGTTTACATTAATTAATAGTGGTGTAATGAAAACATAGAAACACCTAAAGGTACTTTCGGAAGGAAATGGAAAATATTTTAAAAAATATTAGCAACGTTTTTACAAACTGAAAAAGGTGAACCGTTTTGTTTCAGCTTTATAGAAAACAAGGTTATAATCGTTTGGAAATTCTCGAGCAACTAGCTTTTGATTGCAGGCACGTGAGAGAGCCGTGTGTTTCGCATCGTCCTATTTCTTCTCTCGTTAGAAAGCGGGTAGATACATCGGGACAGTGTGCCCAGATGTAAGGAATCACAAAAATTTTATCGTTTCGAAAAGCTCTGAAATTTTTTCCGTTCAACATGTCGTGCATTTATGCCTGTACACATTTTCGAACTCCCGCTGTTAAACAATAAAGAAAATTAGAATTAAAACCTAAAAAAGAACGACAATTCCTAAATATAGACTGCATCAAAGTCTGGAGTCGCCATTCAATTAATAAAAACCCGGCGCGGCATCGCAATTCAGGTAGGTGCGTATTTATTTGTCCATAAAGTGCATTCCTTTGCGATCGCGAAAGATTTTCAACAAAGCCTAAGCTGTTGCCACACTAATATCTGACGTTACATAATAAAGTATCGCAATGACGTGCTTGCTCAGTACACAATTAACATGGCATGGCGTTCACCTAAAATGTAAACATTTCTTTGTAACCCACAAACACTTGTAAGCCGCAAATATCATTTACTGTATGGCTTTAACCGCTTCTGTTTATATCGACGCAGGCAAATTTTGCTTTGAGCTGCTCCCAGCTGTACGACTTCGGGATAAGCCAGTTGGCGGCTGATTACATTCCCCGTGAATCCGCAATTCCCGAAGGATCCAAATGGGTCGCTAAACACCAAAAAAATGTACGCACTAAAACAGGATAGTACCCGCGCACTTTCAATTATGCTAGTTACAATGATGAAATCTAATTAACCGTAAAAATGTGCCCCAACAAAGCGTGCAAACTTGGCAAATCTATTCTACTCCCATTTTGAGCTACGCGTTTTATTTGGCGAATCAGGCCGTGCACCGCCCAGTTTTGGCGACGCCAAGCCAGTTCTCAGCCACGCCTGTGCCTTGGTTTGGTTTTGGCATTACACCGTTGACCTTGCACTGCGCTCAGCTATGCTAATTTAAAATGTATTTTACGCAGCGAGAATATCAAATAAAGTTTGGAGGATATCTCCGTTGGTAGTGCAGCAACGCCTTGAGCGAACAGCACCGTTGTAGCCTCATAACTGTGTAATCGAATACGTTTATACGCTAGAGGGCGGTAGAGTTCTCTGCATTCCTAAAAATTGCGTTACTAATATCAGTTACAGAGAATAAAAGTATTCGCTTATATGATATTTCCTCTGCGGAATGCCTTCGCCGATCCTAGCAGCGAGTTGTACTAATAAAGCGCAGATGTAATTCTAAGAAATTATGTTTGGGGGACTTTTATTAAGGTTAGAGCTGCCTGCCGAATCAGCTTGGATAGAATGTTACCGTAAGAGAATTTGAAATATCCTGTATCAATTTCAATTAGAAAGCTCTGTGTAGTTTCCTGTATTTTGCAGCTAAGTAAATATATAAAAAAGTACAGAAATTGGATGAGGTTCGAATCCCGGAGTCGAACACGGTAAAGTAAGTATTTTCAAATATTAGAAACAGAGATAAAGTTCAGATCTTACCGTGCCCATTACAAGCATTGAAAACATCACGTGATGTCCTGACCAATAACAAAAGCATTTTTACTGATTTACGCTTACCAAGCTAGGAGGAAATATCACATTCCACGTCTGTGGGATTAAATCTAGATTTGACTAGTGTTTATCTTCGTCGCATAACAACTACCTGAATTTCGCCACTGTCTATTTTCGTAGATTTCCCTATTGGCTATCTTCGTAGCCGCTCGTGAACCAGGTCTAAAGAAAAGCGCCAGCGGGGTACCAGCAAAACTCCTAGAAAGCAGGAGTTCTTTATTACTCACGCTTTTACAACTCAAGATCCACACTTCCATGACGGTATTGTGAACGCTTGCACGTAAATTATTGATTTAAATCACCACTTTGCAATTGGCGCATATAGCGATGTCGATCATGTTCTTATATATCTTTCCTTTGTAGTTAACGCCGTTATAATATTTAAGAATGATTGTGGTTATGTGTCCCTAACAAAACAAGGCCGCAAAATTGTCAGCAATACAGGTCGGATTGTATCCAGCCTAATAAGTTCGGTCAGTTGTAGTTTTTAACTTATACATGTTACTGTTAAAGCCATTTTCCATACAATATTTTCTTCTGTAGCTTGTTAGTTTAAAATATCTTTATTACTATATTTTGTGTTTAAATGCATTGGTACGGTAGCCTACAAGTGTTTGAGTACATTAGGCGTTAATAGGTGCCAGGTGCAGTTGCCAGATTTTACAACATTATCAACTCTGAAGTCGTTCGGTTCGCGGTTAGAGAGCGTCATTCTTTTCTTTAGGCAACATCTGGTAACTTCAAGTCACCTAGAAACGTATTATCATTGATTTTTTATGTTCGTCCTGAAGAAGTTAGACAGAATAACTTGCTCTCGTCAGAATAGCCTCTTTTCCCGTGACCCATTGAGCTAGCTATGTACCTTTTTTGTTAGTTACTAGTTGTTAATTATCATTTTTACCGGTAGTAAGACGTAAGTCATGCTTTGGAAATGTTGTAAGCCGAATTTAATGGTAGTATTTCACAAACTTCTGTGTATTTTTGTAAATATCCATTATACGCTTTAAGAGGGTATCTAAAATAGTAGACCCATGTTACACCTACTCGTACATTATCGGTTTCAGCTAAGTTCCGACGATAGGGTATATTTGGGCCAGATTAGGTCAGGGTGGTGGTCATTATATTAGTTAATATGTTTCAATATATCTACCATGTTATTTTCTATTTACTGTTTAAACTTTGTTATTTTTTTCAATAATTTGTATAGTAACTGAGTTATAGTGCTGCCATACTCGTACTGGGACATACTGTATTTTGTAACAAAATTTAGTGTAAAGCATGTTAAAATCATATAAAGCAACATTTTATTCGGGTCTCATCCATTCTCTTTAGACTTACGGGTACATAATATCAACGGTCTGAAATTTTTAATGTACTTTTCGCCGTCAATGGGTGTTAAAAATCCATAAGTTGAGTATTCGTCACCCTTCCCGTGTTCAAGCACAATGCGAAACCCGACTTGCCATAATTTATGAATAATGAACTTCAGTATCAGCATCCGCTGTTATTTCTGTACGCAAGCAACTGAACTTCCATTATGTGATGAGAATACAGGCAAGTGACACCTCGTTCGAGAGTGTCTATTAACTGCGATATCAGAATAAATAAACAAGCTTGCAAGAATATTAAGAAAGTTTGACCTTTTCATGCTTATTAAGATAACAAGCTTTGACGGGTGCGTAGAGAAAATAAAATAAGCCTGCGATGCAAATAAGCCGGTATATTAAAACTATCCTTTCTTCCCAAAGGGAGAGGATGGCTCAAACTTTATTAAGTTTAATGCAAGTAATTATGTAAAGCAATATCTTAAAAGAAATAAATCTTATTTACGAGTTATATGAGGTAATAGCTAGGTTCCGGACAGATTTAATGATTACACAATAAATTCGCAAAACTGCCATGGTTGTCCAACAGGGTGGAACGAAAAGAGTTGCTTTTAAAAATCATTCTGTCATAGGCGTTAAAATGTGCCTTTAGACAAATAAAAAAGAGTCCCTGAAGCTGGTTGACCTATTTTAATATTTTCAGGTTCGTCACGGGACTTGAAGTTTCAAGAATTTCAGAATTTTCTATGATTTTGCAATTCGCGGCGACTTAAAAAAGTTATCAATCACTGTTTGCCACAGCCTTTATAATGCTTATTTTAGTGAGTTAAAGAAATCCCCAAAGCCAAGTTTTATTAGTTCAATATCTTCTGGTTCTTCATTAGCCCTAAAATTTAGCGTATTTAGCATAATTTAGTCTTAAATCATGCGTTCGTATTCAATCACACAAGTGGTAGTTATCGCGGTAGTTGTTGCATGCTGGCTCTATTGTCTTCAGTTGTACATTGGCTTTATATGTAATAAATTTAATATGGAATGAATTATGACTACTAGAAACGAAGTTTCTAGTGAAATTTTTGGTTGTCCTAAACTAATAGACAATCTGTCTTATCAAACTACCATGGTGTCATGTTACACCATTTATTTATTCAGCATAATTTAAAATATTAAATTAACGGTAGAGGTCCGAGTGTTTGTTGTGAGATATTAAAAATCGCTGTACCGAAAATTAAAGAAATTTTGGCAAAGTGCGTCAATTCCTACCGTTCCGCCACGTCGCAAATGGGATAAATTAAAAAGTTTTCGGGAACGTTATAAGAAGGTCCAATACAATTTAAAATCCAGAAAAATCTCTGCAGCCATCCAGCATAAAGTAATAGTTTTTAGAAAAGAAGCGTCTAATTAGTTTGCAAGTGCAGTTTTGAACACTGTAAATGTGAAAAATCTAAAAGAGTAACGCATGGAGAGCAAGAATTTCTGTTAGACCATAGAACCAATATGATTATGGGCGTAGCAACCCTAGAGGCAGAAGTTACCACAGATATGGCAGATGAAAGAAAAGCCAAGACAACAGCACGTCGGATAAAACTACAATACATGCCGTTTCATCGTTAAAAAGAGGTCTTCGTCTATTAGCTCCAACAGTGATAAAAAGAATGGAGGAAGAAGAAGAGATCGAGCTAATAGGAGCGCCATATAAGTTTACTTAACCGAGTTTCATATTTACCTGTAATTAAGGTGCACGTTTATTTTATTAGACGAAGGTAAAATAAAATTCAAAACGTCGACACAAATGAGAATTAAGTTGCCTTCTGTAGCGCTTAATTGTGATAGCACCAATTCACGCAGCAGTCGTAATTGCAAATGTTGTTTTGGAAGATATTAGTGTTTTATCAACTCATTCTACTATTGACAGAATAAAAATCAGAAGAGCGAGAAAAACCAAACGTATGGTTTGTACTAGTGAAACAGCAAATTCTATGACTCCAATACTTGAGTTTTTTTTAACGGAAGAAAATACCAACTATGGTCCAAGTAAAAACCGGTAACAAACATTATAAAAAAACGTACCTATCGCACAGATTTATTTTAACCCGCATAAAATCCAGAAGTACATTCCCATCGCTTGATAAAAATATGATTATTTTAATTTATTACTTTTAAGTTTAGTTTTAGATGCAGTATTCATTTTTTAGGTTGAGTTTCGTCCAATTTTTTTATGATAAAAAGTGAAAGTATAGTAGTTTACGTAACAATTCCGGAAAGAAGACGAGTTCTGTAAAGGGTGTTGCTGGATGAGTTACGTACATCTTTTAGGCAACCACATTTCTTCTTAATTTTACTTAAATATTGGAGCATTACAATAACAAACAAGCATTATACCTTCGGAGATGTTTGTAATTGATTTCCTTAGTAACTACAGTCAACAGATATTGCAAACCAATCAAAATGTAAATATTCCAAATAAAGCTGAAATTAGTATATTATGGGACAAGTGGTTGAAATTTTATCAGCCACGAGTTGCATATACTATTTTTTCTACGAATTTTCACTTATTTTAACAAATTAATGTACTTTAGAAAAAAGTAAACATAAAGTGACATTTCTCTTGTCACCAATTGAATGTCAAACAGTTTGAAATCCCGGTAGTCCGAGCATTTCAATCTCTAGTGGTTGAAATGCAATTTCAACCACCGGAATCAATGTCAAAATGATTGATATCAATGTCATAAGTAGAAAAAGATTTTTTTTCAAAATCGTTCAGTAAAGAAAGAAATTAGTAATGCATGATTTACAGAACGGGGGCCTAAATAATAATTACAGCAAATAGTGCCAAAAATGGCATTTGGTAAAAATTTGCTATTGAACGCTCACTTTGAGTCTCTTGAGGAACCTGAAGTTGACAAAATGCCACTTCCAGCTTTTACATAGTGTTATACTATAACTGCAAAGGCACCTTTTGTTAACTATGACATCAGTCTTATTTAAAAAATAGATAAATCCAAATGCAAAATATGCGTTGACAAAAATAACTCTTTTCCAAAATTTTGACCCACTTGAAGAACCTGAAGACGCCAAAATATTCATTTCAGTTTTTGCATAGTCTTTCTTTATTGTAACATACACCTTTTCAAAACTATGACATAATTAAAATTAGAGAAAAAATAAAAATCCAATTTTTCGTTCCACTCTATTGTCCAACCCAAATATTGAATTAAAAAGTACACAACATATGTAAACTTACAACAGTTTTACATAATTTTGATAACGTATGTCTCAAAAGTTTTGGCACAAATTTCTTTAAAACATTTTAATAAGTAAAAACGCTTGTACGGCAATTTTTCAGAACAAATATAATTAACAGCTTTATAAACAACAAAGTTTTATTTTAAATTAAATGTAAAGGTCCATAGTCTTCAACAATACGCAGTCTTCTGGGACCATCTCTCATAAAGCCTTGGACCGTTTCAACATGAATGTCTAGAATTTTATTTTTCTAAAAATCCGACGTTTTAATTGTTGCTCGTTTTCGGCTTCCCAACCTCCATCATACACTCTTCGAGACAAAATGGCCCAGAAATCTTCAATTGGTCGAGCTTGCGGTAAATTTAGGTGGTTGTCGTTTTTCGGCACAAAAGGTATGTTGTGAGGACTCAGCCAATTTTGAGTTTCACGTGCATAATGGCAGGAAACCAAGTCCGGCCAAAACATAATATCATCTTGAGCATGATTCTGGTGGATAAAATTAATCAATTTTGTTAAGCAATTGTTAATATAACTTTGACTGTCTACAGCTTCGCCTCTAACTCGTCGTGAACGTTTTCTCAAGACTACCCAATTTTATTCTTGGCACTTCCGTCTAACTGGTTTGCTCTACATTCAGCTAACAGTCTAGGTACTCTAGGTCCAGGTCTTCCACTTTTTTGAAGATCTAGACATGGTAAACCTTGCTCACATTCTGATATGGTACGATATATGGTTCTCCGCGAAAGAGTTTGATTTTCAAAAGGACTATTTGAGCCCAACTAAATTGTAAACGCTTTTTCTAAGCTCTAATTTATAAGCCATTAAAACGCAATCGATTTCGGTAACTGAACTGTCATTAAAATGACAAATCATTGAATTACTTTTGTTCGCAAAGCCAACCCGATATTTTGATATTTTTAATTTTTTCCATAGAGTTGTATTTTGTGCCAAAACTTTTGAGACATACGTTATACCTAGAAAATTTGCAGATAATATCTACCTGTAAATTGGACCAGTGCGAGTGAATTACTATCATTGTGAAGTATTAGAGCAACAAAGGAATTACACATTTGTCTTGCTGCACCAGATACAGTTACAGCGACTCGTTCAAATAAAAATAATAGTTAGAGTCGTGCAAGTAGGTTTTTTATATTCGTATGGGTTTCACCAAAGTAATATTTATAATACAAAATAAATTGTAGTACTTGAGTGAAGAATAATTATTATAACTACATTGCATATATTATGAAAAGATCGCTGCACACGTTTTGAATATAGAGCAACAAGGCATACATATTTATTACAATCACTCGAGAAATTTAAAAGTGAAAGGAGCGTTGATGTTAGTGACGACGATTATTTCTAAATTTTTATTTGTAAACCGAATTCATTGTGACGTAAAAATGTCCCTATATTTTGAAAATGTTCTTTTCAAGATCATAACTTGCTGTAGGAGCTAAATCGAAATTTGGAATGAGATAACCTTATTTGATAAATGTTTCTGGGAAACATGTACCATCGCAAACATCACATAACCAAATTAGTACGGCATATAACAGGCTAGTTCATGTCACCTTGGTATTTAATAATTGCCTTGTTACATTTAAGCCAAACTGCATTTCTTACATTATAATACCTAGATTAAGACAAATGCGGAAAAGTGTGCAGTGCAAACCAGCTGATGCCGTCGTTGCGGCTATTAATGGAACAAACCAAATGTGATCGTATGGAGGCGCGGGTAGTCAGTCGCGCGCTGGTAGGCGGCTGGTGCGCTTCGTCCAAACAAACGGGAAACCACGGAAGCATTAAATAAGAGCCTATGTGTTGGCCTGTGTTAAGAACAGTCGAGCCCGCTTTATTCTTAATTCAAGATACATCCTCGATACCAGAGAACTACCTTGGAATCAACACCGAGGTACCGCCAATTCTTCATAGCCGCAAACCGTCAGTGTACTAGACCATTTGGAGCAACTATAACGCAAGGTTAGTTTCTATAAATAAAATCCACGATTGAATATCCGGTCCAGGAAACTGGGAAAGCTAGAAGCGCAACTAGTAAATTACGCCAAGTTGCATGACCTTTGATGCGCCTCAGTACGTAGCGATGGCACTGACACATCGCGTTCGCCTGATTTCAAGTGACCGCAGGCAGAGCCATACTAAGTGAATTTGTGTACGAAATTTAAACATTCTTAGCACTGTTGGTTTTTTGGCGTTGATAATTAATAGTCACACCTACACTTAAGGAGTGTATTCAATCATGTAGATACAGCATTAATCTCCCGAATATTTCTTAGTTATTGTTGATAGCGTATAACATTTCTATATTACCATTGTGTATTTTTATGTAAACTGCTTGAATATTATTTCTAATTCCTAGTAGGATTTGTATATATGATTACAGAATTATAGGTGATAACAAGCAGGTCGAAATGAGCTAAACTGGCAAATACGTTAGCCATACTGAGGTAAAAGCGGGTCTTGTGCTTGTACGACTGGGTTAACTAGCAAACAAAGGGCAATCTAATTCATAGTAAAGTAGAGTATAGGGAACGGCAAAACGCAGCATTACAGTTTAGTTTGCCCAACGATAAATAAAGGTACCATTACAGGCATCCGTTTTTGCTGTACGTGACTGACCAAACGCTCCTGGTATGAATTTCAGTTGATGCAAGAGGTTGTTTAAAATATTGAAATTTTCTACTAATGGAACACGCTGCTTTTCTAATAAAATAATAGTGGGTGGAATGTTGATATAATTTTGAATAAATGTCAGTTCTTGGAAAAGCTCAGAATTCTGCAAAAGTGCTTTACAATCTGCGATGCTTTGGGCGTCTTCGTCTAATGACAAAATCACACTTTTAATGTTATTAAAATGTATACTAAATTCACATATCCGAAGAGCATAGGCTACACATGTAATGCGGCTGCTTTTCTTTATTTCACCATATAGGCGGCATCGCAAACAAACAAAAGAGGCCGTGCCATGTTATGTAAATAAAAAAATAAATAAAATTCCATAACTCAACAACTAATGAAAAAATAATAATGACAAAAGAAAAATCAACTAACAAAGTTTTCCAAACTCAACAAATACCCTGTACTAAACTTGTTCAAAGCATAGACCAAGTAATCGCAAATTTTTGATTTTATTGGCCACAACTTTCAAATAAAATGCGCAGTGTTCTAGTGATTTGTGTGCTCAACGAGACTGGGAGTTGATAGTATAAAATCACGGGCTCAAATTGCAGGGTGTACTGCACATGGCCTTGTAACACTTGCTGATAAAGTTCGGTAAGGTACAGACCATTTCTTTTAAAGATGATAATGCGAGTACATGCATACAAACATGAGTACTTATTAATTACCGAAATGTTTACCAAGGAATGCATTTGGAATCAAGCACATCCTGATCATCAGAATCTTATTGTTCCATTGGTAGGTACTCGAAAAACCAGTTTGGAAATTTCCCCGTCTTTATGAATGGGGTGAATGTGGTATTTGTAGTTGTAAAACTTTTGTTTTATATCTAATATATATCATTCTATCGCGGCAGAGTACAAATAGTCTAGGCTATTTGACATTTTGTAAGCAATAATCCTGGTAATTTACCCGTTCATATTGTACCGCAGCTATAATCTATCATCCCAGCCCCGTTGTACCTTTAGAAATTTCAGTTTTTTTTTAGTTATCATTAGAAAATGACTTTCAGTTATTCAGTACATATTGACAATATGTTGTTTTGCCATTTTTATCGTTAATTGACGTTTTACAATGGACATTATTTAGTTAAAATATGCCTCAGCTAAAATGTTCTGTATTAATTTAATATTTTTATTATCTTTTCAAAAGTATGCAGCGTACGCTACTGAGTTACAACTCTTTGCGTTAATTTATTTGCTAGAAAATGCTTATCATTAAATCTGTCCACACCTTAGTAATACTAATTAAAGTTTTTTAAATCATGTCAGCATGAAAAGTAACGTGCATTCACATTTGGTCACTAAAAATATTTTCAAGTGTAAGACCGTATCTATCACGCTCTGTTGTCTTAAAGTGTCAAGTGCCATTATTGATAAGTGCAATTAGAGGTTAAGTTTATACATTTTTGAAGCCCCAAAACCGTAAGTATTTTTTTAGTCCGATTTCTGAATCATATTCAAGACCGTACGCGGCTTTGGTTTAGGGCCACCTGGGACATCTGCAGTTAACAATCAAACTCCTCCAGTGAATGCGGGATTCCCTTACATTTATCCCAACGCTCAACGATACCAATACGTACAACAACAAACCCAATCTAATCTATTAATTACATTTGCAACACAAAATCAATCCCAACGCCGCTGTAAAATGTTTTAATAATAAGTACCCCCTCTTCATTAGAATATTCAACTTATTATTCATAGTAATCAGCTAAATACGTAAATTAATAACTGACTGAAAATAACATTTACTTTGGCATAAACAAATTTGGTCATAGCTGGTATGTTTTTGTGAATAAAATGCAAAATATTTATTACAGTTTTTAAGCTATTTTTATCTTAAACAAGGAACAAAATCAAGTAAAGTAGTATCAAATTAGGCGCATTTGTTTTCTTTCGATTGATACCACTACCAATCCTATCAATTCAAGAGGCAAGCAGGAATCTGCATATATACCATTTCTCATGCTAATCAACTATGTTTGCACCTTAAATGAAACACTCGGTATGCCTAATCAATTAAATATAATCACTTATAATACCATGAGTAGCAGGGCCGTAGCTACAGGCTTAGGGGCCCCGGGGCAACAAATAATTATGGGGCCCCCACATTATCTTCCCCTTTACCTCTACACCACTTTCATTTAGTAAGCCGTTTTAATGGGGTTACTATTTGGTGTTTTTTCTGTTAAGATAGCAGAATGCACATTTAAAACTGACAAAACACATATTTACTTGTCACATTGGGTTTAACATAAAACTGTATTTAATGTTTAAACAGGCTAAGTTCGGTTCAAAACTTTTTTTAAGAAAATTTCGTAAAGTAACTTCCTCCGTCTTCGGGGGCCCCCTATGTTCGGGGGCCCCGGGGCACTGCCCCGGCTGCCCCGGTGGTAGCTACGGCCCTGATGAGTAGTCAAAGTTATGTCGACTACTTTTGCGGTGGTGTCACGAATGTCCATTGCGCTTTGATACGATTAGGACGAGTGCGCTAGCACGAGTCCTAATCCCAAGCGCAATGGACATGAGTAGTGATACCACCGCAAAAATAATCTACTTAACTTTGACTAAGAATGGTATTCGAGGGACTATTTAATGACCAAACTACCTACTTTTTCAAATCAATTTTTAGTAAATCTAACAACAAACTACGCAATTTCTATAGTAACAGAACACCAATGTTGACTTTTTCTAATAAAAATCACTTTTGTTTAAAATAGTCACTTGAATACCTTCTAGGAAAATATATCTACTGATATTTTTTTGATTGGTCAAGAAACGTCAGAATTCTGGATTTTCATTGGTCACTTTTTGACAGATGACAGATGAATTGAATAGTCATAATTATTCAGTAAAAGGTATTATTTCCTTGGTACTTGTTTCTTTTCACCCAATGGTAACGCTTCATTTCGTTTGTGGGTTCTTTGAGATTTGCTCCTCGATGCGGCTCACATCTCTAATATTAATATCCTGCGCACTCCTTTTTTGACCGAGTTCCGTGCGAAAGAATGTTGGTTTTTCGGAAAAGGCGCACAACCTTCTATAATAAAGATACATGGAACGGGATTTTTGCGAGTGTCGGTTGTCGATTGCAAGCGCTCGTCTAGGGCGGCTATGAAAGCCAAACAAGTTCAAGCCCCCTAAAGGATTTGAATTCCTGATCAAGTAGGCTATGTTTCTTACCCGTAAATTGTTTCTCTCGACAATTTAGGCGTACGCTTCCAGTGGCGTCCTTTTGAAGACTTACTTTTCTAGTTTTTTGGTTCTCTACTAATTTAGTGGTAATTAGGCCTGTTAGTTACCCCCTCCCCCCCTCTCCGGCTATTTTTCATCTGGCATGAAGTCCTGACTGCAGCCGCGTGGAATTTTCTCAGTATGCTGGCAGCGCAAATTTTGGGGCCAAGTTCCAGCAAGATAAACGTCCCCAGGATGCGGTTCCCGGCAAAAAGTCTTCACCCCTGACGACTGCTTCCGAGGGCGTGTGAACCAACAGTAAGTATATGAAATTTGCATTTCATCGATTGATTGTGTAGATATAAGCGAGTTGCCGCGTTTCGTACATACACATACCACAACACCTGGGAACCAGAATCGACCAATGTGTGCTTCCTGCCATGACGTATGGAGCACAAACGAGGACCCTCACACAACAATTAAAAATAAACTTAAAACAACGCAGAGGGCAATAGAAGGTCAATGTTGGATATCTCACTAAGGGACAGACACCGAAATAGATGGATTAGGCATAAAACTATAGACACCGACATTATTGAAAGAATCACCAGTCTGCCATAGGACTACGCTGGACATGTTGTTAGAATCCAGGACAACAAGTGGAACAGTAAAATCATCAGATGGAGACAGTGAGAAAGAAGAAGAGGAAGAGGGAGACCGGTTATGCGATGGTTGTTGACGTTAAGAAAGTGGCAGGACCAAGGTGGATAGAAGAAACACAGAACAGAGAGCGATGGATGAGAAGAAGGGAGGTCTATGCTCAATACTGGGCGCAACCAAGCTATTAAATAAAATGGTTTAGCATCCTGATGCATATATTGAGTTTCAAAACAAACTTTACATCTATTTAAAATGGGGGAATTACAGTGGTGTTTTTTTAATATATTGTTTAGCAAGTCAAACAAGACAATTGATTAAGTTTTGGTTTAAATAAACGCAAGTAAAAGCTATAAAATGTAATAACCTGTTGCACTACCACGCCATCTCACACATTCATTTATCCTTTTAGGCATGCTGCGAATAAGGTCAATAAGTGAGTCTTACAATAATCTATTCCAGGCAATTTGGAGTTGATATCGTAGCTCTGCAGCCATTTCTGGAGGTTGCAATAAAGTAAACATCTTCCGTCCCCTCATGTCCTAGCCATGTGCAACAGACGATTAATGGAGATTTAGCGAGTCGTGGGAGAAGGTTGGTGTTTATACCTTTTATTTGTGTATTATTTTCAATCAAAACTGAATCAATTATCTTGTTTGACTTCCTAAACTATATGTTATGGTACAAAACTGATTTTACGACACCTCCGATTAGGGAGTCCCATTAACCTATATCACGTTCGTGAAAATTTCACTGCTTGCCATATATAATCATGCACAGGTTAATAACCGCGGCTAAATACGCTCATGGAGACGGGCGGGGTTTTTTGAACAGAACACCTTAAGGACAAGCGTGACGACATATACAGGGTGTTGATAAATAGGAGGGCGCCACGAGTTTCGGGTATGGATTGAGCCCCACGTCTGACAGAAACCCAAAGGGCCAAACGGGGTTGGAGGGTGTGTAGCTTGCCTTAAAACCCACCTTGTCGCTCGCAAGATTCGGCCAGGATTCGCTTCACACAAATCATATACAGAATGCCACTCGGACAATAACATAACACAGTATTACACGTATGTAAATAGAAACACAGCATAAAGAAAAGGCATCGGTAACATTTAACAAATGGGGTCTAAACGCACGCAAATATATCCATAAAATTTTACAGCAATGGGTGCATCTTAACTGTTATGAGCAAGGGTTAGAAAATGGCGACGCATAACAAAATCCCAAGCGCGCTGCGTAATAGCAGGGCGCGGTGGTGCTTTGACAAAGGAAAAGGGCTAAGCCTTACAACTTGTGAGCTCGCCAACAGGGCAACGATCGCACGCTACAATGTGAAATACAAACAGATTTATACTAAACAAATACGTAACGAAACGCGTGAGCTACAAACAGCTCAAACACCACAAACGCCACTGGAATTCAGTTCACAAAACGTGAGGCGCTGGGCCTTCAACAACACGCACTTGATTGGCATGCGAGGAGGTATCGTGGCGCTCCGCGGACGGGGACTTCGACATGCAGATCTTACAGATCAAAACAATACAAGTACAGTATCTTTTCCCCTGGGGCACCACGTTGCTCTAGCTGTCTGGCACAAAGCTTCCAAAGCTACGAAAATGGGGGTCGTATTTGACTGCGAAAAGGTCGCTTAAATGCGACGCACACTGAAGTGGACTCGGAACGTCGGCGATAATGGGGGCCGTGGTCGGCTGCAAAAAGGTCGTTTAAATGCGACGCACACTGAAGTGGACTCAGAACTACGGCGATAATGGGGACACAATGGATTCCTCGATAGAGCGACGGTGCTTCCGGAAGCATTGACAAGAAACGCCGGAATATACGTAATTTAACCAGGGATTAAGCCGTCCTCCGTTAGATTATCCGCACAGGCTGCTAAAGGTGCCTACGGCTTACCTCGGGATGGTACACAGAAAGACGCCTGGGTTCATCGGGCTAAACAATAAGCACTAGCAATTGTCACATCGCAACCTGCACTCTCAACGTCTGGCACACGAGTCTCGAAAAACCACGCCACGCTGCCTCGCGCCGCCGAAGAGGGACGGAGGGCGCTTCTGCAGGCTCCCACAAAAAAGTTTCTGATAACATTGGACTGCTGCCGAGGCAGCATTTTATACTAGGGAGTGAGTGAATACAAACTTGCGGGCCTACTCGCACTCGCAGAGCATCTTTCTCTATTCGGTAACAAAAACACCCTCGCAGGAGTCGGGATTCAACACGTGCTGCTTCCGAGAATTTGGGCGGGTTCGCACAGGCCTGAAGATATGAGCATATACAGCGTGCGCCGAAAGTAGAAAACAACGCTCGCTTTCTCGACTGTCCCTAACAAATATATTAAAAGGTCAAAGTAAGTCCTCCATTTTAAATGGGAGTACCTTTTTTTGACTCAGTATAGTCGTCTCTTATTTGCTTTTTCTTTTGCGTCTTACCACTGCCCGGACGAAAATGTGCTTTAAGTATCTTATCTAGTTGTTACAAACATTAGTAACTTTATAATATACTGTGTCGGACAAATAAATCGACTTCGGCTCTCGATTTATCTTGTAACTGCTATCTGAAGTTGACTCTTCTGCTATTTGTAATTTGATGAACTTGATCAATAATTGATATCGAAGTAATTCATTTCTTTCAATTATTGGTTTTATTCTTTTAAGCTGTATTTTTTTGAAGAATTTCGTTTGGCTGTAACAAGACGCCTTTATTCCCTTCCGTTTTTATAAATCACGTTAGCCTTAGGCCAATTGCAATGTAATTCTTCTTACGCTATGTATCTCAGTTTGTTATGGAAAATTCTTGTAATGAATTCTGAAATGTAACTGGATTTGCGCTAAGCTCAAAATGTTATCTTTAAAACTCAGCTCAAATAAAAATAAATTTGTTTACAAACCATTTAACAACAAATAGATATTGTACCACTAAAAGAAACAATACTAATGTCACATACCATACTATAAAACGAATTGCTGTTTTCACCCGCATTAGTACACAAAATCACTCGCAGTCAGTTGCTTAAACGACAACCTCTGTGGTAAAAGCTAATTGCGCATATGCTTTCTGAACGCAAAAAACTGTTGGCGCGCATGAGCCGAGCCCAGCTCATTTACTTCTATGGCTGCTCTAAAATGACTAACGACTGCCAACTAAGTGGATCCGGTTGAAGCAGCCCACCATTGCGATGCCCTCACTATTGAATTACGTGATGATACAACCGCTTTCTTAGTTGGCTTCCTGCTCACGTAATCGCCAAACTGCATTATCTGCAGCTGCTTGACCCTGTCGGTGCGACTAAATCGCCGCTATTTAAATACTTTGGTGTTATCAGAATTCCCCAGGAAAAAGAAACTTCTGCTTTTATGGACGCACTTGCAATGCTTGTTCACCGGGCGTTCACTTCTCCCCGCAAACAAAGGCACATATCTTTAGCAGAAAACACGTCGCGGGCCGCTGCCTCCTTCAAGCCGAGATTGACTAGTTCTGTAAAACCCGACCTTTCCCGCCACTGCAACTAGACATGCGCATGCGCATATGGTGCAAAATCCACAATTAAAACATATAACGATTAAGTACAGTCATGTACAAGGGAACTTCATGTTGTAGTTTTCATGGTTTAGGAATAAAAACGATCTTGACCTTTACGATGGCTTCTTGCATTTGTTAATTTTTACTTCCTTTTACTACTATAAAGGAAGTATTGGATTCACCCCAAAAATTCTAAATTGAGTTTTCAACAGATCTTCACGTTTTAGAGTCCCCTGATCCCAAAAAACATATTTTTTTTCATTGGTCTGTCTGTCTGTGTGTCTGTCTGTCTGTGTGTCTGTGAACAGAATATCTCAAAAACGAAAAGAGGTATGGCATTGAAACTTCATATATAAGTTTTGTGTACTATGTAGATGAGACAGCAAGCTTTTGAAGAAAATCGCATAACCGGAAGTAGGTGTTTACTCTTGTGATTTTTCAGTTTTTTTCGATTTTTTCAAAAACGGCTCTAACGATTTTTTTTAATTTTACATTTTTCTTACATTTTTAATGTGTATTAATGTGAGATAGGTGATTTTCCAGTTGAATACTTCTAAAGTGGGTTTCTTTAGTTTTTTTTTCTATTTTTTTTATTAACTCCTATTTTAAATAAAACACCCGGTATATTATTACATTTTTGAATTCACCTTAAAATTCTAGAGAAAATTTGTCTCTTCAACTAACACTCGATTTTGTACCGTTTTTGTAGAATTTGTAATTTTTGAAAATTTTTAACAAATGGTTAAAATTTAAAAATGAAATTTTTGACTAATTATAAGATCACTGTAAAAGGAAGTTGTGTGAGTGTATCACACCAGATTTTTTAGTGTTTGATCACCTTGCTCCTTATGTGTTCGAGATATTTTTTGTAAGTGGTTTGCGAATTGCTCGCATCTGTGTTCGATGTATTTCACCGTGCTGGATTGCTAAATGTAATTAATATGAATTGGTGGAACGTAACTACTACCTACATTTGCTCATCCTTACGTTATGGAAAGCCTTTGTCGCTTTATATCGTTGCCACCAAATTCTCCCCGCCTAGTTCTCTTAAGTTTAACGTTTTAACGGACGTCCTGCTTATCGTTTCCATCCAAGTATTATATGGGTGCAAGCATAATCAGTAGTTATATCCCTAGTGCATTCTGTATATTCGAGTATTTCTCTCGAACGCTTCGCGTTCTCGAGAAATACTCGAATTATACAGAATGCACGCGGGGAATATTGCAAAACTATTCCTCGAAGAAATGTCTTCCTTTGTATACCACACTATTCATTGTTAAAGAGTTTTCAGATTTCTTTCTAAAATTGCTTGTGTACTGTTGCGATCTATCCATCTGGTTCGTGTTGTTAAGGTGACGATCGCAAACAAAGTTTATTGAGTTCATTATATTGATTCATAAAGCAAACACGCGTTTTATTTCAATCAGTATATATGAGCATACTTATCTTATACAGGGTGATTTTAAAATGTTTCGCCAAACTTCGGGGTATTGTTCTACACACCAAGGCAAGTAAAAAAGTCCATGTAAACATGTGTCCGAAAATCGCGCGTTTCCGAGTTACGAGCAATTTTTGAACTTGGGAAGTAGTCCAGTCAAATGGTGCTCAAAAAAGGGCGAATAGGGGAGATGTTGGGTGGAGTTCTGATATTTGGTTCCTATATGTTTTTTGGGTCGCTGTACACGAATATCAGGTTTTCCAACAAGAATTTTGACCGGAAACACGTTTTTTAAGCAAAAACCGTGTAATAAATCGTTTTTTTAGTTTTTCTAAAATTACTCGAAAACTATCCAATTTCGTAAATATTGAACCTATATGAAATAAAAGAGAGTAAAATTTCTTACATTTTATGTACTAGCGGTTTTTTCTCCGATCAATCGTTCAGCCGCGAGAGCGCCGCGAAGTTAGGTGTTAAAAGGGAATTATGACAGTTTATTTCAAAGTAACTCGAAAACTATACATTTTTCGTAAATCAACAATGGTATATGAAATGAATCTTCATAATTGAAATGTTGGCAAACCCGATACTCGCGTACAGCGACCTAAAAAACATATAGGAACCAAATATAAAAACTCCAAAACTTTCCCTTATTTTCTACCATTTGACTGGACTATAATTTTGCGGCGCTCTCGCGGCTGAACGATTGATCGGAGAAAAAAACCTCACATACATAAAGTGTAGGAAACTGTGTTCTCTTTTATTTCGTATAGGTTCAATAGTTATAAATGATGGATATCTTTTGGGTACTTTTAGAAAAACTAAAAAAAATCGGTTTTTACAAGGTTTTTGCTTAAAAAAACTTGTTTCCGGTCTAAAATTTTATTGAAAAACCTGATATTCGTGCACAGCGACCCAAAAAACATATAGGAACCAAATATCAGAACTCCACCAAAACTCTCCCCTATTCGCCCTTTTTGAGCACCAATTGACTGGACTACTTCACAAGTTCAGAAATTGCTTGTAACTCGGAAACGCGCGATTTTCGGACACATGTTTATATGGACTTTTTTACTTGCCTTGGTGTGTAGAACAATACCCCGAAGTTTGGCGAAACATTTTAAAATCACCCTGTATATATTTCTAAAAGTCCTGACTGACTGACTCATCAACGCCCAGCCCAAACCCTTGGACCTAGAAAGCTGAAATTTTGCACAGAGGTTCCCTTTATGATGTATACAAGGAATAAGGAAGGATATTACGAAATTCAACCCCTAAAGGGGTAAAATTGGGGTTCCAATTTTGTATGGAGAAATAATATTAAATAGACATTTCGACTTGAAACTTCGTAGGAGTACTCATAAAAACAAATAAGCAAACACGTATTTCGTGATTTTCCGAAAATCAACCCCTTAGGGGGTGAAATTGGGTAACTAAGCCTAAAAATCGATATGGGTGTCGTTATTGAGGTTTTTTGGGACGTAGATTGCGAAAATTACATTTATTTTTAAGTCCAAGACGGTGAACATGACATAAGGGAAGAAACGGGACGGGACGGGACTAGACTGAACGGAACGGGACGGACTGGACGGGACGGGACTGAGCGGGACGGGACTGGACGGGAAGGGAAGGGACGGAACAGGACGGGACGGGACGGGGCAAAGCGGGACGGGGCGGGGCGGGACGGACGGGACGGAAAGGGAAGGAAAAGGATGGGATGGAAGGGGAGGGGATGGGATGGAAGGGGAGGGGCGGAACGGGACGGGAAGGGACGGGACTGGACGGGAGGGAAAGGGGCGGGACGGGACGGGACGGGAAGGGTCGAGACGGGGCGGGGCGGGGCTGAACGGGATGATACGAAAAGGAAAGGGAAGGAATGGGATGGAAGGGGAAGGGACGGGACGGGACGGGAAAGGACGGGACTGGACGGGACGGGACTGAACAGGAAGGGACTGGACGAAAAAGGAAGGGACGGGACGAAAAGGAACGAGACGGGACGGGACGGAAAGGGAAGGGAAGGGAAGGAATGGGATGGAAGGGGAGAGGACGGGACGGGACGGGACGAGACGGGACGGGACGGGACGGGACGGAATGGGACGGTACGGAGACGGGGACGGAGACAGGGACGGGGACGGGGATAGGATGGGATGGGATGGGATGGGATGACAGAAAATAATTAGTCATTATTTAATACACAAATAACGAACCTCGCGCGAACGAAGTCGCGGGTAAAAGCTAGTGTAAGATATAACGCCCCAAAGGCTCTACTCTTACAAATGGTGACCCCGACGTGAGTGCCCATTCTCACGTCGCGGCGTGCGGCGGGCACTGGATGCGCGTACACAGTTCTTGGCACACATGTCTGCACAGCCATCGACACTCTTGCATGCGCAGTTCCCAAGCATGCTATCTCCAGTTCTCATCAGCCAACTAGTTCGCGTGCCTCAGCCCCTTTCTCACAGCGGGCACTACACGCGCTTCAACGGATTTTAGACGTATCTGAAACACCACCAGCATACATGAACGGACGACTCCCTTCGATTCCATCCCTGATGTGCTTCCACAGCCCTCTTCAACAATATTCGCTGTGCACCACATGGAATCTTTCACGGTACACCCCGTTCATCAAAGGTGGTATCTTTCCCGTGCAATTATGCACTGCCGTATCATTTCGCTTTCGCTTTCGTTCATCGGCCACTTTCGCAGTTTCAACTGCAATCTGCCATTGCTGCTCGCGTGCCTTCTTGACCTACACTGGTCCGGTACGTGCAGCAAACCCTTGTGCTCGGTCAATTGTTAACCTTCGCACATTCAAAGTGGCGTTCGCAGCCAGCCGTCGCTGCCGGCATGCAAGCATGACCTACCCTGGTCCGTGCATGCAGCAGTAACTCGTGTGCGGTCTTGCATCTTCTCCGGTCACTGCCGGCCGGTCACTACGATATAACCTGCAAATACGCAAAATCAATCGTAAGCATCGGTTGCTTGCCCGAGAGGACACATGCAATGGACCTCGCACACTTCTGCAGTTGCAAACCTAGTTAAGTTTTTTTAAAGTTTGTCAACACAAATAACTACATGTCACTGGAAGAACTTACCGAGACAGTCAGTTTCATTCGGCTGACCCCGCCTACTTTTTAGATAAACAAAGCTTCCACGCTTCCATGTGTTTATTTGTTTGTTGCTTTTTATTTTTTTACTTTTTCATGCATGCTTGCCTTTTTTTCTATCTTTTCCAGCTTTCATGTCGGAAGTAGAAGGAGACGCTTGATCAACGACCCAGACTCGTGTGACCAGTGGCAGTGCATGTGTAGTGTTGTGTTATTGTTTATTGTTACCTTTATTTATTGTTATCATTTATTGTTATTAATTTTTAAGGATAGTTGAAAAGATCCAGGAGGTTTTGTAGCTAAATATAATCCTGTTACTCTCATACAGGGTTATATTAGTTTTCCTACCTGGCCTCCCTCCCTCCTTTTCTCTTTTTGGGGGGGAGTAATGTTGCGATCTAGCCATCTGGTTCGTGTTGTTAAGGTGACGATCGCAAACAAAGTTTATTGAGTTCATTATATTGATTCATAAAGCAAACACGCGTTTTATTTCAATCAGTATATATGAGCATATTTATGTAAGATATAACGCCCCAAAGGCTCTACTCTTACAGTACCTAGCTGGTTTGCTCTTCTTCCCGCAAATACCCGATATTGCACTTGTGCAAATACCCGGGTATTGCACTAGTGCAAAATATTCGCTGTATTCGACTCTGATTGGTTTAAATTTTGAAAATTGATTGATGCGATTGGTTTATATTATCTGAGGGGAATAGTCGATTATATCTGTTTGTAATTCCACAATCTTCGTCTGCTAACTGTGCTTTAACTACAATCCACAAAATTGTTTATATTTGTGTTTAATTAACACGTCCATTTTCCATTTCCATGTAGACTGATGTTATTCAATGTCATTTTATCTTGAGGAGCTGCTGCGTGTTGCTGTTTGCGTTTCTATTTTCTCTGTTTAGCGAGTAGATCTCTGATTTATTTTGAATAGTTGTTTTATATCACCAGTCGTTTATTCTAAGGAGTGCTTTTCCAAGATATTTGTTGCATTTTATATACATATCAGCTTCTTACTCTAATTGGTGTTCGTTTTTCAGTGATACCGATATGTTAATTTGTTCTTCAAGTTCTTGTTTTAAGTATATTCATTAGCCAGTATCGCAGTAGCTCTTTAGTTTAAATTAATAACTTTAATGAAGCGAAGTGTCATTAATCGTCTTTAACCTATTGTAAACACTTCGCACACAAAACCATTATAGCAGAAAATTCTGCCTGATGACCCAGCAAATAGATCGCCGGAAAAATTATTTAGAGACTATTTTTTTCTATAAACGAGCCGTAAAGGGTCCATATTTCAACGCTCCTTGATACCCGAAAATCATCACGAGCACAAACAATTTTTTTATGCACTGGAATGCTACTGCCACCCAATATTATTACTTATTTGTTCCAAATGATAATGCTTTCAACACTAAAGTGTCTATATTGATTCCAACGCATTTTAATTAAAATGACCAGACATACAAAGGATCGACGTCTGTAAAAAGTATACATCAAACAGGTTGCAGGTTTACCTGAAAATAAAAAGTCACCTTTGCAAAATGGTCGTGAAACCCTAAGGAGGATGTTTTCAATACGCTAGTACTTAAGAAAGTTTGCGAAAGGAGCGCTAAACGATTGCACCTGCTGTGGAAGTTTTAGGATTTATTAAACTTTCGGCTCTAAATTATGCCTCCATCACTGAAGCGGAAGATTCCTAATTTGGGATCTTGACCATAGCGAAGGGTCAGATTAAATCTCCCCGAGCTCTTCGCTACGCTCTCGACCATTAAATACACCACTACTAAGCATGCTATTTTAATTTGGGGTCTAAATTGCTTCTAAGCGTAAATTATTTCCGTTTGCATTAATATATTTAAACGCTTTTGGATACGGGAAATGGGAGTTAGAGGATATCTAATCGTGCATTGTGCTAGCTTTGTAAAATAAAGTTGAACTATGACAATTCTTAATGATATAAATTTGCTCATAATAAAAAAAATCTTGAACTAAAACATTTTAACAAGAATGGACAACTTTGAAATAAATTTTCTGTTGATATTGTTTCACTCAACTATCTTTAGATATTTTTTACCTGTCATTACTATGATTTTTTTACCGTGAACGACTTTTGCATTTTTCGGAAAGAGCCAAGATCATCTCACGGTTGAGTGTCTTGAGCAAATGAAGCGTATTATATGCAAAAAGAAGTGCCAGTTTTTCAACACTATATTTTATATACGAAATAAGAGTTGCGAAATTTTAAAGCGATCTCAAACGGTAAACATACCACCCACTAACTCACTCGAATGGGTCGAGTTTGACTTACTTTAACAGGTGAAGAAATAAATTCATTGGCCCTAAATGGTGCTTTCTGATTCTAAGTGACTCAAACGAAACCAAAAATCATATAAAACACAAAAAGGAAGAAAGCACGAACGTCCATCTTGCGACGATCTTATTCCAAATAAAATCTTGCACCCATCAAACACTCTGTGCTAGACGGGTCCTATACGCGGTTGGCGAATATGTAACCGAAATGAACAAATAAATGTCCGATTGGGTCTAAGCGCCATTATTTACCTCTAGAATGTACGACCGCTCTTCTGTTACTTATCAGTAGTAGGCTACGATGCAAACATTCATACTTTTAAAACTTACTTTTTTGATAGTTGCGACCTGCTACTTTGAGAGGTTGGGGTAAAAACGTATAAAGAGAGAGACAATTTCTTGATCTGTATAAGTTTTTTTTTATCGAGTATATGTTGTGGAATGCTTTTTAGGCTTCGATTCTTTACGATTATAGAAATGCTGTTACATGATAATTTACTTTAATCGACATTGACTGCACTAGCTATTAAATAGCGGGAAAACGAGTAGAGGGTTCGCCCGTTTCTACGATAACACAGATCTTAAAAGGTGCCGGAGCAGATGGAAGCGTTCGTGTTACCCTCGGCTTAGCTCAGTCGTGAAGGGGTAGTTCGAAAGCTCAGTTAAAAACCGACGGCACTTACCCTATAACTCTAATCAAAATCGTATTACCCAAAGCGCCACTTGCTTTTAAAAGAATTGCTTCCCTGACCAAAGCAAGAAAGTTCACGGTCGCTATTCCAGAAACGCACTGGGTTCGCTGCGAGCCGCCTCTTCACCGTCGCTCACCAAGCTACACCAGGTCTGCTGAAGCACACAGACCGGCCTTCAAAATAACTCACCTGCGAGGCCGCTCTACTGAAAGATAAGCTTAATTCAAGCCGATATTCTTAGGGCTTGATCAATAAAAAAAAACATGTTTAGGCTTTACACTTCAGTACAAGTGGCCTTGGCCAATTACGGGTGGAAGACCCCAAAGGTTTCTAAAATGCTACTAATAAATAGGCTGGCTTTAACAAAATTAGTATTTAATGAATCAAACACACAAAGAGTTTCAAGTTAAATATACAAGCGATACACCCTAGCTGAAAATTATAGAGGTTCCCAGCAAAAGTGATCTTAATTGCTAAACAATACCGCAAAAATTTCTCATGCAAAACGAAAGGGAAAACAGGGAAAAAAATTCCCACAGTTACGTTTCAAGACAAAAGTTAATATTTATATGGCCCTTTAACAAAGGGAATCGGCGCACACCAAAAACAGATACGGCACTTCCGCGAAGCACTTAATTGCGCAATCTAATAATAAGTTGGACATTTACCTTGGGTAGGCCAATCATGGTTGTCTGGGGATGGCGGGGCCGGACTGGCAATTTCTTGGGGCAGAGCTCCTAGTGACCGCTGAGGCGGAATGCACGCTTTCCCAGCGTAAGGGTTGTGCAGAACTCGTTCGGCAACGGGAGGCCAAAAAGGGTGATTGTACCCCACGAATAAAAGCGGCAGCCGGCGGAGGACGACAAGTTGCTTCAACTAAGCACGACTTCACAGGATTTGCAAGAATGCAGAAACTTTTCCCACTAATACGAGAAACACGTAGGATTATGAGGACACCTTGACTAAATGTGCAATGGATGCAACCTGCTTTTCCAACCCTCACGGGAGGGCAAAAGTCGACAAAAGTTGCCTCGCCTATAATTTGAGCCGGCTAATACAACATCGACCCTAAGCCGCGCTACCGAATACTTTGAGTTGCGACCAACTAGCTGTTATCAGGACTTGAGCCGAACTTATACCCATATAAGAAAATGAATTATGAATTCACGCCACAAAGAAGTTTCAGAGATTATCTTAATCGTAGGTGCAATGACTGAGTCGGCGAAATCTGGCTATAAAATTCGGGAAAGCCCCGCTTAAACAATGAGGCGTATAGGAAAGTTCCAAAATAAACGAAAGCTACCACGCAAAGAAATTCCAGAACGCTTAAATATCTCGACCGATAAGAATGATTTCTAAGAAGTCCCGAAGCTGCGACTGCGATTCATTGAACGTTAATTTCCCTCCGGGAAGCTGTAAGTTATTGCGTAGGTGTTTGGTGTAGGAAGAATCCAGAACATTTGACCGGTAATTTAAACGTTTCCAGCGAGCTTGGGAGACGTAATTCGAAAAGATATTATTTGCAATCTTATTTAGAGGAAAGAAACTTCACGTTATCGGCAATACGGAACAAAGAATAAGTTCATAATTACAATTCGGCGAAATCTAAACTAGACGGCAATGCCTGCATTGAACTACGCGGTCCCAAAAGCGCGTACGAGGAAATTCCATAAGACGCGAGCATTTTAAGTTTGACCAGATAAATTTGATTATAAGCTCCACGCACAGGGTTGTATTCAGTAAAATTTAGGTAAAACAAACCAGGTTGAGATAACATAACAGTGTTACAGACATATGACCAAAGTCACTAATATTTGGTAGCACCTTTATTTACTTCTTCCGTGAATTTAAACTTGGACGGTCTACATTAGAGATATGGAAGCTTTCCAATAGCTGTTTGTGCGGAAAACGCTGGTATCGAAAACTGTCTTAAGGGAAATCGGAATATAACAACAAAAATTGAGTGTTGTATCATTTGCAGTAAATAACATTTTGTACTGACAGTTTGGTGTGAAGAATCTGGCAAGTTGATGGATTCCGCCTTTTTAAACCAAAGAACAAGAAATGAGCACTGGTAGGCTGGTTCAAATTTTTGCTAGAGAAGTTTGATGCACGATATTCAAAGGAGATGTTTAGTATTGTTACGGACTATGAGTTTTTGATCTATAATTATCACCCAAAACTAACAATAATTAAGTGTTTGGGTTTTCTCAAGTCTTACACCACGATAATGTAACTTCGTATAGCTTAACAAAACTTTACCATTCCTACACTAATCTGGACTCTAGTTGGTTATTCACCCTCAAAATACGGAATTATCTGCCTATTTCGATAAGTGGTTTTAAAAAATGACCAATTGTGATTATTTTTAAAAGAGATGAAGCTATTTTCTTTAAAAAATAAGCCATCTGCCTCACCGGTAATGTCTGTTTCTACAGTTAAAGTCCGAGCCAATATGTATGTTTTATATGATGTACTTTCTTATGTGTTACATTTAAGCAATGCATTTAAGAATTATAGATGTGCGCTAAGCCGGTTCTACGTTAGAAGTATATTGTGGATTTTGATTTAGGTATATGCTTTCAACCACGGGATGATGGAAGATTTTACAACTTCGCAGCATTTTTCGTTGGCGTTTTAAAATTCACATTTAGTCGTACGCACCCTCTGCTTAGAGGTGTATGTATTTGCGACTTCAAATTCTAGTAGAATTCTTGCAAGGCCATTTAGCCGGTAAGTACTGTATATGACCTAAAAGTACAGCGAGCAAGCGTTTACAAGTACCGTGAACTAGAGTCCCTGTACATAAAAGAGTTGGGACATGTATGGTGACTTGTTTTGGATCCGCAAACCATGGAGTACCTGATTTTTTCCGATTTTAAACAATTAAAGCGTGCATTTGGATATTCCAATTTACGCAGCAACCAAGGGCGCTTTTGTCAAGTCTTTACGTCAGTCAGACGAACGGCGCCCAAGCCAGCAATCAGGGGTTTCCGGTGATGTGTGACTTGTGATTTAATAGGACTACTTGAAGTATAGTGTTTTAACCTTTAACTCGATGTACCAAACACTACATGTCTATTTATGTTTTATATGACCCATTATGAAAAACTAATCTCGATTTTTCTTACCTTGATAAAGGAATAAAGCTTTCCAAAACATTGGCTTAGGTAGAAAAAGTTCTTTTAATTGTTGCTCTAAAGAATGAATTCTAATACTTATGATAGTGTTAATAGCTGCGACTGAAATAACATTTAAAATTAACAAGTAATAACAAGAGGACTAGCGAAGTCGCTAAATGAAAGTATGATATTAGAAGAACCAAGTTTAAAGAAATAACCAATGCCAACAGTTAGCTAAAGAAAAAATATTGCCGAAAACAAAAGCTTAATACAAAACTATAATATTAAAACCAAGCAGACAAGGTATAAAAGAAAAGAATATATCTTACATATGACACAAGAACATTTATTGCCGTTATATAGTAAGCTACTACTGGGTTTGGACCGTGTCAAGAGCACAAAGTTTCGCACACTTTCATGATGGCTTCAGCAGGAGTTAAGCAAAAGGGCACAGTAACTCAGCGTGTAAACGACGCCTGAGGCAAAATCATTCTGCCTTCAGGAATAATTTAAACATCTGTACATTAAACTTTAAGATGGAGTTCAGAGAAAATATAATTATTTAAATTTTTCATAAATACACAATTTCTTCACTTACTATAGGCTAATCCATTTTCAATTTTTTTTTATTGGTTATAAGCAAATTAACAATCAGAACGTAATAAAATAATACAATGTTCTATGAGTTAATGTGATGATATTTGACGTGAGGGGGATTCCATCCAGCGATGTTATCCCGTTTCAGTAGAGTTACACTCCTTTAAGATCACTGGGCCATTTCTTTAGTCTTAATCTTCTCGGTGGGGGATCCTGATGAAGGTTGGATTTAAGGGTGTTGGGATGGACTTGTAGCCGTGTAAAGTGGGTGTTGCTTCGTTTGGTACACTCTTCTTCTACCGTTGTGACTTGTAGGTCCGTATGCAAGGTCAAGTTGCTGACATACCACGGAGCATTAGCTAGCAATCTGATGGTTTTGGATTGTAGTCGTTGGATAATGTTAACGTTAGACTTACAAGAGCAACCCCAGAGCTCAATTCCATAAGTCCATATGGGTTTGATTATTGTTTTGTAAAGCAGAATCTTGTTTTCGAGGGATAGACACGACTTTTTGCCAAGCGACCAGTACATTTTCTTGATTCGCAGATCAATCTCTTTTCGCTTTTTCAATATATGAGGCTTCCAGGTGAGTCGTCGGTCTAAATGAAGACCTAAGTAACGGGCTTCTGTTGCTTATGGAATGGGTATGTTGTTCAGAAAGACTGGGGGGCAGTCGGTGTGATTTAGAGTGAAGGTAACGTGAGTGCTTCTTGTTTCATTGACCTTGATTCTCCATTTGGCAAGCCAGGTCTGGAGAAAAGTTAGGTGGGTTTGTAGGTTAGAGGATGCTATTTGAGGATTGGTATGGCTGGAAAGGAGGACAGTGTCATCTGCGTATGTGCCTAAGTGTGTATCATTTGTTGTGGGAACATCTGAGGTATATAGTAGATAGAGAAGCGGACCAAGGACACTGCCTTGAGGCACACCTGAGTTGATTGGTCGGAGATCAGAATAATGTTGGCCATATTTGATTTGGAAGTAGCGATCATTCAAGTACGATTTTAACAAAAGGTAGTATTCATTTGGCAGTAGTTTTTTAATTTTATATAATAGGCCGTTGTGCCACACCTTGTCAAATGCCTGTTTAATATCTATGAAAACTGCAGGGCAGTAGGATTTGGCGTCAAAGGTCGCATTGATGATGTTTACAAGTCGATGACATTGCTGGATCGTGGAATGATACCGCCTAAATCCAAACTGATGGTCTGGTATGCAGTTTTCCAATATGTCGCTATCATATAATGTTTTAATTATAAGTTTTTCTAAGAGTTTAGAGAATAGTGGCAGTAGTCTTATTGGACGGTAAGAGGCAACATCTTCAGCAGGTTTGCCAGGTTTTAGTATCAGAATAATTTGTGCAAATTTTAACGATGATGGCCAATATTGGCATCTCAATATGGAGTTGAACAGGTTTCGTAAAAACGTTATACTGCTTCTGGGTAATTCAGTAAGCACCTTGGCCGTAATTAGGTCGTACCCAGGGGCTTTGTTAATGTTTAGATGACAAATTTCATCAAACACCTCAGTATAGGTGAAGTTTCTAATGGGCAGCGACATTTGTAGTGGCGCCTGAAGGAAGTCTTGGACCTCAGCATCGGGTGCAGTAGAGTAGGGGGTGAAGACTTGGGCAAAGTGCTGGGCGAAGAGATCTGATTTTTCTTGATCTGTCTTAGCCCAGTCATTGTTTGGTTTTCTTAAAGGTGGATTAACAGCCCGTGGCCTTTTATTCGCTTTAGAGACTTTCCAGATACTGTGGTCGGCTCGAGACAGTGAAGTTAGGTAGTGTTGAAAGGTTTCTTGCTTGTGCAGTTTGAGTTTATTCTTGAGGGCATTGGTTAGTCTATTACATATCGTTTTATCAGCAGCGTTTCGAGTCCTGTGCCATTTAGATCTTGCCCTCCTCTTTTGCTTGATGAGTTCAAGGATTTCATTGGGGATATTTCCATCCTGTCGTACCGTATTTAGAAGTTTGGGCGTAGCCTTCCAGGCTGCAGATTGGACAGTAGTAATGAAGTGTTCTGTGGCTTCCTCTATATCATGAGGAGTACGTAGGTTGATGCTGGTTTGGATATTTTCTTGCAAAAGTCTTCTGTATTCGTCCCAATCAGTTTTTTTGTTGTATAGGGATGGTTTAGGTTGTCTTTTAATAATTGTTGTGCTAATTGTTGCAATGACCGGTGTATGATCGGATGATAGATCAGGGCTACTAACTATATCTGTATAGGTGGAAGAAATACCGTGTGTGATGAAGAAGTCCAGTAAATCAGGTACTTTATTTAGATCGGTGGGCCAGTACGTGGGCTCTCCAGTGGATAGGTAGCCATAGTTTTCTTCGCGGATGAGTTCATATAATGCAATTACCACAGGTCAGTTTACTTTGGGAGGTAATGGTAGTAAAGCCCCTGCTTCTCCGCGGATAACTTGCGGAAAGGGGTGGTTCTCGAGACATGTGTAGTCCGGGCTGCATATAGGTCAACGGCCAATCAAAACAGAAGTAAACTGCAGACGTGTTGAATTATAATGCGTCTGCACATTACGCAAGTAAGTACCTTGACTATTTGTTAGATTATTTTCGACCTCTTTCGTTTTGCTCAAAATTACGTTTATTTGTCGCCCGAATTCTTACTGATTACGGCCCTGTACAGTTACATTCAAATTCGTATTAGCAGGCATTCAGACGTTTGCGACCTAGAAACCTCGTAAGCACTTTTGGAACCACGTAGTTTATTAAAAGCATTCCCGTCCAGTTTAGATTTCGTCGAATTGTGTCCGTGAATTCATTCTTTGTTTTGCATTATTGATAACCCAGGCTAACGCTAAGTTTTGTGTATTGCTTTTTGTTGTTCTTGAAATTTGATATTTACGCCCGTGGACTGCCGTGCGTGGCATGGCAAGTGTGTGGGAACCGTTTTCTTTGTGGTTTGTAAACTGGGGGTTTCCCCTGGTTCTTGCCAATTCAGCAATTGCATCACCCGTTAAAGCCTTCTTTGTTGTGCTTTCAGCCCACGCATTTTACGTCCAGGTTTGGGACTATTGAAATAAAGTTTGATAAACCCTTAGTTAACCGTGCATGTGGGATTATTAATTTTGGAGTTCAAAATTTCTTCCGTTACGTTGTTCTTAAGTCGTGTGCATTTGAAATCATTAATTAGTAGCGAACCCCCGAATAAGACAGTTGTGTGGTGAAGTTCACACCCCGGTCCTCGGAGCCGGGGGGGGGGGAGGGTTATGTTGTTTCGTAAGAATGTATTGGGTGGTTTTCGCGCGGCAATTAATGGAGTTTCTATCGTGCCGTAATCACCATGGCAAAGTTCGTCGGAATCTTGAGTGCCGAGGGAGGCAATGTTTTAGTACAACGTATTTGTGGGGCGACGAGGTGTCCTTTCGTTTTGGAGTTCTTGCTCATTGGATTATGAGAAGAACAATTTTGCACTATTGCACATCAAGATAAGACGCTTCTTCTTCAAGCCTCCATTCTCGTATTGGGAAGTTTTGCATCTGCAGATCCGGTTACGTCGTGCTATCTTCACCGCCGCCCTTGGAGATTGTTCGTAAGGGGAACTCCAGCCGAATTTCCGACCTCACCGTCTTCAAAGCTGTGGGTGCTGTAATTGCTGCCGCCGCTGAGCTCCTCCGGATTCCAGCCCTGTAAGGTTCACTGACCACCTGAAGCATGTTTTGACCCGAGGTAGGCCCGATTTTGTTTATTGTATCTCGCTGTGTATTGTTTATTGTATTCCGTCGTGTACTACGAAAGTGCCTGGATGCCTAGTGTACGCTGCATTTCGTTTTGAACTTTGCGCCGGCTAATATTATAAAGGAAACCTTATTTGATTATGTGTGATTTGTGGGAAAATATCCTTATGTTTTTTGTAACAATGTACTTTTTGTTTTGTAATTAGCCATTAAGGTAACTCTTGCTTGGGAACCCCGATAATTTTCAGTTAGGGTGTACCGTATGTAAAATCAACTTGAAATTCATTGTGTTTTAATTATTAAATACTAATTTGTTAAAGACAGCCTATTTTACTAGCAGCATTTGAGAAACCTTTGGGGTCTTCTACCCGTAATTGGCCAAGGCCACCTGTACTAAGTGTAAAGCCAAAACATGTCTCTTTTGAGAAGCAAGCCCTAAGACTTGGGCTAGTGTCAGTTTTCTTTTGTGTTGATCTTCTAGGAGGGTGGCCAATTTTAAGGTAAGCTATCTGTTTCACGGCCATCCTGCATTTTGTACCAGCCGGCCTGGAGGGAGCTTGGTGAGCGACGGCGAGGAGCAGGCAGTTTACAGCCAACCCAGTACTCCGTGGGTAAAGCTCTGTGGCATTTCTCGTTTTGGGCCACGAGGGCTATTATTCTCATCAAAACGATTGGCGTCCTTTGGCAATTCCTTTAAGCAAGCTTTAGGGTAAGTACCCCGTCGGTTTTTCATTCAAGTCTTCCAACTACCCCTTCCGGACTGAGCTAAGTGCGTGTAACCGGAGCAACAAAATCTGCTCCAACACATTAAGATCTGTGATTTTTTTTTTTAGGGAAAACCGGCGAACCCTGTAGTTTGTACCCGTTTTTAAACAATCAATACGACCTATGTCGATCTGATGAATTAATACCGTAACATATTAGTGAGTTGATAAATAGAGACTATTATTATTAGTATTGTGTTTGTTCTTGAAATGTTCGGTTTATTCCAATTAAACAAGATTTTGGTCAGATCTAATTATATTCTACTAGCAAGATGCCCGTTCTTCGTACGGGCAACGAATGTTTTTTCTTCTAAATCTCAAATGAATTCTAGGGCGTCCCCCTCCCCTCACTCAATACACAAAACAATATTGTAGGAAAAAAGGAAACAACATTTTGAAAACATTTTTCAGTCCATATTATCCTGAAATAAACCCACAGCGAAAAAAAATTAATAAATTTAACACACTACCCCTTTTCAGTTTTCCCTTTTTACCGCTTTAAGGGTAACATTAAAATCCCTTAAACCCATTTCTAAATATTTTAAGAATACATCTGTATGCTAAAAAAACAATGTTCTAACTCAATAAACATAGGAGATACGAAGGGTTCTTTAATTCACCCTGAATCCAGATTTCCACCTTTAGGGGTTGATTTGGGAAAATCCTGAAACGTGTTTTTAGACATTTGTATTGGATACTTATGCATGCAACAAACCAAGTCGATATCTTATCGGGTTAAGAGATATTGAAAAATTTGTGAAAACAGTTTACCGCTTTTCACCCCCTTAGGGGTAACATTTTAAAATCCCTTAAACCGCTTTATAAATATTTTAAGAATACATTTATATGCCAAAACAGAATGCTCTAGCTCAATAAACATGGGAGATACAAAGGGTTCTTTAATTCACCCCGAATTCAGATTTGCAGTTTTAGAGGTTGATGGGCAAAATCCTGAAATGCGTTTTTTGGCACTTGTATTGGATACCTGTGCAAGCAAACACCAAGTCGATACCTTATCGGGCGGGTCTAAGAGATATTGAGGAATTCGTGAAAATACAGTTTACCCCTTTTCACCCCCTTTGGGGTAAAATTGTAAAATCCCTTAAAACACTTTCTATATGCCAAAAAAAGGAATGTTCTACCTCAATAAACCTAGGAGCTACAAAGGGTTCTTTAGTTCACCCCGAACCCAGATTTGCACCTTTAGGGGTCGATTAAGGCAAAATCCTGAAATATGTTTTTAGATACTTCTATGCAAGCAAATACCAAGTCGCTATCTTATTGGGTCTAAGAGATATTCAGGAATCTGTGAAAACACAGTTTACCCCTTCCACCCCCTTAGAGTTAAAATTTTCAAAATCCCTTACACCCCTTTCTAAATATTTTAAAAATACATCTATACGCCAAAAAATAATGATCCAACTCAATAAACATAGGAGATACGAAGGGTTCTTTAATTCACCCCCAATCCAGATTTGCACCTTTAGGGGTTGATTAAGGCAAAATCCTGCAATACGTTTCTAGGTATTTGCATTAGTAATCTTTGCAAGTAAACACCAAATCGATATCTTGTCGGGTGTAAGAGATATTGAGGAATTCGTAAAAACACATTTTACCCCTTTTCACCCCCTTAGGGGTCGAATTTCAAAAAATCCCTTCTTTGCACTACCTTACGTAATAAATTCAACCTTGCAGCCAAATTTCAAGCTTCTAGTACCAGTGGTTTCGGCTCTGCGTTGATTAGTCAGGGTTATGACTTTCTTTTATATATGTATAGATTAATTAATTTTGATATAAGAATTTGCTCACGTTACTGCACGTTTGTAATATGACTGCTTTTCGGCCAAATTTCGAGTTACCAACGATCGCTATTCGAAAAAATAATGTGTACATCACTTATGAAAGCAACATTTTTTATTTATTTGCTTGATAAACTTGGGCTTCGCCCTCGTTAATAAAACTGCAAATTTGTGAAAAAAGTATAGCTTTCATAATTAGTTGTACAATATAATTATTGTATACTATTGTACAACTGTCATTAAAAATCAGCAAAATCATTTTTACGGACCAAATGTAGCTTTTATTAATTTGATTATAATATAGAAAACCGTGGTAGACATTTTTAGAATTAGAACACAGAAAGTCTTACTAGATTTTTTTTTTAATTTTGCTTAGTTACCTAACAAATATTGGTTTACTAAGTATTTTTAACACGTGTTTAACAAGTGTTTCCTTTTAAGGTGCTCTCTCATAATGTTTAATTTTGACATATATAAGTATAGTTACCTAGAATAAAAATGTAATTTTTAATGACAGTTGCACGAAAAGTGATTTTTTTGCCAGAGTGAAAGTTTTACAAGAGTAAAAATTACCTTTCTACGGCCACTACTAAAAGTAGGCCTTTTAGCGCTAGCTTTTTTCACTAAAAGTGACGTTTTATAATTTAGCGTGTTAAAAGTGAAATCAGCCGTTTACTTTTAGCCCATGTGCTAAAAATGAAGGGTGGTTATAAAACTATAATTTCAAACTGCAAGTGAGGTTGTAAAGTTATTCTAGTTGCTTCTTGCGTTAGAGGTAAGGTATTTTTTAAATAATTAAAGCCTTATATAATGAATAAAGTGAATTGTGTACATTTATAATTACCTGTGATAACTGACTTTGACTGCTACCTGCTCCAGAAACATTTACCTGTGCGGCAAGGCCATCTCTTTATTATGACATAAATTATAACTGTCATAAATGCAAACATTTGTTCAATCGACATTTATGGATTAATAACAGTAAGTTAAAGGCCGTAGAAAAAATATTGTGTGCAAACTCGTGCTAAAAATGGTTTATGCACGGGACATGTTATGAAACTCAGCCTTCGGCTTCGTTTCATAATTTTCATGTCTCGTGCATAAACGGCCACTTTTGGCACTTGTTGCACAAATAGCTATTTTCTACTCATGTAACTAAAATGGTATTTAACATACTAACATACACGTCGCTAAGTGACCTTTGAATCATGCCTTCATAACCTGTGACTAAAGAGTCTCTTAGTCACGAGTTGAAGTTGGCAATGACGTTTTAGTCATGGGGTGAAGTTATATTTAAACACTATTTGCTTTATTAGGCACCGCCAAAACTAAAATCGAGTTAGTTTTAAACTTTCAACAGTCAACTTTGACGTTGGTCAAGTATAATTTAACCTAACTTAATATTCAAAATCTTAATGAAATGATGTTATATTGTCTAAATTTGTGGTAGTAGAAAAAGTATAGTATGTAACGCATTATATAAACTCGTCTAGACAATCGTTTATTAAACACTCGCTGCGCTACGCTCCGCTCGTGCCTAAAAAAACTCGTGACGAAAGTGACGTTTATAAAACTTGTTAAATAATATACTATTATGTTAGACTGCGTTATAAAATAGTGCTTTATTAGATAGTTTAGCGTTTATAAAGTAGAAAATTAAATATCCGTTCCAGCTGATTTCAATAGATCTAATCGGTCCTTTACCAAGATCAACGAAAGGTTACACTTCTATTCTAGTAATAACTGATTGGTTTACTAAGTTTGTGCAAGTACAACCCCTTAGAAAAGCAACTGCCTCTTCTATCGTTAAGTTTCTGGAAAATGATGTCTTTTTAATGTTTGGAGTTCCTCAAATCATTATGTGTGATAATGGGCCTCAGTTCATAGGTGGACTTTTTCAGAAGTTAGTAGAAAAATATAAAGTATAAAAAGTTTGGTATAACGCTTCTTATCATCCGCAAGTAAATCCCGTAGAACGAACGAATAGAATCATTACTACAGCTTTACGCTCTTATATAAAAAAAAATCATAGAATATGGGATGCTCAAATTTATAAGATAGCACATGCCATAAGAAACGCTGTTAGTGAAGTTACGGGCTATACTCCATCCTTTTTAAATTTCGGCCGAACTGTTCCTGCTCACGGTGATTATTATGGTCGGTTAGAAAATTTAAAGAAGGAGGACATATCATTAGAAACACGCGAACAGTTAGTTAAAGATGTCAATCAACTATCTCCTATTTATAGTGAAGTGATACAATGTCTTAATCAAGCATATGAAAGGAATAACCATTATTATAATTTGAGAAAACGGTCATTACATTTCAAAAAAGGTGACATAGTCTGGAAACGTAACATGGTACTTTCAAATGCGAAAGAGGGTTTTGCAAAAAAATTGGCCCCGAAATTTATAAAAGCGAAAGTAGCCGAAGTCACAGGTTCTGTCACGTACAAGTTAGTAGATTTGGACGGTAGGAATTTAGGAATCTGGCATGTAAAAGATATCAAACCTGGAACCAGTAGTCAACCAGATTTGATAGAGGAAGAATTATGAAGTTTCGTTTAAGCTTAGAAATAAATAGATATAAATAAGTAGTTTGTTAATTGCCAAAGATATTATTTCAAAAGGATTAGGTTGTATAACCAAAAGACTTTTCTAACTTGATGTCAGTGAGTTGTGGCATAGCACTCCTCAGCGAAACTGTATCCTATGAGGTGCGGTTTATTATTTTAAAGAATTCAGCATAGCATGACTGAAGATCTTGAATTTTAGGTAGTGTCCTATGAGGTGCTGTCCTTAATTGTTTATTAAAGTACTTTACTCAAAGTGTAAAGTTAATAATTAGTTGTTAAATGCAAGAGGTTAATAATTGCTTCTGCAGAAAAACAGGCAAAATAAAAAGTAGCTTTATAGAATGGACTATGCCTCCAAAGCTAATTCCTTTTCTTAAAAAGAATTTGCAGAAATGTTTCATATCTGGAAAGGAAATAAATGATGGAATTCTAGATACGTTAGATTTCTTTATGGGCAATTAAGATAAGAAAAGTAACTTGAAATAATTTCAATGGTAAGAGTTAGTGTTCATAACTTAGTTTAAAAGGTAGGATATTAGTGTATATAGATAATGGGTGGTCAATGTTATCAAGAAAGATTTTTTAAAGTAGATGTATTAGCAAATATTAAAAAAGGGGTTTATAATAACTTTAGCCAACTGTCTAAAGGGGAAGATTTCAATATTACTATTATTTCTAGAAGGGGGGTAGTGTAGCAGTACTTATCTTAGCTTCTACAATGATACCGTTCGGTATTAGTTAAACTTAATAGATAGGCAACTTAAAGTGCATTAACAGTATAAGGGGTTGCCTACCCTTTTTATAAATCTAAAGCAGACGTAATAGAAGGCTCATGGTTAAATTATTAAAAACAATAAATAACAAAATTTGCTACTTCCTTTTTGGTTGAAAAAGCAAAAGGACTCTTCTCTGTGTAGAAGCGAAGCAAATTTAAAGTCCTAGCTTAAAAAGGATACACGCAGACAATAGCAGATAGGATAAATCACACAAACATTTTCTTTCTGAAAAGGGCAGTTATTACTTAAGTGCTCTTAGAGACTCCTCGATAGCTACCAGCTCTTAGGCTTTTTCACTAGTTCGCATCTCCTGGTTGATTATATCTTCACCATGGAAGAGGGTATTGATGTGCTCCAAGTTGATAAGGAGAGAAAGGAGAACTTAGTTAGAAACTGCTAACAAGTTAGGAAATCACTCACCAGTCAAAGACCATTTATTTGGTTAGATGAGGGGTTCTTCTCTGTTGACATTGGAAGATGAAGAGGTCCGAATTCAATGGTTCTCTACATTAACCGTATGTTAATCCTGAAAGAATTAGATATTGTTAATTAGAATTAGACCAACGTCATAGCTTGAATATAGTTAAATAAGGGCATAAGCCTAAATGATAATCGATAACAGATTAGTTTCAAAGTAAAAGAATTGTTACTTACCTAGTGTTGATCCTGAATGGGACTTGAATTGGTTTGCAGCTGTCAAGTTAGTATTTCAATCACTTGTCAAATAACAAGCTTTTGATCATACGGGATTTTTCTTATACTCCCTGGAATGATATCAACTAAACTAAACACCGATCATTAATTGGGATTAAGGAATTCGAATGAGAAATACGAGGGTATAGAGAGCTCTTTATATTTTCATCTTACTACTCAGAGGTTATTAGTTAAATATGTATAAGAAATCTCCTGGATACTTATAGATTAATTAGTAGACGTTTAATTAGAACAAATTCTAACTTGTCAGGGTAAATTAGGATTAGTAAGGAATTGCATAACATTTGTCAAAATTAAAAAGGCATAAACCTTAACAAATAACATATAATCCGTGAATTGTAAGAAAGAATACCCAATTATTGTAAACATCTTAAAATTAACACTTTATAATAAAGTTATGGCGCCCATTTCTGTTGATTAATGAACTATTATCTTTATGTGAAAGTGAAGCGAACTAAAAAGCCCACATTGGTTAAACCCTAATAAAAACCGTACATTGAACTAGTCGGAGACGTGTGAGCCATCCAAGGTAAGTTATAAAAAAGGGGCACAGCTCTTTATTTCACTCTACAGATGAAAGTACGCATTGCTATGGAAATGAATAAATAACAAATTTTTTGCTCACAAGATTGGTGGCAATTTTGTTTATTACAACAACATTAAGTAAGCCAAAAACGGTCAAATTCTAAATTCATTTGTAGTTTTTGCAATACATAATGTATTTTTTTATATTCGTTGAAAAAATAACATTTACTTATTGCGATAAAATTTTTCATTCGTAAAATTACCATGACACTGCTCGTAGACAAATATTCATCCCTCGAAAAATAAACTATACTTTTTTCTTTTGACGAAAGATATACTATTTACGTATATTAATGTCACAATAACCATATTATAACACCGAAAACACTGCTATAATGGAGTCTATCAAAGCACTGTTCTCGTATTGTTACTTTCATATGAAAAACGTGGAAACAGCCTACCTTGTTTCAGACAACTGACAGATTGTCATATTTATGAAATGGCAAAATTAAAAGTTTTTGAATATTTTTTTGGAAAGTAAATAAAATTAGTATATTATTACTCGTTTAATAAGAGGTATTGTAGCACTCGTTCCATTGGTGCACTCCTCGCAACGCTTGTCGTGCCCCAAACCCACTCGTGCTACAATAGGTCCTCTTATTAAACTAGTATAATAATATGCTACTCCTACGACAGTGCAGAAAGTACTCACTTTCTGCACTCTCATGTAAGAATCATACTATGGTTGGCTAAAACTGAATTTTTTTTAACAAATGTCAAATTAAAAGATTAAATTTCTTGTAGAATGCGAAACCGTCGCAGGAAAAATAGTATGTGACTCACGTGTGGGATGGCCATCGAAAAATGTATGTGAATGCATAACATGTAGTCGTTTAAAAAGAAGTACATCTAGTTCCCATTGAAATCATTTGCAAAATTGGAATATGCCGGTTTATTGTTTATTGTTTTCAAATAAGCCTACGTTGTCAATACTTACAAATGACAATTCTGTCTAGTTCCAGAACAATGAAAACACATAAAAAGTTAATTCTTATGGCAGGCGAAGCCGAGTTGGACTACATGATAAGTGCCGTAACCACACTTTTTTACATTTGTGTTACATACAATATTTTTTCTACGACACAACGGTAGTATAAAAATGTAGTTCGGAAAAACTTTTCTGTCACAATGTATTAGACATTCTAAGTTATGTTAACATCCAAATTTACGAGAAATTCTGCGATCTATGATCTTAATGCACGCTACCTTGGACTAACTTTTAACACTGATGTTAAAAATAATTCATTTAGGACACTGGCTCAATAAATAGTTATTTTTGTATGTAGAACTCAATAGTATATTGTACAACTGGTTATGAAAGATATACTGTTTTCACAAATTTGCAAATGAGTAAAAAAAGTTGCTTTGTTCACGTTATTGTTTGCATAGTGATCCCTTGTAACTCGAAATTTGGTTGAAAAGGCTTCAAAATTTACAACTGTCAAATTGACAATTCACAATTTCAATAAACTAGTTAAAAAAGTGTTACTTTCTTTACGATTTTTTGTTGAAAAAGTCATACTTTCTTCACGATTTTTTGTAAAAAAAGACGAGATACAATTAAAATGTTTGCGAAAATTGCATTAATATTAAGCAAACTAAAAATAAAAATTATAGAACTGTGAACATGAATTTATTTGATAGGTTATGAATAATAATTATAAAATGTATGTCATTTTAACATTAGAACTTTTAATGTACTTACATATAGTAATTAATTAACTCTCATATAATAATATGGTTAACACTAACTGTTAAGTTAAAATAATAAATTGGTAAATATCCTGATCCATTTTAATCACTAAATTAATTCAAATGTCGCTGGCCCCGTTTTAGAACGTAATAGATATTTATGCATTAAGGGAGATATGATTATGTTCTTTCCCTGAGGTTGACATGTAAGTCTGTAAGTCAACCGAAGGTAAAGAACATGAATATCTCCCGTGGTGCATACAATATTTTATTTACTAGCATATTAGTAAGAATAGTATACAATTTCAAAATGTCATTATGACATTTAAAATTAGAATATGTAAGTAACATCAAGGATTGCCTCATTGTATGGTTGCTAAGACGTTAATTGTAGTTGCATTGTTATCATGAGTTTGAGGGAGAAATAATTTGACAAGTCCCTTGGGAGTTATGAGTAGGTTTTCATATTTTGTTTCTATGACGAAAATGTACAATATCATGTTGCTAGTAGATAAAAGTCTTTTGCGTCCTTTTGTGTGTGTGTTGTGTGGACGAAAATGAATCAGTTCACCCATTAAAAATGTCACCTTTTGTAACTGTTTTCGAAAAATTACATTTTGCAAGCGCCAAATTTGGTTAGATACAGTTTGTATATCTACCGGAATTTTTTCGGTCTGTAAACTTTCGTTGGTCGAAATATAAAAATGAGTCAACTTTCTCTTTGGTAATTAGATTTAAACAAACAGTTGTGTCGTTTACAAATTTGTACTCGTAGCTTTCTCGACACATACTTTCCATATTTAAACAATTTATAGTAATTTTAGACGGCACTTTAGATTGTCGTTTCAGGAACTAACAACTCGTTCTTTGACTACGCGGAAAACAAGCGAAACCACTAAGTAAACTGCAGACGTCTAATGCCCCTCTGTGCCTGCACTTTGCTTAAACTTTCATTGGCTCTATATTAATCAATTACCGATTGTAGCCAAACAGTGGTCATAATACCTTAAGCGTCTCCAGATTACGTATATGCGTCCGGGCTTGCCTATGGTCAAAATAAAATTATGATAAGATGCCAATGCGCCACCGTGAATTATCAAACCACAGGTGTGAGAACTACTTTGTCCGCGATCAAAGCAATGGATTCGGTTCTATCATACCTATGTGAAACTTGATATATCTTTAAATTGATTGCTTTACTTAGCTGAACTTTTCTTAAAATTATGTTTACAAAGGTTTAGTCAATGGGGTTTATTACATCTTCAGAAAATGAATTAGTAAAATAGAAAGACAGACAGTGCATGTACCAGGTTAAAACAATTCTTGGAATCCTAAAATGCCGACAATTGTCAGAAAACGGAGTTTTAATATCTCCAAATAAACATAAAAAATATACATAGCGAAGGCCTCCTGTAGATTAAGTGCAGAGGAAGAAAACTTGACTCAAAATTACATTACGCTGGCTCTACCAATTCAATTCACGTTGTCAAGCATTCGTTTTATGTGCACACACATAGGGAACAGTTTTATAAGATTAATATAATGACACATTACATGCCATGCGCGGCGTTATGCTAAATAACTAACATATACCACCGACGAGCCAAAAGCAGTAATTCTGAACATAGTGCCACCAGTGCACTAGTCCCAACAGTTGGAGTTCGGGTCCAGACTTCATTGGGAGCGGACGTGTCGCCGGCAGCTCCGTGAAGAAGAAACATTTTTCTAAGTTCAGCGCGACTGTGAAATAGTGAGGTTAACCCCGTCACAGGGGTCGAAGTCCTATCCCGTGAGCTGTGGGGCCCCGGGAGCTCCCCCCCTTGCGAAGCGGTGGCGAGACTTAGGGGAAAATTTCAGCCTCGATTCCTCGCGAGTGTTACTTGATTCGCGGAACCAAATTTATTCGTCGCGAGTCACAAACTTTGCCGCAATTCGTGGGTGAGCCAGTGTGGGATAAAGTTCAGACGCGACATCGCGATATAAACCGCGAGAGCCGCGAAATTTGCGAGATTCGCGGTATTTTAGACGATCCGGGTACCAGGAGCACAGGAGGTGGCAGGAGTAATGCGCATAAATAGTTGAGTTGCTCTTGTCCCTAACTACTGCGAAATGCGCATGGATAGGTAAATCAGCAATTCTATCCCCTACCTACTAACGGATTTCGCAAAGTGCTAATCGTTCGGCTGTGCTCTGTTGCATATTGTGTTTGTCTAGGTTAGTTATTATTATATCTTGTACATTTTGAACTCCTTGTTTGGTTGGTTATATATGTGAATTTTACGCAATGATTTATTGACTTTACTCTGTTTGTCCTGTGTCTATTTAGGCTAGTCTATTATAACTTGTATATCTTGTGTCGCATGTATAGTCTTGTTTCTTTGTTTGTCGTGTTCTGTCGAACTACTTCTCTTGCTTTAGCTGTATTTGTGAATCTGAATTTGTGAATCTGTCAGTTGTGTACAGTGCCGATCCATTGTTTTCACCATGTTTCGACCTGTGTAGTTTAGATTGTTTGTCTTAACACTTTGTACATATTTAATTCTTTGTTTGTTTAACCTTGTTGTCGCGTTTTGTCGGGTTACTCCATCGTTCGCTGTAACGGGTACCGCCAAGCGTGTTTAGCTGACTAAGTGCGAGCATGTACGAGTGTTAGTGCTACAGAGATAAACTGAACTTGGCTTGCGCGCTCGAGTGCCCCCCCCCCCTCTGATGGGAAACGACGGGATGGACACAGAAAGGACCCCGCTGCCTATCACGCGCAAACGCGCAGTATCAATAGCCAGCCTGAGGCAGCAAGCGCACGACGAGCCGGGAGTGGGGCAAGGATTGGAAACAAGCCCACCCCACAACAGCGCCGAGGAACGCAGTACCTTGACGCTTAGCGACCCGGAGCTCAGCCAGGATCGCGAGAACAGCCAACCCAGCGGCCAAGGCAACTACGACGATAGGAGCGGGAGCAGCCACGAGGAGAGACGGTTCCACCACATGGTGGGAGACACCCCAGAGGAAAAGCTTCTAGCGCTGGTGAGGCAGGGGCACAGCAGCATCTGTGAACGGTTCCCCTTTAAGTCAGCAACCATGCGGACTGAAGATCGGAGGAAAGCTCGGGACGCTGCAGATCAGATACGCGACAGTGTGCTACAAATCGTGGGTGTCATGCGCGAGCTGAGGCACGAACTTGCCGAGAAAGAGAAGGAGATCAGGACTAGGGACGCCGTCATTATTAAGTATGAGGCGAGCGCATTTGATCAAACAATGGCGCCCCCCTCTGTAGGGCAGATGACGTACGCTGGGGTAACAGGCAAGCCGAAGACCAGACCGGCCACATTTGCAGTCAGTGTGGCTCCGCAGAGAGAAGGGCAGACCACAAAGGAGACACGGCAGATGCTGAAAGAGGCAGTGAACCCGAGGGAGGCAAACATCGCTGTCGCGGCGGTTCGGGGAGCCCGTAACGGAGGCGTGATCGTGGAGTGCGCGGCGAAGGAGGACGCGGAGAAGCTCCGCCTCAGCATCGCGACGGCAGCGGCAGACCGACTCCGCCCCACCGCAGTTCAGAAGACGTGGCCGCGAATGGTCCTCCCGCGGGTGGACAAGGAAGAGAGCACCAACCTAGTTGAAGTAATGACGGCAAACAATCCGGACCTGGTCGCGGCTCGAGGTGGTGCGGTCGCCTTTCGCGCGGAGTTGAAGGAACGGTACAAGTTTGGCGGCAAAGGTGGAAATCCAAGGGTCAGCGTTGTGTTCGAGGTCGCTCCCGGACTCCGCAAGGCCCTACTTGAGACGCCAATCAACTTGACGTGGCAGCGCGTTTGGGCGGAAGACCACGTTAGCATAATGCAATGCTACCAGTGCCATGCATACGGGCACCGTGCCAGTGACTGCGAGAATGAGCAGGTCTGCGGAAAGTGCGGGGAGAGCGGCCACCGATTCCGGGATTGCGGCTCCTCCCGGACCTGCTGCATTGTCTGCAGGCGGGCCAACGCGGAGGGACGAGGACAGATCCCCACCAACCACCACACCCAGTCGGAGGAGTGCCCTACCTACCAAAGGAAGAAGTGGGCCATAACAGGTAGCATTGACTACAATGGCTGCTGACTCGCCCCACTCGCCCATACCCCCCTCAAACCCGGGGCCGATCAGATGCGCCCAGCTCAATCTGGGGAAGGGCAGGGCAGCCACCGCCAACCTGGCGAAAATCGTCTTGGAGGCCAGCCTCGACATTCTTCTGGTCCAGGAGCCCAACACGCGAGGAGAACAGGTGATCGGGTTCCCGCATGCCTACATGACCCTAGCGCGTCGCGTTGACCGGCCGCGCAGTGCGATTATTGTGACGAACAATACGTTTACCACCATGCTTGTGGTTGACGCCTCGTGCGAGTTTGTGACCGTCGCCGAAGTCACCACCCCCGTCGGGCCGTTTTACGCCGTGTCGGTGTACTTACCACGGGTTGCCTGCAGAAGGAACGTCAACCTCACTGAGGCGGAACTACTGCAGCGGATCGAAAACGCACTTAGCAAAATCCCGGCGCAGAGGGGCGTCATCATGGGAGGGGATTTTAACGCGAAATCTCCGTCCTGAATACCAATGGACCTCCAACGTTCGCGGGGCACCAGGGCAGCAGTCACATCGACTTCACGGCATCGAACCTGAGCATGTTCGCACGAGTCTCTGGCTGGCGCGTGGCAGAGGAGGAGGAGACCCTCTCCGACCACCGCCTCATCACCTGGCAGATCGCACGGACGGCGGACGGCGCCAGAGCACCTCATCGAAGACTGTTCTGCAACAGGAAGGCCGACTGGACAAAGTTCCGCGACGCTTCCTCCAGGTCGGTCGACGCGGTGGCGCGCCGAGTTGCAGGAGCGCGGACGCCGGAAGCGGTCGATGAAGCAGCGGAGTCCTTCAACGAGGCACTGGTGGATGCGTGCGCGGCCTCTATGCCCCTGCGGAAGACTTTCCAGAAGAGCGTCCCGTGGTGGACACCTGCCCTCTCGGCGGCCAGATCCGCGGCACGTAGGCTGCGCCGGCGCTTTCAACGAGCCTGTTCCCCCCAGCGCCAGGAATACCGGCAGGAATTCCAAGAGGCGCACTGAGCCTACCGGGAGCTCATCCTCCTACCGCGTCCTGCGGGGCCGCAGAACCTGCCATTACTCCACCGATATCCGTAGGAGCGATGGTAGCATGACCACCGGAGCCAGGGAAACAGCGGCCTACCTCCTCGAAGTATTCTTCCCGGGGGACAACCCAGCCGAGGACGACGCAGTGCAGGGGGCGATCCGGCGGTCGTGGGACGCGGCCGAAGGAGGGAACGACGACCCGCCCATCCTCGAGCATGAGATCCGGCGGGCTCTTGCTAGGATGACCCCCGCCAAGGCGCCGGGCCACGACGGAGTCACCGCGGACGCGGCACAGTGGGCCTTCGAGACGCGACCAGAGGCATTTGTCGCACTTTACAACAGATGCCTGGAGTACGGTACGTTCCCCCGATGCTGGAAGGTACAGACCGTCAAGCTGATTCCCAAGCCGCACGCGGGTGATCCTACAAACCCGCGCAGCTTTCGGCCTATTAGCCTCCTGCCGGTACTTGGGAAGGTGCTCGACAGGATTATCGCAACTCGGGTTGAGCACGCGGTGTGGCGAAGTGGCGGCTTCAATTCCAGACAATACGGTTTTGCGGCGGGCAGGTCCACTACGGACGCGGTGGAGGCCGTAGTGAACACCGTGAAGGGCCATCGGGCGCGGGGTGATTATTGTGCGGTGGTATCATTAGACATATCCGGCGCCTTTGATAACGCCTGGTGGCCAAAAATCGTGTGGGAGCTAGAACGCCGCGACTTCCCGGGGAACTGGTTGCGTTTGGCGAAGAGCTACTTTTCGGGTCGCGTTGCAGAAGTGTGTTTACCTGACAGCGTGGTGTCACGGGACGTAGTGCGTGGGTGCCCTCAGGGCTCGTGCTCCGGGCCCACGTTCTGGAAACTATTATACGAGAGTGTGTTCCGCGAGCAACTGCCGGAAGGGAGCGCGATATTCGGCTACGCAGACGACACGCTTCTGGTGACTAGAGCGCGCCAATATAAAACTTTGAAGACCCGCACCAACCAGGCACTGCAGACGCTGCACGAGTGGGCCCTGGGCAGCAAGCTCGCCTTCAACGCGGCCAAAACCGATGCCTTGTTTTTCGGAAAGACCCCGCGGCAGCAGCGTCCGACTTTTGTGCTTGGAGGCGAGCGAGTGCACTGCAGCGACACCATCAGGTACCTCGGCGTGGTGCTGGATTTCCGGCTCTCATGGCACCAGCACATCAAGGCGGCCAGCAGCAAGGGCAAAGAGATCGCCCACAAGATTCGCGTGGCAGCTAGGTTAACCTGGGGCTTCAAGGGGGACGCCTTGGCACGGGTGTACAAGGGCGCCGTTCAGCCCGCCATCCTCTATGCGGCGCCGATCTGGGCCGAAGGCTGCAGAGTGAAACAGCGTAAGCAGTTGCTAAGCGCCCAAAGGACACTCATCGTCAAAGCCGCCGCAGCGTACGCCACGGTGTCAACTGAAGCAGCCCTGGTGCTCAGCAACATCCCGCCCATCGACCTGTCGCTCCAGGAGCTGCAACAGCAAAGGGCCGCCATAATCCAGAGGGACCCGGCACAGCTCCGCCTACTAGGCATTGAGGGCAGAGAGGTTGAAGGCACCGTGGACATGGGCACGGTCGAGCATCCCGCCGAGACTTTCGCCCCAACATTTTCCTTGACCGAGGACGACGCGCACATCATCCGGTGCTACACCGACGGCTCCAGACAAGACAGCGGTGCAGCAGGAGCCGCTTTCGTGATTATGCGCGGGGTCCACGAGATCTACAGTAGGAAGGTGAAGCTCGCCGACTGGAGCACCGTCTTTCAGTGCGAGCTGGTCGGACTGCGAGCCGCGCTGCAATACATCCGGGCCAACCTCTACGCATTCCCAGCGATCTCGGTCCTGACGGACAGCAGGTCCGTACTCAAGGCCCTGCAGCATATGAGGAAGCCTACCGAACTCCAAGTGGAAGTCCACTCCCTGCTCAGGGAGCTGTCAGAAGCAGCTTCCGTCAAGCTACATTGGGTCAAGGCTCATGTCGGGATCGAGGGGAACGAGCGTGCCGACGAGCTGGCCAAGGAGGCGGCAGCAGCAAAAGAGGCACCGGCATTCGACGTCGTGAGCCGGGCGTTCTGCAAGAGGCGACTTGCCTTGCTCAAAGCGGAGCAGTGGGAGGCACGCTGGCGCACGGCCACCACCGGTAGGCCGGTAGAGCGCCTGATTCCAACAATCGCCATCAGGCGCGACGTTGTAGGCCGCCTGGACCATCTCACTGTACAGCTCGTCACTGGACACGGGGGCTTCGGTTCTTACCTCCACCGGATCGGCAAACGAGACGACCCAGTATGCGCCTGCGGGGAGGAAGACGACACCCCCGAGCACGTCATCCTGCGGTGCCCCCTCGAACGACACCACCGTGGAACCGCCGATGCGCGACTGGCCTCGCGGGGCCTGGCCTGGCCAACCACCATAGAGGAAGCGAGACAGCTATCCGGAGAGAGGGAGTGGTGGCTGACTCTTCAAGAGTTCGCCTCCAAAATTCAGCGCCTCAAACCGGATCGCGAGTGAGGCGCACAAACAGTGGATCCGGGTGAGTGCTGACTGATTGCGGCCAGGTCGGTGTGGTTTAGTGCGGTTCAATATAGGTTAACTAGTTTAACTAGCGTAAGGCTTAGGGTAGGTTTAAGCATTAAGCAGGACAGCATAAACGTCGCGCGAGTGCAGTGGCAGTGAAGGGACGCGAATCACAGCCTTTAGTTTAGTCTAGGTTAGGTTAGCATTACTTTAATTTAGGTAAATATATTTAGATTAGCGTTAGTTACATTAGTTAGTACGTTGTCCACGGCAAAGAATACAGGACGCAAAACAGGCTGGTGTAATGCCGAAAGGCGGGCACCAGCCACCATTGTAATTATGTGTTGGCAAATAAATTGAAAAAAGTCCCAACAGTTGTTTAAAATTTAAGTTAGCTGTTGCCGTTGCTGAGTATTCATCTTTCGCCTCTGGCGTGGTTTACACGTTGAGTTACCGTGCTCGTTTGCTTATCCCCTGATGAAGTCCCTTATGAAAGTGAGCAAAACCTTTAGTTCTCTTATCTCAATAACAATTCAATCCCGCAATTCGTTTGTAACATAATATCAATGGCCGAGAAAGCATTCGAAATCACTTATTGACGTTCATTGGTAGATTAGAAATTACTGGGGATTTTTTTGTTGCATTAGAGGTCTAATTAATTTAGTTAATATCTAGTCATGTGTGCACAAATAACCAATCAAATTACCATTTGGCTAAAAACCGTCCTTTACTATTTATCATGTCAAGAGGTCGTAAATGAACAAGAATGTTTTGACAGTTCACTAATTTACTAATAATTTTAAAATGTGACTTTGGTAGTTAACGTTTTCAATAACTCATTTTAACTCATTAATAATAAGTGTACAATACTTCTTATCCGAATATCTCTCAGTTCTTGATAAAACACCTACCCATAATTTTATTACAAATGTCTCAAACATGTGCTTTCTAAAACTGTAATAAAGTTTTGCCGTAATTATTATCACTGCCTTTGTCCATAACAAGAAAACAAAAAAACTATACTTGGAACATTAATTCTAAAAATATTCGATAACAAGTCGATAAAGCGCAGCTAATCAAGTTTACTTTGTGTTAAATTAATTGGTTAACTTTTTGCCGTGTAAGTCTTTCACGCACAATCTTGTACATCGAACTAATTTGCAAAAACGGTAGAAGGAATCAGTATAATGTAATTAGCATTTCAAAATCGCTCATGAACCTTGGTAACAGCTACAATATTTCCAATCGGGTTATAAAATCCTGGCTGCAGTATTGAAGACTATCATAGCAGAAAAAATAAAGTGCGAAATAGAAGCATTTAAACTTCATATTATTGCCTCGTAGTAAAAGCGTCTCGAACCAACAGTAAGAGCACGAGTACCTGTTACGAAGATTAAGAAAAAAGAACTATAAAGCCATTTATAGGCAGTACTTATCAAGTGCTTCAACGATATGCCGTTGGTTCTTGAGGATTGATCTACATAGTGCTGTCAGCCAGCTAATTGTCCAGTTGGAGTTGTGTAACTATTCAATCAATTATTGCTGCTTTTTCAAAAAATTTGCGACAATTTACATTTACAAGGTACAAAATATTGTGACCCACCATATACTTTTTATTATTTATATTATAATATTTATTTTATATAAATAAAATTGAGCACCAACATATAGCAATTTGAATTTTATGATACAACTTTCTCTTTCTCTCTAGACTGTTGAAATTTTACCATTGTATGGCAAATGCTCAATTCTGACAACTGACAGATATTTAACCCCAAACAAAGCTGTTCGAAACAGACAAAAGATTTAGCGTAATTGGACAGCAAATTAACCAACAATCAATCAGTTTACCTCAGGGAAATTATAACAAAGCTTTCATAATCATCAAGTAGTTTGACTGACCTGGAAATCTTTTTACAAGTGCAAAAAGACGCCAACTCGAATTTGGTTTTCTTCCAAGGAACGCCGATCTTGTTTCCGGCTTCTGCAAAGGACGCCAAGCTTGTATATGTTCCTGGAAAGCGTCCTGCTGCTGCTACCTGGCTCTGGACCACGAATACGGTCTCCAGCAGCTGCTGCGAAATATTGGCAAACTCGCACAGGCTTCCCTCCAGGTCCAATTGATTCTGGAACTGCACTCAGCAACACTGCCAATTTCCTCACAGCTGGCACCCACACACAGGCATACAATAAAACGCACAACTGGGCACAAAATATTTACTTTTTAACAAATTAATATCAAAATCGGGAAGCCAACCAGCACACAGATTTCGGCATGGCTCCCAGCCAACATCCCCCTTCTAAACAATCAAAAGCGATTCTCTAAGTTACCATAGCGACATGATTTACAACTGTTCATCTGTAAGTGTACATACTTTGATCTTAATTGTAATTGCTCTTATAAATATCGTTCAGGTAACTATAACCTCACAATTGGTCGCACTTTTCACTTGAGTTCACTTTTAGGTAATCAACACTGATTAGCATGCCACTAGCACATTCTTGTAATCTTTGGTAATTCTCAGGTTGCTTCTTACATGCTCTTTGCATGATATGTGCCTTCTTGCACTGCTTTGTAACCTTTTTAACTGCGTCATCTATTGCTGGCACTTCAATATGAATGCAAACCCTCTGTAAAGCTTCGAAACACCTTTACACTAAAACGATTTTATTATCGTGTCCTGACGTTACTCAATTAATCTGTCAGTCATCATAAAATTAGCTACATTTACCATACTGAGCATAAAATTGAATACAAGCTGATCGCAACCCTGACGATATGGTTTTATACACCCACTAGCCTCTGTTAATTAATTACAGTTATTGTTAATCATGTTTAATGTAATTATCAATGCTTACGAGAGACTCTTACTGTTGCAATAAATACAATACCAATTCTGGGCCTATTTAAGTATTTCATTAAAATTCGGAAGTTAGCAATGCAACCAGAATTGCTGTAAGCATCACACCATTACAATACAAATGAAAATATCGAATACATCAATTTCGGTAATCTTGGTCAGCAACTTGAGTACCTCAAACACGCTCTATTGGTTAAAAATAGATATTAGACTCTCTTTGAGTTTCATTCATAGTGCACATAAAATAATAAAAAATAAATAAATGTACGAAGCATGCGCTACGTTGATTTAAAATAATCCTTCACTAATAATATTTACATTGTAAATAAATTATTAATAAAAATAGGCATTTCATCACCCCATGAACTTGAAATTACTAAAATTATAGATTAAAAAATACCACATACTACACTATAAAAATACAATGGCAAAGTAAAATCACACAAAAAGAATTCAAATAGGTTTAAAACAGTAATATATTGTACAAAATGTAATGTAAATCTCTAGATATCAGCAGATTCGTAGAAATATTAGAAGCGACCTCTTCGAATATTCGAAACTCATGTACATCCTAAATAAAGTTCGTCGCACTCCATAATCCAAGAATCATTTTCAACAAATACCAAAGAACTGAAAAAATACAGTGCTACTTATTCCTAATACAAGGTCCCAAAGAGTTTACAAATTCTAGACTGGTCAAAATATGCAAAAACAATATTTTCCAACAATAATTGCAATAAATAAATTATCGGTCAATTTAGAAAGTTGCAATATTAATAGCTAAGGGAAACAGAAGTCAAAATTATTGAGTATATTGCAGATATATCGCACCAATCTTGGCAAATGGCATTCTTAAATCGAATTTCTAAGGTTTATATTGGTATTGATTTTCCTATAAATTGAATTTTATCCATTAAAATATTTTATATCAAAATTGCTTTTCCCATATCGAAACCTTTATCTTTTCTATTACACGAAAAACTTAAACTTTCAATTATAATGAAATATTAGTTACGTATTATTTGGACAAGAATGGCGTAACAAATTAATTGAGAATTTATCTTTTCCTTTCATTAGCTTATTAATGTTGCTTTTCAGAAGAATTTGGATCGGGCTTCTTTTAACTTATATAAAAGTCATAACCTTTGACTATCAACCTGTTGCTCGCAGGATTCTTCGAAACAGCTTCGGTGTCTTGTTAAAAATTCACTACAATCCTGCAATTACTCATGTACGATTCACTGATGCTTCTCTCTGTTTTTGTCCTTGCTTAGATATTTAACAATCCAATTTTTTAGAAGCATTTTGAAAACGCTTGTATTAATTGACAATCTGCGAAATACTCCCTTGGGGTACAAAATAAATACTTTACTGGGCGGTGAGCCTAGTTACAGTCATCTCTTGTAGCAACCCCCGTTGTTGAACGATATGTGACGCAATTTAAAAAAAAAATGTGTCATACATTCAAATCTTGAATTTCTTTTCTATAAGTTTAACTCAATTTTTCCATAAAAAATAGTATATCTCTGATATGCAGTGGTCCTTTCGTAACAAACTTTAACACCATTTTTTATTCATTAAAAAACAGGGAAACGATGCTTCAATGTCTATGGGCCATTCGCACCTAACTAAATAAATTGTCGTGTTCTAGGACACCAAATCCCAGATCTATTTCTTCTTTCTTAATCTTAAATAGGGTTTTTCTTAAATTTTCATACTCTCATAACCTCTTCCTTTTTACTTACAGCAATTCTACTAGTGAACATTATTTCTGTGTCAAGGTAAATGCCTTTTCTAATTGCACTTCTGCTATAATCTTTTTGTCTATGGTAGCTACCCTGCATAACTGACTGACTTGGTTTCCTCCAATGCTTATTAAATTCTTCGGTTATATAAAAGTCTATTTAACAGTTTGCCATAACCTCACTTTTACTATTATCATAAGCATTCTATGTGTCCTTACTTTTAGAAGTTGTACAGATACGTGTTCAAAATCTTGCAGTTTCGTCAAGCTACCCAACGACATTACAAGAACGAACAGAGAATAATGAGGTAAAATTTTTATAAATCGAGTCCCAGTCTGAAATAAGGTTCCCGGGGTTAGTTTTGTGTATTAAATTATTAAAAAAATAAAACATAGTTTTGTACTTCCCTCGTGTAAGAGACGAAGAAAGTATTGTAATCGCGAAAAAATCACCTTCCGAGATTTCTTCAGATCTTCAAGTTTAGGGTCGGCAGATGACGAAAAACAGGTTTTCTGGATTCCGTCTGTCTGTCTGTTGGTATAACTCAAAAACTATATGTTGGAGGAAGACGATATTTTGCAAGTGCAATATATGTCTGTCTGGCATGAAACCAAGTAAATTTTGGAGAAATATATGCAGGGTGAGGAAATGGGACAAAATAGAATGTTGTCTTTATAAGGCAGCAGAAACTCGTCCGATTCGAGCACGCCCGTGGCTCAGTTATTCTAGCAACCACAAGCGGCGGACTAAAGATATTCGCCTGGCAAAGCGTAGTTCGAATCCCAGAAGACTTCATTTGTACTTTCTCGCATACGGTAGTATAAAGTATTGTAATCGTCAAAAAAATCGACTTCGAGATTTTGACGAATCTTGACGTTTTAGACCTCCTAGGGTCCGAAAAAACCATTTTTCGAATTATGTCTGTGTGTGTGTATGTGTGTGTGTGTGTGTGTGTGTGAACACGATAACTTAAAAACGAAATAAGCTAGACCCTTGAAATTATGTACATAGTCATTATTCAAAATTTGTAGATTCCTATCAAATTTTGAGCGAAATCGGTTAACCGGAAGTGGCACTTTACCTAAATAGGTAGCGGTACCTATTCAAGTAAAGTACCAGTTTGCTTCGAGATATTTGAACAAAATTTTTTACATACATTTCTTATGTAGAAAAACTACCAGATATTACATTTCAGCATGATCGGTTAACCGGAAGTGGCATTTTACCTAAACAGGTAGCGGTATCCATTCAAGTAAAGTACCAGTTTGCTTCAAGGTATTTGCGAGAAAGTCTATGGGAGCACACTCCCGATTTTTTTTTAAATTGTAACGAGGTTTTCCGTAGCCCCATCATTGTGGTTAACTCTTGTAACACTACTTTACCTGAAGCCTTGTTTGTTTACTTAGCTAACTTAATACATATGAAAATCTTTTCAAATTATCTCAAGTCGTGGCTACTATCTGCCAAAACAAAAGCTGGCTTGCACCTGTAGCCTTCTCTGGGCTGCAAATAACTGTAAACAATGCAGAAGGTAACCCAATTTAATCACAGAAATAAACATAGAGAAATTTAACAATTAAGTCCACGTATACAACAATAAAGAAATTAGGAGTAACGCTTACAACAAATGGCAAGTCCTAAACACAACGGCTTAAAATACGAATGGATTGTTAACACGCAATACCTCGTTGCTACTCGCATTTACAAGTCAATATAAGACATACAAGATAATAGCAGAATAACTATATTGTTATGATACATGAGGCAGTGTAATTAATGTAAACAAAGAAATATTTGAAGCAAATAAGCTTGGAAGAATGATATAATTAAATCTTGATTTGGGTTAAAAAATTTCAAACATTATTAATAAATTTAATTGACATAATGAGAGAAGAGATTTTGGTATTGATTGAATATGTTAATTTAAGAGTTACAGAAAATTTTAATATAATATAAGCCAAGGTAACGATTGACAAATGTGTTGTAATAATAACGTGAATTGTTAAATTGTAAATAATGAATAATTTTAAATATGTAAGGGTGCAGTAAGAATAGTATCCAACCAGAACAAGTTTTTGTTTAAAAGTTAGTTACATAAAACAAGTACGTATTTTAGATATGACAATTTTTGAAGAATACAAAATCGAATCTCTGCTTTAATTTGTGTAATGTTTGTACTTGCAAATTAAGAAAAGGCTTAAAACAAATCTCCGAGGTGAAGGTCAAATGAAATATTAAAAATTGGAAAGAATATTGTGATATTGTGTAATAAGAAGAGCTACAGATACAAGTAATTGGAAATGGAATAAAGGACTTAATACTAGTTAATGGAATTTGGATTTATTCATACGTACAAGACATAAGAAGAGGTATTTTATAATTTATAAGTTGATTTGGATATTTGGTGTATGTTGCTTGAGACATTAGTTTATCTGCAAATAAATGGAACAAAGTTAGAATTGGAATTTATCAAAAGAAAGAAACTTACCAGGATTTGAATCGTGTGGTGGAGACATCTAAAAGGGGCGAGAGCTGTGACTTGGACATCTAGAAGGAGCAGTAACATTTGGGAGGAACAGTGCTTTCCAGTAGGAGCCAGGACAGGATTTTGATGCCAGGGTAGTTAACGTGACTTAACAAAACCAGAGGGAGGTTGCAGGAACTAAGATCGTACGGCGGTGACATACAGGAGGTGACAGGACTGGAATTGGAGATTTAAGAAGTTGGTTTGACAGATCGAAGGAAATTGAAAAGATTCATGTACCATCAAAGGGGTTGCTGTTAGTGAATGGTACATTGAGAGGTGCAGGCTATTGAAGATAGGGGTCAGTGGTGGTTGGTGTTTGCAGTGAAAGCGTAAGCAGCTATTAAGGTTTGTTAAGATAAGTTAACAAAGCATTTTAAATAACTGTCAATTTTAAAAGTGACAACATAAAGTTGAGTAAGTACTTACATAGGTAATTTTGAATAATAGTAAATGTCAATGTAAGATACATTTGTCAGTTTACCTGGTTTTTTGAGATTTAGAAATCACTTTGACAGTAAACGTCATTAACTGTAATATTGACATTCAATTAATAGATAGAGATCTTGATTTGGCGAACCACCTGAGATAAGAGAATTTGATTTATTATGATTAAAAATTATTATTGAATTTAAAAGGGCAAAATTTTAATAAAAAGTATAGCTTTATATAGCTACAATCATAAAAATATATAATAGTAAGTTCCATTTAAAGAACATTAGAAAGACAACAAAGTGACTGTCTTTAATATGCAAATATCATGCTGTACTAAAATTCTCTGTCGCAATTTGGTTCATAGAAATCCAGTAGTACGCAAAATATGTAGCTCACAGCGCTTTGCACTGTAATTCGATACACACGCTGCGGATGCTGCTTAACGTCTAAACAATGCCTTTAGGACGCGGCCAATGCCCTCCTCTGAGCTGAGGCGCAATACGATGCAATACGAAAATTTCCCTATTTTTGTAAGTTCCAAAAGGCGAATTCCTTGTAGGTTGGCAAATCCGCCCTTTGACACTTGGGGCAGGTTTCCTCGAGTGGCTGGAAAGAGTTGAATTCTTTGGACGGCATCCGCATCAATAGCCGGCGTCACCCGGTCGGCGAAACTTGCACCTTGTATTTGATCTGTTGTCATTAGAGCCGGTGGAACTACGGTGAGGCCTCTTGGAAGCCTAACTATTGAATCCGGGCCGTTGTTTCAGTGCATCTTCCTGAATGCACTTTGTTGGGCGTTGGAAAATGAGCGAACTGCGCACTCTAAGTTTTACGTCGCGAATGAATTCGTGCACGCTCAAAACACTCCCTTCCGGCAACCTTATAAAAATCGCACACCAACCATTACGCGGTTTACAGGTAACGAAAATTCCTGCACGTTTGGGTCAGTTCAAAACTTAACTAAATTTACTTACAAGTAACTATTACAAAACAAAAAAGTTCAAATTGGTTGTATGATGAAATATTATTAATTATCTCCAATGAACTCATGTGGGCCGAGATTTTCGAACTATCAGGTTTAAAGAGGAGCCTGTCTGCAACTTTCAATAGCGCCTATAATTTTTATATGCGGCAAAGCATCAAATAAATGTAGATGCTGAAGCACAGAACCATTGATATATCTATATTAAAATGTAAGCCAATTAATAAAACTGCAGTAGCAGTTGCAATGGGAGTTTTGCAAAACGTTGAAATGATAAATATGAGATACCAACGACGGAAAATGAACGAGGGAAAAATCTAGCAGATGCTAAGGGTAACGTGTGAATTTTTGCAGGTGGATTATATGTTAAACAAAGTGCGTCGATTAATAAATTTGCAATAATAGTTGATATGAAAGTCTGCGAAAACATTAAAATGACAAAGAGGAGGTAGTAGAAATAAAAATAGAGTATGATCGAAAATTATTTTCATCTAGTATGGTTATGGAATAGTTCCTAATTTATGATTGCAACTAGAGTGCTTTATATACAGGCAAGCTGGTTTTGTGTCACAGGGACTTTAGCGCCAAGCCGTTGGCTGCGCTGACCGGTAACCGTGCATTCTGTAGTCTGTCAAGCAAGCAATACTGGAAACGTATTGTTTTGTCCTGGAAACCGTTCGAGTACGCAATGGTCGATCCAGACGAACACTGCACGCTGATTTAAATCTTGGAGCATTCCATTACGATGCTGATTATAATTACAGTCGTCATCCAAGTGTGGTTATTGAAATCTATATACAGTGTGTAGGTATTGTTCTGTGCTGTCAACTGTATCTGTCAGTTCTGTTGAGTTATGCCACTCGTTCCTGTTGTTTGAACTAAGGTACTATTAAAATTCTCTAGTTTGAACCAAGTGCGTGTTAGTTAGCAGTGTTTTCGTTCCGATTTTTTCTGCTTTCTTTCATTTGCTTAAAAACCAGTCTTTTTTAAGACGGATAAAATTAAATGTTGTTTTCCCGACTTACCGTACGCTATTTGGAAAGTAACTAGAATTTGAATTTGCCGCCACTTTCAGTAAATCCAAATTGGCGGACGTTTATACCTAACTGTCAAACTTGATATTTGATTTTTAAGTGATAGTTGCATTCATACATTAGGAAATATTCATAGCCATACCAGAAGAAAATAATTTTTGATCATACTATAGAAGGAATGAGACACATTGTATACTTATAATAATAATTATTATTTAACATGCCATCGTGGAATCTGTTTTGAACGATTTTACGTTACCTTCAGTGCAAATCAATGAATATAATTATAATAATAGCAGCTATCCTGCAAAAATTATATTAAATGTGAAATATGAGATAAATATTATTATTATTGAAGCAAAAGGGCGGAAAACCTTAAATATGTTGCAGATTAGAATTCCATCCTGAAATCGAGAAGAATGTGAATAATGACACGCTAAACAAATCGCCAGTATATTAATAGTCTTAAACTTTTGTAGATATTGTTATTAGATGGAATTGTAGCTGTATACTATAATAAAGAATGAGGCACTGTAGTATACAAATAATTAATGATAGACTTTTAATAATTATCCTGCATTATAAATAAAATGAATAATTGTCTTATTATGTTAATTAAACCATCTATCAAAACATTTTGGAAGGTTTTGCATAATTTATATTTATTGTTCCTTAAATGACAGGTTGAGAAATGACCAAACTATTAATAGAAGGCGGCAGACCAAAAAAGTGCAATTATACATTTCAGGTTAAGACACGAATTGCTCTTGCCAGGCTTTAGGGATTAACTTGCAACAAGTACCTACGTTTTACGTGCGCTTCGTCGTTTTATCGAAATTATTCTCAAAGTAGAAGTTATGCTCCAGTGAAATATCATGCAGTCGTGTTAGCGCCTAGCGAAAAGTGCACTGCTTGTTAAAATGCAAATGATGCTATTTACTTTAACAATAAAATTTAGAGGTTGCTTTTTGAGAATAGAAATTACCTACTTCGGCTATAACTAGTTTCATAATTCTAACAGAGAAAATTCTGGGAGTATTAAGTGTGCTTAGGGTAGTAATTAAAGCTCCGACTTTCATAAATTTAAAATGGATTAACTGTTGGTGAGTCTTGAAATTCCATTTCCATGAAAAATTTAAATCTTTATACCGTCCATTAACTCCAAATATAAGTTTATTGTACAAAGTGAATATTATAACTACACCAGATGCTTAAATTAATCTTAGTCTCGTTGATGCAAAAACGTTAACCCTTTACATGTAACAAAAATAGTAGTTTGTATACCAAGGCATTGAAGTTTAGCTTTTTATCACGAATGTAGATTTAGAAACCACAAGAGGAATAAAAAGGAATTTCAGTACCGAGGAGTACATTATGTTTTATTTGAAATCGAGAAATCGTGAAATTACAACATTTTAATCAACATTTGTAGGTTATGTTAAGTCGGTTGACGTTTATCTGTCGCCTGGCCACCTACAAAAAAATCGTAAAACAATGGATTACTTTAATGCTGATTTTTCGTATTTTAATGATGAAATTGGAGGTACTTTAATGCCGATTTCAAATAAATATCTTTTTAAGCTGATTTCAAGGCATTTACATAGTTTGATGGTGTGCGCGATTACTATGAAACTTCATCATCTTCCAGGTTTAAACCTTTTAAGGTTTGTTCCGGTCTCATGGGGGTGGGAATTGAAACTTCCGTTATCAAATTCACACAGCCAATTGACTTTTCCCTGTGGAATGCGAAATAGATAGAAACAACGAATTGCTAACGATTTTGTAATGTTACGGCAACTTACTCAGGCATTTTATCAATTTACTTGAATTCTTTGCTCCGGGTAGGTCAGATGCCCGGGATTCGACTCTTAACTCAATTGTATAGACTGATAACACAGTAGATATAAAAAGTATATTGATCAAAATAATTACAAAATAACACTTAGGCTAGTTTTAATATGCACAATAATATTATAAATAAACTTTAATTCTGGGCATGCAAGGCCTACCACGCTGCTTCTGGAAGGTCTGCAACCCACCGTACATGGCTTATGCGCTGGTATGGCAGGATCTGTAAAAAAGTCACCTGGAATAGCGCAGTAGATCAAGTAAACAGATCTTGGAATTACGAAAAATTTTCAATCGAAACACGTTTGGATGACGTAGGCACGACTTGGTCATCATGGCACATGCATAAGGTTATTGAAATTGTTTATTGGCATATTAGTGAGGTGTCTGCCAACTTTCTTTGCAATTGTTTCATTGTTGACATTTTTATAAAGCTAGAAAATGGCGTTTACTATACATACCATACAATAGTATCGACCAAACGTAGCATTTAATAAATCGTACTTTAAGGCTGAGGTCAAAATCAGTATTCGTGAGGACATTCTTGAGTTTCATAAATGCATTTCGGGCGTTCTCTATTCGAAATTTGATTTCTAAGTCTGATGTCCAAACTTCAAAAAGCCAGGTTTCGAGGTATTTAAACTTGTTTACTCGTTCTATAGCCAAATCATTGAATGTTAGCTTGGCATTCCTGAACGTGGCCGGCTCTCGAGTAACAACCATAAATTTGGTTTTATTAATATTAATGTTAACTCCCAACCTTTTACTATGCTATCCAACTATGCTAAGAAGGTATTGAAGATCGTCTATGTTATCAGCAATTAGTACTGTATCGTCAGCATAGCGGATGTTGTTGATCCATACCCCGTTGACCTTTATGCCTTATACCGATATTTTCAAGTGTTTCTTGGAAAATGTTCTTAGAACACAAGTTAAATAAAAGAGGTGAAAGGATGCATCCTTGACTGACTCTTCTGCAAATTTCAACTGGTTTGGAGACCTCGCCATCGATCTTTATTTGCGCAGTCTGGTTCCAATATAAATTTTCTATGCAACGAATGTCTTTTTCGTCGATATCCATTTGTCTCAGAATGTTCATGGGTTTATAGTGTAGAACTCTATCAAAAGCTTTTTCATGAAGCATAGGGCTACGTGTTTCCTCTGATGGTAACAGTTTTGCACAGACCTTGCCTGAACCCAAACTGTGAGTCACCGATGGTTCGCTGACATTTTCGAAATATTCTTTGGTGGATAACTTTGAGAAACAGTTTTAGGGCGGGACTCATGAGACTGATAAGCCTATGCTCCTCGCATTTTCTTGCGTTATTCTTCTTCGGCAAGGGAATAAAAGTTGACAAAAGCCATTGAGCAGGGTAATGGCCAGTTTCATAGATTTTATTAAAAAGCTTGTGGAGAGCTGCAATGCTTTTTTCATCTAGGGGTTTAATAAGTTCTGTTCTGCCTTGTTGTTTTTAACATATGTATGGCTCTTTCTATTTTCTCTTTTGGGATGGGGGGCCCTGACAGGTCATCTATTCTGTTTCCATTAGCTGTTCTTTCATCTGAAAAGAGATTTTTGATGTAGTTTTCCCAGATTGATATTTACTTTCATGGACGTCGCGAGCAATTTCATCGTTCTCATTTGTTATTACGGAGAAGTATTTCTTTCGATATATTCCAGCAGTTTCTTTTAACTTTTTGTGAAGATTGAAGTCGTCATGTATGGTTTGTAATTTTTCAATCTCCTCACATTCGCGTTTCAGCCATTCATTCTTCGCTATTCTGATCTTGGTTCTTATTAGCTTTTGAATATTTCTATATAAATTGCAGTCTGTTTGGCGTTTGTATTTTCGTCGTTCGTCCATTAATGTAAGAATTTCGTCTGTCATCCATGTCTGTTTCCGATCTCTTGTTTTGTACCCTATTTTGGTTCTAGCCGTAATTATCATGATGTTTTGCATCTCCTCCCATATGATGGTTAGATTTTCTTCTTTTTCTATAATGGGTGCTATTGTTGTTTTTATTTCTTTACCGACTTCGATCCTTAGATCTCTATCTTTGAGTTGTTCGTAGGCTATTTTTCGTTGTGGAATTGTTTTTCTGTACCTTACAATTGTCGTTTTAAGACATGGTAACAGCAATATGTGATCGGACGGCACGTCCGCTCAAGGGTAGGCACACGCTCTAGTGATTGAAGACCCGAAACGCTTATTAATAAGTACATAATCTATCTGATTACGAACTATATTGCTGGGGTTATCTGCCGGAGACTTCCACGTATATAGTCGACGAGGTGGTAGACAGAACCAAGTATTAGTAACTTCCATATTTTCTTCTTAGCAGAATTGTAGAAGGCGGTCGCCTCTTTCGTTTCGTATTCCTAACCCAAAAGGACCCACTAGATCTTCATATTTTCCTTTTCCTAGCTTGGAATTACAAACTATCAGTTTAATGAGTCACCTTCTAAAACTCTTCCTGAAAATAATACATCAGAGAATTCTCAAAGTGTGTGAAGAACAAATCAGTCGCACACAGTTCGGCTTCAGGAATGCGATGGGAACAAGGGAAGCCCTATTTAGTATGAAAGTACTTTTCCAAAGATGTAGAGACGTTGATTGCGATATTCATGCCTGCTTTATCGATTATCAAAAAGCTTTTGGTAATGTACGGCATAACAAACTCAGATTTAAGGATTATAAGCAACTTATACTGGAACCAAGCAGCTTCTGTTCGCATTCAAGAAGAGAATTTCGAAGATATTGAGATCAAACGAGGTGTCCGACAAGGGTGTGTGTTATCACCGATGCTTTTTAATGTATACTCAGGAAGAATTTTTCAAGAGGCGTTAGAAGACAATGACATTAGAATCAAGATCAATGGCGAGTATCTAAATAACGTAAGATATGCGGACGACACAGTAGTGTTTGATAGCCTAGAAAATCTACAAGAACTAATGAACAGAATAGTAGAATCCAGTCAGACAAACGGACTTTCACTTAATTGAAAGAAAACAAAATATATGGTAATCTCCAAAAGTAATAATCATGCTGGCCAACTTATAATGAATAACCAACCAATAGAAAGAGTGCAAATGCACATATATTTGGGAACAACAACTAATGAAAGTTGGGACCACCCATTAGAAATAAAAAAAAAGTAGGATAGAAAATTTCAGAGCCGCATTTCTGAAGATGTCAAAAGTATTCAGATGTCACGATTTATCTTTACCAACCAAAATGAGACTATTGAGATGCTACGTCTTTTCGGTACTGCTATATGGAGTAAAATCTTGGACCTTGACCGAGGCTTCTTGTAAGAAACTTGAAGCATTTGAAATGTGGCTATACTGACTTATTTTAAAAATCCCGTGGACAGACCATACCACTAATCAAACTGTTCTTGAAAGAATGGGTAAAGAAAAAAAAACTCATACTAAAGATAAAAATGCGTAAGATCGAATACCTAGGGCACATTATGAGAAATGGATAGCGATATGAGCTCCTGCAACTGATTCTTCAGGGAAAGGTGGAAGGAAAAAGAGGCCCCGTGAGAAGAAGAATATCGTGGCAGAAGAAATTGAGAACGTGGTTTAATACAACAACGGTCGGACTCTTCAGAGCTGCGGTGGACAAAGTACAAATTGCCGTAATGATGGCCAACGTCCGGAACGGATTGGCACCATAAGAAGAAGAAGCTTGGAATTAAAATCGCCCATAATGATGTTAATTTCATGATTCTTCGTAAGTTTGCGCAGTTCTTTGATTTCATCGTAAAACGACTCGATTTCATGATCGGTTGATTCTGAATTATGTTAAGATTTACAGGCTTAGCATTGAGTTTTAATAAGGCCACTCTGTCGGAATATGGTATGCAATTGATGACACAGTTAGAGAGTTGTTCTGAGATGAATATTCCTACGCCTTTCCTATGATTTTTATCGTGGTTACCGGAATAGTGAAAGGTGCCTCCTGGAACGGTACACATATCAGCGTTAGGCCACCATGTTTCTGTAACGCCTAATATATCGATATTTAACCTTTTCACTTCTCGAGTTAGGTTTGCTAGCTTTCCTGCTTCGAATAAACTTCGTACATTCCAGATACCTATATTGATTTTGTTGCGGATGTTTATCTTTATTTTCTTGGTTTCATTCAAATCCGTTCCCCCCGGAGATCCGATCGGGGAACTATCTCCGGAACATTTTGAGTTGAATGTAGTCATGTGGTTCTCTTGGGAAAAAAATGGAGGTGATTTCCCATTATCTTCATCCATAGGTTTGAGATATAGGAAGGATAATTATGGTTGGGTAGGAATTTGGGTGCGACCTGATTTATCCCATTTATAGGAGTTGGGAGGAACAAGGAGCTCGCGTGGACAGCATCGCTAATCCTGAAGTAGGTCTGTCCTCCACCGGAATCGTAGAGAATACCTACTCGCTACGGGGTTGTGCAAAGTAAACGGGTTTAGCAGGTTCAGAAAAGTATACAGTGCAAGACGGGGACACCCGTATCCGCAAAGTAAACGGGTTCAGGTGAGTTCTAAGTAGTTTTAGGAGAGATGGGATCCTAGGACTCAGGTATTACGGTTCGAGCAGGCCTCGGTGGGCCCAACCGGGCTTTTCTCTAGGGAGATTCGCGTGGGAACGAAGCCGAGTGCTGCTTCAAGCAACGTTGTTCATCGCTAGATGGGTTTGCTTTATCTGAGATGAGCGCGTTCGTGAGATACAGGCGTCGATTGTAATATACTCCTCCTCCGTCTCAGTCTTTAATTCCCAATAGGGAATGTAGTGGCCGTTGCGGCATCTTGTATTGTTCCTCTCCATTTTACTGCGTCTTGTACTTCGGACGTGAGTGTATACATAAGTTTTCCGCTTAACTTTGTGACTTGATCTATTTATCTGGAAGACGTTGCGAATCAGTATAAAGTTGCTCTTTGCTCATCTCTTTTACACTTGCAACTAATACCTTGGGCCATCAAAGGCTTAAGGACCCTACAGCCAGCTGCTAGTCGCCTTTAATCCGGCTAAGCTAGAAACTACCAGTTCAGCACGTGATTTGTCTCATCCTCCGAAACCTGTTCGCGTAAATAGAGTTTTGAATCCAATTTCTTCCCGAGACGCAGAACTATCGCAAATCTAACCTAACCTAACCTTCCAATATATGTGCCTGATAATCACATGTTTAAAGTAGAGTGCCCTGGAGTAATCCTGTGACTCGTTTGGACTCTTTCCTTCAGCATTAGGTTAGTAAAACTTCACTTTTGCTTGTAACTTGTTTGGAAGATTTTCTGCAACAATGGGTTAGTCAACCTGCCCTTTTGGCTTATCCTAAAACCAAAAACTTTCTTAAAATTCCTACATCTAAACTCGAGCTCGCCAGAGTAAGGCTGGGACGCGTTTGAACGTTTTTCTGCATCATCGGTTAACTGCCTTTTTACTTATTATTCTAGAGCCAAAGTTCTTTCCTATAAATCTGTCTTGTTAGATCCAGGCTGATAAAGGCGTTGAGATGTCTAGGTTAGTACCGCGAGAATCGCCTGCACTGGAAACGCTTTATATAATAATAAGTCGATAGCCGGAGTCAACCGAGACATAGAAAACCACGTCCCGCGTTTTTTCATCATCCCATCAAAATCTGCCGTGTTTTAGCGCGAGCCACCAAACTTGTACAAACAGGCACCTCAAGCCGCTAAATTCTGCAGCCTTTCGTGAGCTGACCAGGTTGTGAGACCGCCTCATCAGTAAACAAACGGCGCGTGTTAGGTAAAAATATTTACGGCATCCTCTGTATTCTTCCACCTTCAAAACACCCGTAATCGAACTCTTTAAGGTAACATGCAGCAGCCATTAAACAGTTGATTTTAGCATGTCGGGCAAATGGAAGCAGCTTAGATTGCAGCCATTACAGAAACCTCATACAAACGCAGGTTGGGTTACCGTCCCGTTAGACGTTCTGACCTGCAGGAACCTGCAACCACCAGTCCCCAGAAAAGCGCTTTGTGTCGTTATATGTATATACATTTGAATGATAAAACAGATTTTATTTATTTTTGTAGATTAGATTAATTTAACACTAATTTTTTTTGCAATGGCTCGATTTATTGCCACCAAATACAAACTGTGAGCTTTCAGCTACCTTGCGGCTTGGTAAAAGGTAAGTAAAAATAAATTTTACCATATCCAGAGCGTTGATTACAAATATATCCTTGTGTTTTAATATTTCATAATTCCTACAGTTAAACTTTTCGAGGGATTCTACTATTACATTTAGTTTAATAACCTTTGCCCTACATTTTCTAAATGTTTTTTAGTGGTTGAGTATCGTTAAGGAGCATTAGTAATGTTAAGAGGATAATGTTCTTAACACCGATCTTTACTGAAACCGTACTCTTGTAGCCGAGATTAAGCAATTCTAGCTGTGATTAGTGCTAAAATTAGGATTCTATAAGGTCTTCAGGTAATTTTACCGTTTTATCCCTAATAAGAATGTATTTCAGTTTCGTAAAAATATCTTTGTCCTCATTCTTATTTGATTTGATATATAAGGTGCAAAGTGGTAAGCATCGCTTCATCAAATTCCTCTCTATAAGCAGTTTATTTTCTACATCATATTCGGACTGGGAAAGTGATATTCCCGGAACGTGCTAGCATTTTGTTCGTTCAAGCACGACCGGAAGCACGTGCCTTAGACCACAGCCAGTTGGAGGTTTACTTACACAAAAATCACAGTGTCAAGTAACACGTCAAAAATTATTTAATCCCCAGCCGGTCGCTGCAGGTGATTAAGGAACACGAACCCTGCCACCTCCGCGGACAAGTGCCACAAAAGCGATCACGAACGCAGCCAGTACACGAAAAGCAGCTTGTTTCCGCTTCCAAAACTCCCAATGGATTCTGTTTGAACAAATCACGGCTGCTTAAGCAGAGACTAATGGCGTACAGTTTCAATTTAGCCGGTAGATGATGTAGGTAGCGCAAGATTTATCAATAATCGAGTGTTTGATTTGCAACGGAGAGGAGGGCTTGAATAGCATAATCAGGGCCGAAGTCTTAACACGAAATTCTATTAGGCGAGATAGGAAGTTTGACAAGTGAAAATGTATTAATCGCGCAGGGAATTACAAGAAAAGTATAGCGCTTTGGTAAACATGACTTCGGGAGCGAAAACAGGGCCATGCGTATCCGGCCACATCAGTATGGGGGCCACGGAAATTCTTGTTTACAAGGATTTCAACTGTAAAGGAAACCAAATGGAGATATTCCACTACCCTAGATTATATGGAACAATTAATCTAAATATATTACGTAACATGGAGCGCTCAGTATGCTTGGAATAAATTATTCAAATTGAGATAAATAAAACCGCCACTGAACATACCTATAACAAGGATAACATTTAATAAATTCCACGTATTGATTATATCACACCAGAAATAATAAAATATACGCTGGAAACAGGCAGAGAACCGCTGCGGAATTTATTAAATGAAATACAGAGGCATGACGTTAATGAACAAATTAGAAAAAAAAATATTGAATTCAGATTAAGGAAGTGCTAGAAAAAGCACTAGGAGTAAAACTATATAAATTCAGAAAGGGGAAAACATGTGAGGCGTAACTTTTATACTTCGACAAGAAATAACAATGAGTATAAACACGAACAAGGAAATATAAATAGATGAAAGAAAAAACTAAATCTAATTGATTTAAACGCCACAACTAATTATAATTAAGATAATCTTATTAAAATATACAAAAATTACAAGGTAGAAGCATGTAGTCCTTGTTTTTTACGAGAAAAGGTAAATCTTGGCTTGTACTCATCACCATAAATAAGAGAAAAATTAGACCCACTTGCCGAAGAAACTCACCCTTCGCCCACAAAGTTCTCACATCCTGTCCAAGCCAATGTACAGTCTTATGTGCATCCCTTGTGAACGGCATTTCCTGTCGCATAGATTGCAGAAAGAACACTTGCGAGTGTTAATTATCCCTATAATCACAGGAGGAAAGCAATGGCTCAGAAGGCGTTGTGTATACAAGCGTACCTATTTTGCTCGCTCTAAATTATTAGTTATAGAGTCAACCACATAATATCGTGTCCGACGCCAGGCCCGACTAGAAAATTGATATTCTAATTTCAGAAACCTCCGCTTCTACAGCAGCGCCTCTGATCTTCAAAACGTTGAGTTGGCATCCTATCCTCTCAGCGGTTACTAGAAGCTGCTCCGGAGGTGTTCGAGAGGATAGTACGGAGCCGAAAAGGTTCTTTATTTTTGTTTAATGTACAGAATTTGTGTAACTAATTATTAATTACCGTCACCTGTTGCCCATCGCAGACCCCTTGCGAATTTCAGTATAAACCATTTAGTTCTAAGTCGATCCCTAGGAATCATTACAAGTACTTTCAGCAGAGGGACTGAGTCTTTAGTTTCCTTCTGAAAGTACGCCTTGCGTGGGCGTTTTCGGCGCACATGGCGTAAGTCGGCTTTTCGTGTTTTTATTTATATACAGTAGGCCCATTTTCTAATGATTCAATTATCTACGTGATTAAAGCCATGTACGATTTTTACGCAGCCTGACGCAACACGGTTTTCCTGTATGAGTTAGAGAGAGAAAAATAAAGAACCTTTTGGGCCCTTTCCGTATAAACCGCGCGTTTTGGCGTGGCGCCGTCATACTCATTCTCTACTTGAAGTTGTAAACACATCGAAATAAATAGTTGGTGTCTGTGTAAACCCTTGTTCAGGGGGTGAACTTTTATTTTCGGGGGTTGCGTAGTTAATTGCTCATCACAGTCGTCAAAATAGTACATTTGTATGCAAATAGTACGCTATTCTGAGCGGATTTGTTGTGCCCGAGCAAATATACGGGGCGGGTCAGCGTTGAACCGTCGAAGCGTCCCATTCCCAAGACTTCCAAAGCAATGATTCTCTTACACATCAACCCTTACGAATTTGGAAGCCATCCGCCTTTCGATACCGTCTTTCGCTAGCAGACGAAACCAACTCCATGGTGAAATATTCCACATGGCATAATTCAACACCGCATTGACGGATGCTATCGCCAGGTATTGTAAAACTATTTCTTTCTATGGTAGTTATACCCAAAGTGAAATGCCCAAATTAACGTTGACCTAATGTCGTTTTTGTATTGCCTCATTTGTTGTGAGAACTGTGTCGCTTGCTTGAAGTTTAGGGAAGTGTTAGCTATTTTAGTTGCATGACCTAAATTAAACGCCCATACTTGTAGTCTGTTTTCGGCTGTAGACTGTTAACACAGGAGGTTGTTAACTTTCTTTATTGTTGTGATTCATATAATTCTTCATGACCAAATGTTTACTAACCCCTACTTAAGGTATGTTATTGTTCATGTTAATATTTGTGTTAAAATTCAGATACAATAGATCGTACTCATTTAAATTATTTTATCTACTCCAGTGGGATAAGTAACGCATTACGTCACTCATATGACACTATTTCAGTTAGGTAATAAAGCTCATTACACCACTCAGTTATATAATGGTTTCATTACGCAACTGAGTTGGGTAATGACTTCATTACGTAACTGAAATAGTGTCAAATGAATAACATAATGACATTTGCCTACTAAAATATTTTTGAAAATGACAGATCTGACATTTCTCTCAATTTTAGGCAGTCGTAGATAAAATTTTGTACAATACATGTGATAATGCATCATTAATATACTTGTGTGCTTACATAACTCGTGCTACGCACTCGTTTGTATCTTACACACACGTATATTAATGATGCTTTTATCCCACTTGTATAGTAAATAACTATTATTTAATTCTTATTTGTGTTTATATACGTATATATGAAACATTGTCTTTGTGTTGGGTCATTTATTGCACAGTGCATAGGCAATTGCAAGGAGATTACCAAAGGTAGGTGAAACTTTCTGTAGCTATGGAATGTCTCCCATGGACACCGAAGCGAAGTAACGGCATTTGGATTTCGGATTTTGGACAAGTGCAAGTTAGATTGAGTACTAATCAACAATTTCCGAGGCGCCCATTTGTTTTTCCTATTTTTTTTGTGGTAATGAACATCCCAACTCGTCATAAGCTGTGTCGTGTCGAAACGACCCCCCACCCCCCTCCCACTGAGTTTTTAACCGGAAACAGCCTGTGGAGGTGTAATTAGGATAAGTTTTGCTTTTCAGTTCAGTCAAGTGTTTTAACGACCAGTTTAAACCGTACCAGCTGTACGTACAGCAAGCCCTGCAAAATTATAGAATAGGTGGAAAATCTAACCAGCCACTGCAAGATATAGAAAGGAAACAACAAATTAATCAAATTCCTTTAAAATGAGGCTTTAAACCAGACAACAGACTACCACTAATGTAGTTTACCCTTGTTCCAGAACATGTTTTCGAGAACTAGAATGGTCTGCAAAAGAAATTAAAGTTAATGGTTGACTACTTCATTTAAATTTTACAGACCACGTAGTGGCAATGACAGAAAATCCACAAGAATTGCCAGATATGCGTCAACATTTGAAAAAATGATATTGAAAGGTTGATGTAAAAATAAAGGCAATGTTTAAAAATAAATGCATACCATAGACTATAAAGAATTAAAAATGTTTAGAGGAAATATATTTGCTGTGGGAGAAACGGTAACTTAACCTGGTTTGTCTGAGTCAGAATAGAATTTCAATAGACAGTCGATTTATACACTTGTTTTTATTGTTGTTTACTGTTATACTACGGGCGGCGATGTGTTTGAGGATTTCGCCTTAAAATCAGTTTTTGCCTAGAGAACATCAGTCGTAGGGCAAGCTCGCTGACGCTGGTCGTGTGAAGTGGCCTCATTGCGGGTGCATCGGTGAAAGTGGGGCAAGCAAGTTTTTGTAAGCTGTGTCTTAGGTGACTGCGACTTTTGAAACAGTAGGTAGTAGTAACAGATTGGAGAGTAATACGACGGTAGTGGAGTATATATCCGTTATTGTAAAAATATAAGCAGGTTTAATCCAAGCAAGCAGTTCCTTAAAAAGCTACAAAACCAGTTATTATAAATGCGCCGTAATTTGCAAAACAGTATAGACCTTACCTACAGAAGACAGTAGGACTTGAAAAACTTTTTGAGGTACTACAATGACTAGAAAGCGGTAGAAAATAGAAAGGCTACCACAAATCTAAAAATTCATGTAACAAACTACACAGCTGTGCTAAAAATGCGCTTACACTCTATCGTTCAAAATACTTTGCTATCGGTTACTACGTTCCTTGTGGAGCTGTAGACGAAGCGATGTGTTAAAATAGCTGCCCGTTAGCTGTACAAAAGTGCTGAAGCCTTGCAACTATTGCAGATTGCGATTTCTAGCCAGAAATCCAACAAAAACAGAACCTGCGTCATTGAGAGATGCAATAACAGAGGCATCATCTGGCCTATGTGCGAAAGTGAAGATCCAGGTATTGTGCAACTGACACTCGTTAATCAGCACTTGAGATGAATGATTAATCCTGTAATTAGCGATATAGAAGTCGTAATGGTGGCTGATATCGAATGAATCAGAGCACCCCAATTTGTTTAGCGTTTTATGAGCATTTGGGGTTCTCAATATAAAGAAGGTGTTTAAGGCAGCTATCTGTGCCGATTTAATGATATGATATTCTATGCACTGCGCTTGAACAGTTTTCGAAGGTGTACGTCAATTACGTTTAATATGAATGGCTAACAGAAGCAGCCCTTTGCTTATAGACGAACATTATTGTTTGTTTATAAATTCGTAGTAGAAACAGTTTTTTGAGGTTGATTTAATTTTGTTGGGCACGCAAATTTCGGGTAGAGATGGTCATCCTTTAACAATATAGTTTTTAAACTAGTATTATTTAGCACTGTTTTGTATATGAAATATATGTTTGCTGTTCATTTGTTTAGGTAAATAGAGTAAGATAGATCTCATTGCTACTGCGCTAGCTGGCAATACGAAAAAGCAAAAGTAATTAATATAAATCAGGCAGTGCAGCTTTTGGTAAATTCAGTTACATTCTAAATATAACATTATTTTTTAGTTTTCTGAATGCATTTCTCGTTTGGTCGATGATTGCGCTTAGTTATTGCTAATATCGCAATTGTCCTTAATTAATTTTTATTATTTCAAAAACGTCATAATTTCTAATTGTATGCTACCTATATTAACGTTTGGATGTAGTAACTATAATTTAGAAATCATCATTATTCCAATTGCCTCTATTTTCCTTGTTAATTCATAGTGACTACTTATTTTCATTACTATACTTAACAATGTTTACATGCTATTTTCATTATTGTAGGTTGGTAGGACTACAGTATTGACGTTCCGGGTATTATTTATTGGTTATGTTCTAATTGCTACTTTTTCTTCAACTTCTGATAGAACTTCATAGGACATTCTTTCTAAAAAATTTTATGTTCGATTTTGTCGACAGCTTTATAGTAGTCTTTGAAACAAACTATACATATCTATTTGCATCACGCTAGGACTATGTAATACCTTCAATGCGAGATACGCTGAATTAATTGTTTTATGGTCATTGCTCGTTATAACAATGGTTGAAATTGTGATATGTTTGGAAATCAGTCATTTTTAAAATTTACTTAATTAAGTAATAGTATAATTTATCTCGTGAACTAATATTTCGTGGTGACGTTTTGTCAATTTTCATGTGTTATACGACGGCAGCCAATATTTTTATGATAATTGTTCCCGAGTTTTCAAAAAAAATTCTGAATTTAAGCAAGGCTTGCCTTTGCAGCACTAATTTAGTAGCCAATAATAGGTATATTTGTGATTTTCAGCACGCCTTATGATAAAGTACTGTTTTAAAGAAATATAACTTGAGACATCCTGCTGAGGTGGAAGGATCAGCTATGTTGTTTGCAAAAACTATAATTTACTGTAGAATAAAAATGGTAAACTGTCAAATTTTACTTTGGTTTTGATAAGCTTTTGTTACACAGTTAAAATAAATTCACATGGAAAACCTGCCCAGCATCACAAATGGAGTGAATGGGATATAGTTCTGCGAACTATTTAATTTCATCTTCTATATTGTCACCAGATTTGAATGCTACATTTTGTGGAACATTAGACATTGAATCTTAGAAAATTAATATAGTGTCAGCATACTTAAGGTTCAATCTCAAACTCTCTACATTGGCTTGTTAATTGATATATCAATATATACTACTGTTTTTACATCAGAAATTTAAATAGTTGTGCAAAGGTCTTCTTATGTTTTTGTTTGACTGACATCTAACTAATCTTATGCTGTCTCAACATTTTAGGCGAGAAACTGCTCTATAATACCTCAGAGGTTGAAGTTGTTGGTGGAATCGAGTACATGCCTTTTTTTTATGTAAAATATCATCAATCAGGGTAATCCACGTACTAACCTGCATTATTCAGAAAGATAGCTATCCGAAATAGCTACATTATCGGCCCAATTGATTCCGTGGGCCTTTTAGGTCGAAACTAGCGAAACGAGTTCGCACATGTGTCTTCCATTCATCATCAACTTTATCAATTTGTTAGGACATTAAAGCAACATTTGGCGCACACTTTTGAGCCGTTTAGGATCCCAATTTAAGAACTAAAACTATTGGTCACGCAGAGTTACCGTCCGAACTAGAACTCGTTTCCAGCTAACCGTTAACCCGATAAGCTTTGCGCATGGGGTTCTCCCAAAAATTTAAACGATGCCATGGCCCTTGCAGAAAGCAAACTTCCACTCTGTTGGCATTCTAATTTTGCTTTTAAGTAGCGTGTTGCTTTGAATGAGAATGAATTAAATTGCTAGCGAATTATTTTGTATAAACTGTAGCTGATAGCTATGTATTTTGATTTAGAATACATACATATCCACAGATGGTGGCAAAATGTTGTCAGAGGGCGCAATGTTGCATTCTGATGTATATTTTTTAAATTTTGATTAAAAGTTTATTTCTCATTGAAGTGCTTCGCCCCATTTAATTTAAAATTTTCGTAATTAGTATTTCGGTGTCAAGGACTATTAATTTTCTAATTTTGATTAGACATTTGCGTCTCATGAGCTGCTTCATCCTATTTAATTACAAAAATTATAATTAATTTTACCTAGTCTGTACTCAACTATAGAGATAGAGCCTTATTGCCCTGTTTTTCAACGATCAAAGTTGGCGTTAAACCAGGACCGTATTAAGACAGTTTGATATTTTCGGTTATTTAAAAGATACTTCATGTTCTGTTGATACGTTTTTATTGAGGTTTCATGTGTGACTGATCTGTTTAAACGTACACGTTAGTAGATCCAGTTTTCTCTCACGTAGTTGATATTAGGATTAAATTCTGTGTTGGTGTGATTTGTATTTTTATGTGTATTTTGAAGTCAATAGATTGTATAAACAAATTGCTTTTTCTTATACACATGTTTTCGCAGATATTTCCTATAAACCGCAAACTGTGGTACTAAGACGAATTTATGTATACACAGAGCTAGCTAAGGGATAACAATGGCAAACAGCCATCCTATAACATAAAATCGTTGCTCTCTTTCTTTGTTTGTATGTTTGTATCTTTGTTCGCTATCTCCTCCGACGATACTGGACCGATTAAGTTGTATGACGGCTTAAAATTTTGCCAATTTTTAGACTTAGATCGTAGGCCGGTTTTTATTTACAAAAAATGTACAATTTTTTTTTAATTTAATTAAATGCTCTAAGCAGCGCGGCGGAGCTTTTGTCGCCGTAGGCTACGGTGTGACAGCTGCTGTGGCCGTGTGCTCAGGTGATCGCCTATGTTCATATATCGTTATAGCGGCGCATTATTCAAACAAGCCAGGTTGGTCCAGGGGTAGAATGCTTGCCTGCCACGCGGTCAAGCCGGGTTCGATTCCCGGCCGATGCATCCTTTTTTTAAATTTATATTATTGAATCTCTCTTAAATTAACGAACCGAGGCATAGTTTAAATATAAATGCGTACGATGTAACTTACTAATTATTGCTCATTCTTTTTCGGCTTATTGAATTACCACTGTTAATTTTCTAATACGACTTTGCCAAAGAGCAGACAAATGCGAGGGTTTAATTTGTTCCCTCAAGTATATAGGCAAAGTACACACAAAAATAAAGGGTTTATTTTAATAGCTATATAGAATTCAAATAATAAATAAAATATGTTACATCGTGCATTTCATTATAAAAGTTGAATTTAATCGAGCCAACGGGATAGCAAACGCCTGCTTCGCTGGGCAACCCACGTTGCGTCCCTGATCCGGATTCGGGTCGGCTCGGGAATACGACAACGTGGGCCGTGGTTGGTGGCGTTCTCTGACGGCCAAAGCTGGAAAAACGAGAATAATTAGGTCAAGCTTGTTTACAATTTGTTTATATGATAAAAAGGGTTAGAAATTAGTTCATTCAGGGGAGCTGTGTTTGAACTATATGTGAGGCGTAGGCCCGTCTTATTAAAGCTATACTGCAATGCCCCAAAATCATTAAATAAGTGAAATGACAGTGAATCCAATTTCTGTACGTGTAAGTGCAGTGATAACCTCAAAGTTAGCGAATTAAATCTCAGGTAGCTGTTTCGGTAATAGGGCATTGCGAACGGTTTTAGGAGGTCTGCAAACAGGATTCCTCCAGGTGAGTTAAGCTCTGAACTTTTGCAAGTAATTGTAAGACCTGGGGCATCGTGCTTTAAGAGCACCGCTAGCTATTAGAGGCACGCAAATAACATCCTCACAAACGAGTTAAGTTCCTGAATTCTAGTTATGGACCTGGAGTATAGCTTTTTAATGAATTATAGGAGTGATTTTGGGAATCGGCTTCAAGGAGGTGAAGGTCTAAAACTCTCACAGGCGTTTACTCAACGAGCCACGTTTGAGATAAGGACGGGGTCGGTTTTGAAGAGGAAAAGTGTCTAAAACTCTCACAGGCGTTTACTCAACGAGCCACGATTAAGCTATAGACGGGGTCGGTTTTGAATAGGATTGGCAGCGATCACAGGCGTTTACTCAACGAACCACTTTGATCTCCAACAGGAATTCTGGTTATTTATGGGGAATGCTGGTTCCAGGAATAAAAGTGTCTCGGACCGGTTCAGGGTCTAAGCCCAGGAGGGCCTAGAGCAGAAAGCTGGTCAGTAACGACGGACGCAAGATCCTCTACCAACGTGCGTTACTTGTCTTATACGTTACCAATCCTTCGTATCTATGCTGGATTTTGGACAGGAATGCGAGCACGACAACCGCTCCCGCGCAGAACGATGGTTTCTTCGCGTTATCTCAATCCTCGCGCCTTGAATTGTGACGAAGTTTTGGCGATGACAAATTCGAACACATTACAAGGCGTAAAAATACGGATTTTGGCCTGCGCTAACGTCACAACGAGAGTAAATTGCGTGAGGACAAAACCTCATGTATTATTACAGCGGTCAGTAATGACACTTTTCTGACGTATTATGTATACAGTCAGACCTCGCCGTTCGCGGCTTTGCGGTTTGCTGATTTAATTTTACGCGGGGCACATTTGTGCTCCCTTTTCTTTGCAGTTCGAGGATATTTGCTTTGCCGTTCGCGGATGGACTTGCCAACGTTAACTGTTTCAACTTTCACAAACTAACGGCCGGTCTTATGAAGGCTACTAATCTGACGTTAACTTAAATGCTGTTAAAATAAACGAAAGCGCATAAAAATGTGTTTACTAATGAATAATATGTCATAAGCGCCAACGTTTTGATGAGCTTTTGTTTATTTTAACAGCGATTTAAAGTTACCGTCAGGTTAGTGATCGTCATAAGACCGGCCGTAAGTAAATAAAGCAGACGTATGCGGTTTATGTTATGAACACCTAAATTTATCACATTATTTATTACGAACTTGTAAACACATTTCTCGAGCCTATTCCTTTGAATCTTTGATTACCAAATCGGACCTGAAATAAATTGTAAAATTATAACTTGAATAAACAAATAGACATTCGAGCTCCAGATTCAAGTGGCAGACTTATGTTACGTATGGAATTTTATTTCAAACTTTATTGTCTCCTCGAACATTTCTGACGAGAATTTAATTGAGTATAATTTTTAAAACACGGAAAACCATGTCGTCAAAGTATAAAGTTTCTGCTTCAGATTTTCCAGACAAAAAACGAAGAAAAGTTTTGGTTTTTTGAGGTTGCATAGTATAAATAAATCTAGTGAATGGAACCTAACTCCGTTTTTACTTGCGCATCGCGGTTTTGCGCTTCGTGGCATTCTTCTGGAACGTAACCCCCGCAAACGGCAAGGTCTGACTGTATTATTTTTTCTGAAAAGATTGAAATGTCTATAAAAGATCACTAATTACAAATATTTCAAAACGTTTAAATGTTTTGGTAAGAATTATATTGGCGAACTGATAATGTAGCCTATTATATAGCATATTACTGTTAGTAATAAAGAGCTTATATAATTTTTCTAAAGATCTTGTTTCGATATTAAAATGTGTCGAAAACTGTACCAGAAACACATAAGAAACAAGTGAAGCTTCAGAAATTGTGAACGTTTGGAAAATATATGCCGCTACCGTTTTTACTCAAAGGATGTTATTTTGAGGTTCTAAACAGGGCATAAGAAGCTGAAATATTAAAATAAGAAGTTGAAGAGATTTAAAAACTTTAAAAAGTGCAGCAAAGGTAGCCGTCACCGTAAAGGAAGCATATTCTTAGAAAAGGCATCAGAGAACATATATTGAATATTTACCAACTTATCGAGAAAGCTCAAGAGATCAATGTAAGCATGCACCTGCGCTTTGTAAATTATTCCAAGATATTTGACTCCGTGAAATGGAATAAGTTATGAAAAATTTTAAATGCCATGCGGGTACCAAAACATCTAATAGCAATGATGCAGAATCTGCATGATGATCCACGGCAACCGTGAGAAACAACGTCTTAATATCTACACTAAATTTGTGACATTTTCGTCTGCCTAAATTGAATATAAAACACAATTAGTGTGTTTGCATTTGAAAGCCGTCATCATCAGTCACAATTTTCGCTCGACCTCCTGCGAATAACGCTTAACGCTAAAATGCCGAGAGAACGAATTTTCGCACAGAGCATTATCTCATAATCCCACCTAGACCCTACTAGAAGATAAAGGCTTAAAGGGTACAATAGCAAGACGCTTGCCCCGGTGAAGGCAATTGAGTCTAGCGCTTCAGTACCAGCCTTAAAAATCAAAGCGAAGTTTAAACACCGAAACCGGCAGTCAGAGCAGATTTCAGTTCTTTCTCCAGTCTGTCTTCCCCAAAGTCAGCCCCTTCCAGTCGAGCGACTCGCTGCCAATTCTCAGTTTTGATCTCAGATCTTCCCTTGAAACCCCCTCCTAGAAACCACATCAGCCTTCTCATATAACCACCACTGGCAATGAAATTTCCTGCAGAACCTGCTAGTCCACTCCGCCGCTGTCGGTGATGAGTTATTCTGTAGCCCATACTCGCCCACCTAGCCGCTATCGGTGGTGAGCCTGTTTGTATCACCTACTCTGTCACCTATCACTCTTCTTATGAAGCAGCTCCGCCGCATCCTGCAACCGGAAATTCACCTGGTGGTCCGACCTGAACCACATGCTACAACATTCTTCTGCGACCACCTTTAGGGGTGTAATTGTTTTCAAATTCACACCGAAAAGCACCAGCCCTTAACGCGCTTAGTTCTGCTGACGGCTATTTTAATCGCTTTAATTCCAGGCGTTCCCGCAGACGGAGAGGAGATGTTCGCAGTCTAACTCTGCAGGCTTTCATGCAGCTAGTGGCAACCCGAAGAGACTCGTTACTTTTCTTATATGTACATACATCCTATACTCGATTATAATTTAAGAAATGTTGGTCTGTATGGTAAAGACCATTATACGTATTCTATTGAGCCTGTTCTTAATCTATTTTACTCCAGTATAATAACGACTGCTAGCTAATTGTCTGCAAAAGTTAAGGAATGTAATCTTACCAGGTTATTTTTACTTTAATTTTTGCTCTAAGTAGATGTATTTCTTTGTATTTAGTAACGCTGTGATCTCTTCAATCCTTTTGTAAAAGTTAGTGATATAGTGTTTGATTCTTAATTCTTTTATTTGTCTAAGGAAGTTTTTATATGTTTTAGGTATTTATTGTCATTCATGTCTTACAACTTCTCTTTTGATTTATCATATGTTTGGACTATTTTTAGTGTCATGCTGTTTTGTTTCACAACATTTTGTTCATCCTCTAGTTCTTCTGTTCTAGCCTCCAGGCGGTTTACATAGCTTGACATTCTTTTTCTATTATTTCTTTTGGTTTTTGTTTCTGTGCTCAATCTATTACCTGATTTTAGTAGACAGTACATACCTTATCTGAACCATGTCCCATAGTCCAGAAAATGCTTTTTTATAATTGAATGCAACACCCTGTTGCATCAATACCCAATAATTGATATTGAACGGAAGCATCTTAGTATTAACGGTAGGGTAATGAGTCGATGTAAAAAATATGCGACCACATACACATTTCGACCATCAGCATGTTTACGGTCTAATTCTATTCAGTTATATTACCCGTATTGGTGAAACAGACGGCAGTTTTTCCATTTTATATTTATACACCTTGCTGCAATATTATATCCATGTTTTACGACAATTTTATATCATTTCCTTGTTCGAGAAAATATAAAACTCGGTACAGGAAGCTATAAAGTTAGCCGCAGCAGCCGTTGTCTTCCGGGAAGGAAACGCTTCGTTTTATTTTCCGGGATCGCAAGGACTCGTCTTGCAGCCGCAGGGGCGTAATGAATGTAGCGCAAAAGTTGAAAACTCTGTACACAATTAATTTATATTTAAACGCCAAGGGTGTAATGAAACGAGCCCCGCGGAAATTTATCTTTTGCAGTCCCAATTTGGGGGTTACGCAATCACAGGTGAAGTATACAGCAATTCTGCCTTATAAAATCCCAGACGAGATAAATCTACTGGATGCTTCCTCGTTATCTTCGTTCATTAAGGACGAGCTACAACTAGTAAATCTGCCCTTGTTTTACAGTGTAGTTTCGCCTATTTGCTTTTGAAAACGAGCGGGCGAGGTACTGACTGCTAGGCAAAAAAATCACAAAAACTTTTTGATGAATGGCAGTCCTCCATTAATCATGCCATGTTATGTCGCTCGTAAACTGTTTAGAGCTGTACGAATCCAAGGCGTTTTTGCCAAACAATTTAAAAAGCCTAATGAGCCTTAATATTATAGAAAACGTTGATGACGTGTTTTTATAAGGCTCGAAAATTACAAAACTGTACGTAGTTGCTACTTTTATGGCGTTTACAAGAATCGCTGGTGACATTTTCGAGGGGTAAGTTGGCAAACGAAACAATGAACTCATTGAAAGTTTTCTTTAACACCCCAAGCCTTAAGTCTGATTAAGTTCTGCAGTAAGAAGTTCGTCGGAAGTTAAATATTAACGCTGAAAAACTGTTTAGCTCTTCAGAACCGTCCAAGAAACGGCATTGTTAGGTCAATTTTTATAAAATGTCAATTTTGTGAAGCAGAATATTTTTTCCTACACCTATAAGAGAAGGTAGGCTGCTGATTCTGAGAAAAATCTTTTAAAAGCAAAATTATTGTAGCCACCATTATTTTAAAATTATTAATACATATACCAACAATAACAAATTTTAACAATTATAAACGTAAATGCCTTAGAAGAATAATATGAGTCTATTAGCCAAATAAAGTATCCAATATCAAGTGTCGAACAGACGCACAGGTAACCATGCAACAGACATAGGAAAAGATGAGGAAGTCAGCCTAAGAGCGGTCTTATCTCATCAATAGATCGGCAATCGAATTGTCTAGCTACCCTATGCTTGTTTTCATCGTTTGAAAATTGAATGATGACATGCGTTTTTAGCGCGCAAAGGAAGAAGAAAGAAAAGGTTAGCATTCATTAAACTCACAGCGCGAAGCAGAGTTAGTGAGTTGACCAGATGTAGTAGATGTAGTATAGAAGCTTATTTTGTTCCTTAAATATCGTCGTTTTGTTTTAGGCGAATTACGGCGACTATACCATTCATGAGCTTGGAAACCAATAAGAATGTATCATTTTCCATGCAATACAACAGTTCTTTTAATAACTTTGAAGATATCGATTACATCGTAAAAAGCTTTGTACGACGTCTACCTGTACACAACTCGAATAGAAAAATCTCTATACTCGACGTATTGCCTTATGAATCCAATTAAAAGAAATATGTCTCGTATAATCGATTATTTTCGATCGTGTAGTGCAGTGGTTCCCAAACTTATTTGGCCTACAGCCCCCTTTTCAGACAAAAAATTACCCAGCGCCCCCTGGAAATCTACATTCTTTAAGCGAACAAACAGAAAGATATTGTAGTGATAGCTTCTTGAGACTGATAATTATCTATAAGAGTATTTCTAGGTAGAAAATTATTTTTAAAAATAAATTAATTAGCAATTAAAAAGTACAAGGAATGATTTATACATTAAAAGTACAAGATAAATATTTGAGATTGTTTAATGAATGATACATTAGATACAGTTACTGCGAATAATTTATTAAACAGACTGAATAAATAAAGTAATAAATGGTATGAAGAAGAATACGAACATTTAATAATCGTAAATAGTCTTCATGCAATAAATAAATCTGTAATCTGTAAACAACAGATGAAATATGTACGAATGGTTTCTCTAAATCTTCTTATCTTCTCTTCCTTCTTTAAGTTTTCAACGCCCCCTTATTTTATTCACCGTCCCCCAAATGCACCGGAAGCTACTATCGCCCCCCCTGGATCGTTCCTGCGCCCCCCAATGGGCAATATCGCCGACCTTTGGAATCACTGGTCTAGTTGTATAATATATGATTATCAAATATTCAGCGCTTCCAAAACGCACTCTAAACATAGGAAAATCCGAAACTACATCTCATGTTGGGGGGTTACGAAGCTTTTCATAGACCTATGGTCGCAAACATTCAAAAAAACATCCTGTATAGTATTTTCCTATGCCCTGTACTCGTATAGCCTCCATGTCGCCCTGTAAATTCGATCTCGCATCCAGCTACCGCACCGAGCAGACGTGTCTACCAGAGCAGCCCAACTTCCAGAGCCAGCAATTCAATTCAAAGTACAAGAGCACGTGTTGAGTCCAGACTCTCGGGTCGTTGGTTCCACGTGCTCCGCAGTGGCGGAGAATTAGCTGCTCGACTTTAACAATAAAAAGAATGTCAAGGCGTTAATTAAAAAAAAATTGTCAGCAAGCAGCTTGAGTCACCAGCCGCCACCGTATCAGCCGCCGCCGACGTCCACCGCCGAGATGCAGTCCACTCCAGTGATGTCCAGCAGCTACCTGCAGGCCCCGCCGTCAGAAAGGATTCTTTGCTCCGCGCACGTGGACGTGGAGAAGCTGCCCAACACCCCGCCTGACCGTCGCCGTAAAAGAAACAAAAAGAAGAAGACGACGCCGCCGCTAACGCTGGAGGAGCCATTAGCGGACCCGCCAGCACTCAATTGGGGGCAAATGTTGCAGCTATTCCCCTACATGTACCGCAACAGCCTCACAGAAGCAGATGCCTGCAAGACCACGATCCCCAATATGGATGAGGAGCCAAGGGTCATGTACGCGAACGGATGGCTGGGCGTCAAGCAGAGGCTGCCGCCTTGGCTCGATGAATACTTCGTCGAGAGACCGCCGACGCCCTCACCAGCAGCGCAAGCGACTCCATCACCGCCTCCAACTCCATCACAAACAGCACCTCCAGAAACCACGGACGCTGAACCTTCCATCAACACCGCTTCCTGGGTCGACGTCGCTCGACGTCGACGCTCCAACTCCCAATCCTCCAATTCTTCCAAATCCTCCAGATTCTCAGTAGGCTGTACGTCAAACCTAATTAATTCTGTCACAGTTTTAGGTTTACCCCGAGAAGCGGCGACCCTAAAAGCACTCGAGCTCCTGTGCAGGAAGATCCCAGGCCTCCTAATCTCCAGCCTGAAGGTCTTCGCCAGCGGTGTCGCTACATTCAGCTCCCCGCAAGCGGTCCTTCGGGAACGGCTAACCGCCCTCTCCCACCACGTCGGCAAGCCCCTCACCATCGCCACGGGCTACAGGTCTCCAGCCCCCCGCAGAGCAGTAGCAGAAAAGGCGCCCACTTTCTCTTATGTGCTACGCGGCGTGCAACTGGACATCGACGGTACTCTACCAGAAGTCCTCGCCTCCTCCGAAGATCCAACCTGCGTGACCGCATAGGTCGAGTACTAAAGCCGCTTATTTATCTTTTTTTTTTTTTGGTTTACAGTTTGCGGCTTCGTACTCCGGAAACTTCCTGTCCGTTTCGCTGGTGTAGCGGATGACACCAGCAGGACTCAACTAAAATGTAATTTTTCTTTTTTGATTTTTTTGTCCTAAATAATGGCAAACAAAACTGAAGAGGGGATGCTACCTCTATAGCGGCTTTTCAGAGGGGATAGATTAGGGATAATTATTAAGAATTATGACTTGTATCTAGCTGGCTGAACAAAAACTTCAATTTAAAAAAAATCATCCCTGTAAATTGATCGATCGTTTCGCAACTCTTCGGCATCCCGACAATTTCCTAGAAAAAACCCTTCCCGCACGGCTACGTGGTAATTGCTCTAAGAAATCTTTGAATATCCGCTGTCCATTTGTTTTTCGCGTATAGAACAACGTGCAGTTTGTCTTGTCGTTGATGTACTGGAGACGCTTTCTATTTTGCTTTCGTCTTCGAGTTACGAGCCCGTCTGCGTGTTCAGCAACAATTAGCGATTAAGTACGTCTAGAGCAGATTTTGTGTGACGTTCGGGGTCTGCAACTTTATTTAGTTTTCGCATTTTCGGTTGATGGAGCTAAATTTTAGCTAATTAAGTTATGGTTTATTATAAAACATAGCATGTGTCAATTTTAAATAACTTATAATGTGCTATAGAAGCTTAACCTGTTGTATTGCATGCGTAGATACCGACATAGTTTTGGGTTGCGTTTATACGTAGTTGCTATTGTTGCTGCTGCGGCCTCATATGCAAAGCTGAGCTGTTTACATTAAATGTTACATATGTCGTCTTAGCACAATTTTGAAGATTTACTGCACTATTTTCATTTGCAAAGCGCAGTGCAGTTTCAGGAACAAGATAAGTACTAAACCTCGAAACTGTGCAACGCATACTGTAAGGCTAAGGTTTAGTGAATACATTTAAAATAATTTGAAAACTTCACTGTCAATCATGCCTAGAGTAAGTTCAGTTTTAAAATCTAGGGTTATATCTTACTTAGAAAACGGTATAATTATTCAGTAAATTGCATATGACAGTTAAGGCCATTTTATCAATGGAAATAATAAAAATTCATGGGTAACGCATTTAGAAGTTGTCCTAGTTTCTTATTGGTAGTAATAGCACATTTATTAATTTCATACTTGAATACAATGAAAAATCGGCGATAACTAATATTATCTGACTGCAAGGCTACATGTTTTTTATGAAACCCCGTATATAACTCTTTAACAACGGTGAAATTTCCTGGAACTTTTGGTTTTTCTATCTGGTATGTTTACCAAAAATATGCTTCCCAGGTCTTCAACACCATAGCATAAAGAATACAAGGTGAAACGTTCCGCAGAATGGAGGCATTGTAGGTGGAGCCTAATATTCAACCGATAAAAAATGCTCCATAAAGGACGCGAATTTTAAATGAAAGTGCGTAAGGGAAAATAAAAAGACTGGCAATAAACGCCGTGTGTCGATTTTTTTGTTTACTGAATAAGAACAACTATTGGCTTTAAAAATGCTGTGATTCTTTTTATACGTTTGGCAGTACTGGAGTGTATTGCTGGTGACGCTGTCTATGTCAAATTCGAGGTTCGGTTTTGCGTCAGTTTAAGTCAGACTGGGGAAAAACCTAACCTGCTAACCTAGAATTTGACATCGACTGACAGTGCCAGCAATAATATACGATCGTGGCCATGGTTACACCATGATCACGGTCATGTTAGATTTACTGAGTAGGGCACTAGAGATTAGTTGACTTATCCCCTCTACTTTCTGAACGACTGCGCATCTCCGGAAACCTTTCACCTTGTATTATTTACGCCAGCGCCATGTTAAATACTAACTAGAGTCATCTGGCAAAGTTCTTCTCTGGGGAGGGCTCCAAGTACACCCATAATTGTTGCAGCCTGTAATTTATATTTAAAAACAGACTTATTGTAATGGTTTGATGCTAACAGTAATTCTGGTTGGATAACTAAGACACAAAAATGAAAGAAAAATTCAAATAAGTTCAGAATTGATATTTCGTTTATTGCAATATTAAAGTAATTGTTATACATTAATAAATGCACAAGATATGATTATAGGTAGCTATAATTTGATTAACAGAGGATGGTACCTATTAGATAAAGCAGTATCGAAGGGGTTACGTTGCTCTTAATTTATGTGGACAGCCAGAGTTAATATTGTAAATTCAAGACAAGAATGTGGATTTAATATAATACGGAGATGTTTCGAGACCCACAAAAGCTATTTACAGTGCCAGTGTTAAAAATTGCAAGGCCAACAATCGCTAACGCTGCTGAAAGGTGAAAATCGATTGAAGAAAGCATATAATGCAAAGAACGTGACAAGGCAACCTACGTTAGAACAATAAAAATAGTGCGCTGCTAATCAAAACTGTAGAACAATGTTATTTAAAACTAAAGTGCAACAAGCAGATATGTAAGGTTATAAAGTGCTACGAATTGAAAATTACAGAAAATAAGTAAAATAATTGTACCAAAACTTACTTCAACACAGTTGTAATTTAGTTGCTAACATACGTGATGTTCGATTGTTATGTTGTTAACCCAAGCCATAATAAAAATAGCTCTGTGCAAAATTGGCTCGTAGAACTTGTATTATTTTCAATATTAAAAGTTATTTGTGTGAGTCCAAATTGAGTTATTCTTTTCCACAAATCCGCAGTGTCTGTTTGTGCAAATTTTCATCGATTTTAAAAGTCCCAGTGAGGAGGGATTTAAAAATTAAGGTTTATCCAAGTGAATCCAACTTCGGGGCTAGTTGTAGAGCAGTTTGAGGCATCGGCCAGCTGAAATTTGATGTGCATCGTGTAGAGGAGTCCTTCCTTGGTGTCTACATCTAGAAATCAGAAGCAAGGAGAGTTCCAGATTTGTGTAATCGCCGTGTCGTCCCTTGGAAACGTATCTAGCCTACGATGACCACATTTCTATATTTGACCAGCAAGAGTAGTATGAGACGCCTTCAAAGTTGTGCAACATTTGGAGGACATACCGTGCAAGGTATAGAAAGAAACAGTGTCCAGGATCAGTCCAGAAGATTTTTATCGAAGTAGCGTCTCGTGAATTGAATTTGCGGTTTGGTGTCAGATTTGGGTCGAGTTGCATTAAGTTAAACAAAAGAGAGTCCGCGTCCCTGTTATGTCACAGAAAAAACCAGATTAGCTAAATACTACGTCATTATTTGCATTGCATATTTACTCGAAATTTTTCGCTTGTTGGTAATTTTTAATTCAATTTAAAGAAATGTCAAAGTTGCAAACAAACCACTGCGTCCTTATATAGTAATATACCGCAGCAGCAGATTTTTGTGAACGAACATCTCAAGCCTTTTTATCTCAATCTACTTTATGAAGCAAGACATTTGAAGGTGAATGGAAAGAGTGCATTAAAATACGTCTGGTTTAAATATAGTAAACTGTTTGTGCGAAAAAGTGATGATTCTTCTATTATCCGTGTGCTGAGTGTAGAAGATTTAAGTAAATAAAATTGTACAAATATGCAGATTATTTTGATAGGTGATGGATACGTTTCTCGAAGAAAATAATTTTGAATTTAAAACTTTACATGCTCTAAATGCAGACGAATCTTATGAAACTTATTGGCTATGATACTCTTTATAATTATGGCGAAATTAACCAAAACGATGGATTATTTGTATTTATTAAAAGCCCCATAAATTATAATTGTCAAGTAATTAACATTGGTTTAAGAATACAAATTAATATTAAAACAAAATTATTTGGGGTAACTGTTCTGTATAGACCGCCTTCTACTAATGTTGACGACTTTAATGAAAATTTTAGGAATTGCTTAATACAAAATTGTAATCAATCAGAGGAGATAATAGTTGGAGACATGAATATCAACATCCTCCAAAATTCACATTATATTAATGTTTATCTGAATAATTTGTCTGAATTTGGTTTTTTTGTCATGTGTAAACAGTCATACCAGATTTCAAAACGGCGTTGGAAGTTGTCTAGATCATATTTTCATAAAATCTAAAGCGGATAAATCAAATATAATTCCTATAACATTAGAAACAACTTTTACTTTTACAACTTTGTTAAAATTGGTTACAAAATCAGAAACTCAAGGAAAAAGAAAACTATTTAAAACAGAAAATATAAATTATACTAAACTAAACGAAATTTTAACTAATGAAAGCTGGCAAACTGTTTTTGCACACGACAACCCTGATATATCAACAGATAACTTTGTTAAAACTTTACAGGTGGCCATTAAATCATGCACAGACATTTCGGAACAGAGAGTGAGAGAAGGAGCCAGAAAGCCTCGGATAACCAACGGTTTAATTATATCAATTAAAAAACGAGATAGTCTATTTCAGCAATACAAAAAATACAATGATCAAGATGCATTGCGTGAGTATAAAATTTACCGAAACAAAAGATAGTTTAATTAGTAAAGCCAAAAAACTTTATTATGAAGGTAAAATTACAAACTATAAAGATCCAAAACAAATATGGAATGTGATTAATCAGTCAAGAAACAAAAATAGAAAACCTTTTGAAATTAAATCAATCTAAGTTGAAAACTGTCTAATAACAAATAAGAAAGAAATTGCAAATGAGTTTAACTTATATTACATAAATGTAGCAGAAAATATGGCAAATGAAATTCTAAATAGTTCTTTCAAAATTAATGAACCCACTGATAAAAATGTTTTTGATAAAACTATTTTTGTACGACCCACTAACGAAAGTGAAGTCAAAAATTGTATTTTAACTCTTAAAGAGAATAAAGCCCGTGGTTTTGATGGAATTGTTGCTCAGACACTGCGTAGGATGTCCGAGCACGTGGTACGGCCTCTTGTGCACATTATAAATAACATATTTGAGACGGGTATCTGTTCAGAACATTTTAAGGTAGCTATTGTGAAACCTTTATATAAATCCGGTAATAAAGAATTAATTTCAAACTATCGTCCGATATCTATTATATCCAATCTTGGAAAAATCTTTTAAAAAATTTTTAAGCAAAGGCTAGTGTCATTCATAGATAATAATCGCCTACTTTCTGATAAAAAATTCGGTTTCCGGCATCACCTCAGTACTCAAAATGCAATATTCTTTATGAAAATTTAGATAAAAGCAAACCAACTCTAGCTGTTTTTATTGATTTAGCCAAAGCTTTTGATACCATTAGTCATAATAAATTATTAAGTAAATTAAATAATTTAGGTAAACGAGGTAAGGCTAATCAATTAATACAGAATTACTTAAGTAATCGAAAGCAGTATGTACAATTGAATGATACAAAAAGTGATATACACATTGTAAAATATGGTGTTCCACAAGGGACCGTGCTGGGTCCGTTGCTATTTATATTGTATTTGAATGATTTATCAAGAAATATCAAAAACACAGATGGAAAAGTTATTACCAGAGAAAAGCCCATCATGGAAAGGTGGAGAGAATACTTCATACAGCTCCTAAACACAGAAGAGACAAATGTAATACCGCAGAATGACAACACACCAAACCCAGAAGCAGAAAATGAACAAAGGGGACACATTGAAAAATGGGAAGTAGTGAAAGCCCTCAAACAACTACAGATAGGAAAGGCCCCCGGTATAGATGGGATAAGACCGGAAATGCTAAAATACATGGGAGAAGAAGGGACCGAACTCTTGTATAGGATTATACTCACGGCTTGGGAAGAAAACTCTATACCGAAGGACTGGAGAACGGCAGTGTTAGTCCCTGTAGGGGAGAGTAGTACACACTGAGACAAAAAAACTAAATTTAAGTAGAACATTTTATTCATTAAAATAAAGAAAACTTTTGTTGCGGTTTAAAAAAATACAGTGCTTTGTGCATACTTTATATATATTTAACAGCCAAATTCATTATCTGATATAATTTTAAAAAAATATTTTATTTTTTGTTGTAACCGTCTCAGAGTGTACCTTAGCAGGTACACACTGAGACGATCATATTATTATTAAAAAACAAGGCATAATAACAACAGAAAATTATTTTTTTAATATTTAAACCACAAAAGTGACACACGTACTACATATGAGCAGAAATAACTTTGAAACTCCTTATCGAACATCAAAATTGTTAAAGTTAATGTTGAATTTGTAATAATTTGCAAATCGTTTGTTATTCATTGGAGTAGGATTTGGAAGAACCCATTTTATGTCGCTTTTTTTAATGCAGCAATATCAGGTTCATCTGATTTAAAGCAACCTCCTAGTTTCTCACTCTTTCGAAGATACGTAACTTCATACTCATTTACATCGTCAATATCGGAAATAATTTTTCCAATATAATACACATGGTTGGGAAACTCAACCAAAACAAAATCGTTTTTGACAGCAGCTCTAAAATAGTCAGGATCTTCTTCTATTTCCTCGGGACTCCAATTTTCGTCATCTGAAGTATCCATAAACTCTAAATTTGTCTTGTCATTTTCCTCTGATTCATTAATATCCTCTTGAATAGCTCGTTTTACCTTTTTTGGTGCTGAAGTCTTTCCAGTTTTTCTTTCTAGATCATTAGGGTCTGCTATAGTACGTGTGACTCTTATAAATGCCTGTTTCTTTTTTCCAGAATTTTCCTGTCTTTGCTTCTCCATTTGTAATAATAAATCTTTTTCGGGAGTGTCAGTAATAATTTTACTTTTGCCAGTGCGTCTACGTTTGCGATTTGCTTTTCTAGGAAGACCTTTTGGGAAGCCTCTGAATATTGCTGGAGATACAAATACAGTAGGGTTGTTGTCCTCAGTGTCAGCATCATCATCATTGTCGTCGTCATTAATATGATTTGTATTGCTTTTATCGTCAATGGCAGCAGTTTGTGATGTAGAAGGACTTTCTAAAGAACGATCTGTCACAGAGGATGTTAAAAAATCGGATTCAGTAAATATCGCGGTATTTAATGGATATATTCCACTGCGTTTAAAGCCTGCCATGATGTTTGTTGGCGTAATGGCCTTAGGGTGAGCTTCTCCTACACACTGCGCCACTTGATATATTGTCATTGGGACACCGGGATTTCTTAATATCCAGGAATCTACCGAGGCATTATAGTGAGCTTTAAAAGGCCCATAAACACTTATATCAAGTGGTTGCAGCTTGTGGCTACAGTGTGGAGGTAATGTTAAAATAAAGACTCCTGCAGCTCGAGCCTTTTCCACAACAGCCACTGATATGTGGCTCTCATGGTTATCATATATTAATAGCGTAGGATTATCTATTGTACTGCTGCTATATTTAATAAAATGATCCAAGACCTGTGTAAAAAGTTCACCTGTCATCCAACCACTTGGATTCGCCAGACCAAGGGTACTGGATGGTGCACCATTCAACATGTGGGGTTTAAAATATTTTCGTGGAAAGACCATTGCCGGTGGAAGGTAAGTCCCATTAGCTGAGATTATACAACATACGGTTACCAAAATACCTCTTTCGGCACTGGTACATTGATTTACTTGTTTTGATTCCTTTTCTGCTAATATCTTCTTAGGATTCTGGACTGTAGATACACCAGTTTCATTCAAATTGTATATGCGAGATCCATCTGCCAGTTGTGGTTTTCGTTTAATAAGTTCTTCCAGGTGGTTAAAAAACATATTGACATTATGAGGGTTAAAGGAAGTTAATCTGCTTAGACTGCAAGCTTCTGGTTGCCTTATACTAATATTTTTACGTCGTTTTAAAAAATGTTTCATCCATTCCAATCCAGCAAAGCTATTCTTTGTCCAAGAATCAGGCATTGACAGATTATTATGAACTGCCATGTCATAAGCAATTTTTCTACACTCTTTTGTCGTTATACCATAGGTCATTTTGCTGCAGATAGTTATATAGTCACCTAATTGTTTCTCTTGGTCGTCACTGAATACACGACGGACGGAATAATTTGGTTCCATATCCTTAATAGTTGCGTTGGGATTTTCTCGCTTCTTCTTCACATATCTAGCCAATGTTTGAAACTTAATATCAAACATTTCGGCGGCATTACGAACTGAATAACCCTCTTCGATTACTGCGGTAACTCCTGCACTCATTTGCTCTGCAGTTGTGCTCCCTATCTTCCGTTCTTTTTCTTTTCTGACCATCTAAAATACAATTAAAATATGTCGATCAATTAAACGGTACACACTGAGACAGTCTCACTGTGTACCACCACATGCTGTCTCACTGTGTACGAAGTGCACGTATTTTAAAAATCGACTGCAAACTTTACCTGGACGTTCCAGACATGAAACTCCACTTAGAGGTTTTGTTTTAATCATTGCCAAACATGATGAGTAAAAAGCAATTACGAAAATAAAAGTTTAAAATACGAAAACTATCATATCGCTTAGAATAATTTGTAAGTTCTTACCTTGAAAAAACGTTTTTATTTTATATATTCTAAAATATTTAACACACTCGCTCACAACCTCGTTCGCATGTGGATAAGTAAAGACCACACATAGTTCTGCAGTTAAAAGTAAAAATTGGGCGCTAAATTTAAAATTATTTTGAATGTCTCACTGTGAAATATGTCACTGTGTACTACCCTCCCCTACATAAAAAAGGAGAATTCAACAACTGTAACAACTATCGTGGACTATCCCTACTATGCGTGTCGTATAAAGATAGAAATTACAATGGGAGATACTCAGGCGGGATTTAGAGCCGGCAGATCAACGCAGGATCGGATATTTGCGGTACGACAAATAGTTGAAAAAATAATAGCGACCAAGCAACAACTACATGTGTGCACAATAGACTTAGAAAAAGCGTTCGATAGCATAAACAGGGATGAAATCTGGAAGGCTATCAAAGCAAGGGCAATAGAAACAAAGTTGATAAAGGTAGTACAAAGTTTATATGATAGAACAGAAAATGTAGTTAGTGTAGGGGGAAACACGTCAGAAGGATTTATAACAACGAGAGGAGTCAGACAGGGAAGCATACTAAGCCCCCTACTATTCATAATGATAATGGACGATGTAACAAAGAAAGTGAACCAACTCATAAGAAGTGTACACTGTACAGTAGGGTGGAGCGAAAAAAAACAAATTTTGATTTTTAATTTGTAATAGCGCGGAAAAGTTGCCTTTTGGTGTAGATAAGATTACAACAAAATATGAAAAAGATTTGAGCACGTCTTGGGGTGCCCCAAGGACGACAAAGGTTTCATAAAATTGCAATTTTCGCTACATTTTAAAGTGTTTTAAAGAAGTTGTCAAATATTTTTTTTATTTCAAATACTGTCAAAAAAGCAGTTTTTATATAAAAAAAGACATACAATTTTTTTTAACTTTTTGGATTATGTCTTGAGGTGCCGCAAGAGCGGTCAAGTTTTATAAAAACAAACTTTTTGCAACTTTTTTTACGTGTCTCGATTATGCAGTAAAAAGTTTCAAATAGACGTTTTAATATGAATAGAAGGATAAAGACATAAAAGATTTTTATACTCACTAGTGAGTAAAACTTAATTTTAGTCACTGAAAACAGTTGTATAATGTATTTTATACTCACTAGTGAATAAAACTTCATTTTAGTCACTGAAAACAGTTGTATAGTGTATGGTAGGTAATAGGTGCTACTGTAACTATCTATTGTCTGTTTTGCGACATATTCTGACGGCTCAAACTGTTTAGGCATACGAATTGCTACTGTAAGATGAAACGTCGTATATCACACGTGAGCGAAATGCCATTATAAGCTCGTGAGAAATTGTATCGCTCGTGCTGAGAACTCGCGATTCAAAATTCTCACTCGCAAATAATGATGCATTTCTCTCACTTATAATATAATCTACTATTATTAGAGCTCACGTAAAAAATATTATTACACACTTTTAAAGACATTGAAAGTTTCTTTTTTATGATTTAAAGAACCCTTAATGATGACAAATGTTACAGCTGCAAAATGTTTGTTTCTGCTTCATTGACTCATTAAACTGTTTTTTTTGTATCGTGAGTCAATTTTTGCTCTCATATATCCTTCTCTTACGATTGAACCACAGACATTTTGAGCCGATTCAGTCACCAGTTTCACAGCTCTTTCCACTGCTTGCGTGTGACAAGAAAGCCGGGGAAAGTCGATAAGCGGGTCCACTTTACTATTTGGTTGAGCTTCAGATGTCTGCCGTATAAAGTCTTTGAAAGAGTCACTGGAAACATGTTTTACCAAGGGGGGTTCGGTGCGTCAAAGTTTATCTATGGAACTTTAAACTTCCTGACTCCGCCTCTACTTTCCGTTCTTGCTTTTAAAACACATCGTAAAGCAAGTTCTCGTACATGTTTGCGCTTATCACATAGCATGGACAAAAGGAGATTTTCTGCAGCAACAACGTACCCATTTCTTTGAATAACCGGAACGGATTGGCACCATAAGAAGAAGAAGAACCGGGTCTAGAACGTTCTTGATATTAGAGATATAGCGTGAATATGAGACAAGCTTAAACAGATGTTTGAAACCATAAGTACCTACATGAAGGTTTTAACTTAATGTTAAACCATACAGGTGCATACACTTTAACAATGTACTCAGTCAGAATCTTCAGGTTTTCAGTTGCCACATACAATCTAAGTATACAGTTTGCTAATGGAAACCACCTGGAGTGAGCAAGTTTTCCAGGGTTTCTTAAAGATACATCTAGTGAGCAATTTCCCATTGGTACAGCGATACACATATCCAATAAATACTTCTGATCTGTACTTAAAACATTTATGTTCTCCAAAAGAGGAAGGTTATTTTCAGTTGGCAAGAAAGTAACCACCTTCGGTTTACCATCTAAATGACAAAAAAGATGTCGCAAAGGTAGCTCATTTCCATGGAACAAACAAACTAACCATTGTAAAGGTCTTCCTATTTCATTTTCCATCAAAGAAATCACACCATTATTATGTTCAGTATTTACAACAGTTGTATCACACCCAATAGCAGTAAAGTTCAAAAATTGTTCGTTGTGTTCTCTATCTTCACGAAACTCCAGTATACTGTCTGCTATGTCTTGTCCAGTGCCAGATTTAGGTGTTACTTGGCCTAAAAACTTTTGAGTTTGGTTCCTCTATTAGTGAAACGTGCTCTTCTGAAATAACTTTTTTGTACAACTTACATAATCTTGCCCCCCCCCCCCCAACCTCCGCCCCGGCCATAACTCATGCTCCCGGATGCCAATGCAATAGTCAAACTGTCTTTATCTTTCTATTCATATTAAAACGCCTATTTGAAACTTTTTACTGCATAATCGAGACACGTAAAAAAAGTTGCAAAAAGTTTGTTTTTATAAAACTTGACCGCTCTTGCGGCACCTCAAGACATAATCCAAAAAGTTAAAAAAAAATTGTATGTCTTCTTTGATATAAAAACTGCTTTTTTGACAGTATTTGAAATTAAAAAAATATTTAACAACTTCTTAAAAAAACTTAAAAATGTAGCGAAAATTGCAATTTTATGAAACCTTTGTCGTCCTTGGGGCACCCCAAGACGTGCTCAAATCTTTTTCATATTTTGTTGTAAACTTATCTACACTAAAAGGCAACTTTTCCGCGCTATTACAAATTAAAAATCAAAATTTGTTTTTTTTCGCTCCACCCTAGTGTACAGCTAGGATACTACAAACTAAGACCAATCAGAATGAACGAACTCATGTACGCTGATGACCTTTTATTATTCGCAAATAACAAAAACGAACTGCAACAACGAATCCATAGATGGAAGGAAGCTCTAGAGAAATATAATCTCAAGATAAACCTAACAAAGACAGAAATAATAACGGTCGCAGAAACAATAGATCATCCTGAAATCGAAATAAATGACCAGAAAATTGAAGCAAAACAACAGCTGAAATACCTAGGGGCGATAATGGACCAATCCGGCAGGATAGACAGGGAAATAGCACACAGGATCAATAAAGTAGCAATGTTATACAGAATATTATATGACCCGTTCTTCAGCAAGAAAGAAGTACCCAAGAAGACGAAAACGAGAATCTACGAATCCGTACTAGTGCCAATGCTCATATACGGATGCGAATCGTGGGTATTAACGGATAATTTAAAGAAAAAGGTAGAAGCTTGCGAGATGAGAGTGTTGAGAAAGATTGAGGGCGTGACACGAATGGACAAGATCAGGAGCGAAACCATTAGAAACAGGCTAAACGTGAAAAGTGTACTAGACAAAATCGAGGCGCAACAACTGCGGTGGTTTGGACATGTAGTGAGAATGAGTGATGGAAGAGTGGTGAAAGTGTTATGGGAGATGGGAACAGGAAAAAATAGGAAACAAGGACGACAGCGAAAACCCTGGAATAATACGATCACCGATGCACTAAGAAAAAAGGGACTCGACTGGAACCAAGCTAGGATAGACGCAAAAGACAGGAAAAGATGGAGAAAGACCATCGCCTTGACACCACAGGTAGAAGAGGCTCGGGATAAGTAAGTAAGTAAGTAAGTTAAATGATTTATTAATAATGAATAGTGAGGGCTCGTTGATATCCTATGCAGATGATACTGTAGTAGTCTATCAAGCAGAAAATTGGAAATATTTAGAATATACTGTTAATCTAGATCTTACTAAGATATGTGAATGGTTTAAGCAAAATGTATTAACAATAAATGTAACCAAAACAAAATGCTTACCTTTTACTTCTTATAAAAACTTTTTACCAACTTTTCAACGAATTAAAATACATGATTATAATTGTGATATTAACAACTGTAAATGTGATATGTATATCCATAAAGTAGAAGAAATAAAGTAACTGGAAATCAGTTTAGATTGCAGTTTAAAATGGGATAAACATATATATGCAGTTGTAAAAAAAATACGTAGTTTTATTTACATTTTTAAACAATTAAGAGAATTCTTACCGTTACATATTTTGAAACAGATATATAGTGCGCTTGTTGAACCACATGTTTCATATGGCATAATAGGGTGGGGAGGAATATTAAAATCAAACTTAATCTCTTTGGAGATAGTACAAAAACAAATTATAAAAATTATATTCAAGAAAAATAGAAGGTATGATGTACGAATAAGCTTTATAGTGAAACTAAAATTTTTTATATTAGGCAATTTTTTCTAAAACTGTACTGCAGCAAGTATTTAGAAATAAAAATATTCTTACTAAGAATAACATCGATCACGATTATACAACTAGAAATAAAACATATAATGTAATAAATTTATCTGAGAATAAAAAAAGTATTGGAAAAAGAAGCTTTGAATCCTTTGCCATAAAAATATATAATTTTTTTTGTCATATATTATTTCAAACACCCTGAAAATGTCAAACGTTACATGAGTATTCTGTGATAATTCTGTATTTTAGTTCTCGCCAATTGACGCAAATAAGCTGTGTTGTATAGAAAGTTCCTTCATCGTGCTATGAAAAAATCTATTAACAGGGAAGACAAAATTTATGCTAACTGTAACATATAATATCTTAATTGTTTTTAATTGTACTCAAGCTACTTGCTACTTAAAAATAATTGAAATCATAAAATACGAAGTACATTCTCCCATGTTTCCCTGATTAGTTCCATAAAAAAGGAACAAAATAAAGTAAGCGCGTTCCTATGACAGAATTAATAACAGTTTTATATCCAAATTTCAATAAAACGTCTTTGGTTATTCAAATTTTTTTCTAGAGCTTCTCCGCTTGCAGGAACCAAACTATTTCTGTGTACGCACGCTTTCCAATTTATGCTCCCATAACCATAAAAACATCATAAAGTTAGGAAAAGGCCCTACTAAACAGAACAATAATGTACGCCGGCCCGACTAAATTAATTTTCAGTAGAAAAATGCTTTACAGGGCCTTCACTTCATATATATTTTACATCACGTAACGTAAAACTGGCAAACATTTTTTACAACAGCAAACTAAATTAGTTTCGTTGTGTTGTGCACAAAGCTTGTCTTCATAAATAAGTGAATCGTGTCGTACTTGTTGGAGCAATGCATTCAACGCTTAAAAAACTAAATTCTTGTCGCTTCCTTTGGCCTATACATTGAATGGGGGGTCTGCTACCCCCAGTTTTTATGTCTGTAGTACGCATGTTAATAAATACATAATTTAAACTTAACAAACCATGTTCTTGCATCTAGTGGTAATAGGGCGTCACTTTACATAGCCTCAATTTTAGAAGCAACATGTAAGTTAAATATGAAACAAGAAACACATTCAAATTTAATGCTACCAACAACTAACTTACTTTTACTCTACGATAACTAGTTGTGAAAGTTGCCGAATGAAGATGGATGGTTTTTTTTTTGTCACAATATTTTATCATTATCGATGTTTCCCGCTTTCACTTTTCTATAACCCTATCATCGCTTGATACCGATGTAGGTAAAAAGTAGGCGAGTTTCGATAACAAACTCCAATGTTCGAATGCTTTAAGTTTAAGTTCCAATAAAATACTAATATAGTTCATGCTTAAGCTTCCACATTTAACATGCGGTGCCACGGACCGTGCGTTTCGAAAAATTGCGTTTATGTCCCAACCAATTGTAATTCGCGGCAACGCTGCATAGTAGCCTCGCCTTTTATCATGCTTTAGTCAGTGCCAACATGGCAGCGGTATAGGCAACTTCGTTGTCCGAGTGCAGCAACTTTCGATGTGTGAGACCGATGTTAACTATCGTGTTAAAATTTTTACGGTATGTTAGTATTGAAGTAACTGGTAATTTAACGTATCATGTTTGTTTTTTTTGCCCGCGGACTTTAGATAAAACTTATGAATTACGAAAAGGAAGAACAATTATATGATGAGTTGGTTACTGATTCTGAGGTCGAAATCGAGGTTGATGATACTTATGACTAAAGCTGATAATTATATGCACTGAAAAGTACGAAAATATGCGTATATATATGCATACATTTTGTTCAGTATATGCACCCAAAGTTATAATATATGCACATAATATGCTCTAATTTTTTTGAAAATAAGTAGGGGTATTCTAAATGTAAAATTTTGAATTATTTTGTATATTTATTTTTCTAATTTTTATTCCAAGACTTCATTCATTTTAATGTTTGACTATATAAACATGAACTGCCAACACCAACTTCACGTTGTAAGCAACATAAAAATGAGATCTCCCCTAACCCCACCAGACTGTTATTCACCCAACACTCTTGCAATGGATTTAGTGTTGGCCGATTCCTCATACACTGCTTCTATGGGAAAAATGGGGGTTGCTGGCAGTCTTTGTTTATATAGTCAAAGATTTTAACAGGAACTTCCCCTTTCCTCTGCTCATTTCGATACGCACACTACACTCCAATGGCAGAAAGTGAAAGTATATATCTTAGTTGTACATACAAATTTTATTAATAAATTTAATAAAATAGTAAATTTAAAAAAAAAAAATCAAAAAGTTCTTCATACATTACAAATTATTGCTAAATATAACCAAATATGCAAAATTCATAAAATATGCTCAAAAACGTATAAATATGCAAAATATGCAAAATAAAACTTGGCTTAAACGATTTGTTTTCACATAATTAGTATACATATGCAAAAAGTTTTGCCGGCATAACAATTATACAAAATATGCATGTGCCATATAATATCAGCTTTACTTATGACAGCCTGGAAGAAGATAATCTGGTAGAACAGGACCATAATACAGACTCTGAACAAGATATAGAGGAAGAACATAAAGAAAAGATAGAAGAACAAAATACAGATGCCAAAATTGCCACAAATTATTATGTTTGGAACATGAAAAGTGTAGTTATAAGGGATGCCTAAAAGATTTCAGTGACGATGATTGCAACGATGGTTACGTTTTATTCCTGTTTTATAATTTCTTAATGCTTTTTCTCTAAAAATTTTTGAGATGTTTTTCATGTACTATATATATATTAGCTACTTTTTTGGTCATTTAAATAAATGGCTGTCAGAAACTGTCAGTTTTTATGACAGTTTTTAATTTTTAATTTTTTTACGTCAATAAAAATATGTTATGCAAAAATATGTAGTAGTGGTTTTATTTATTAACTACATCAACAGTCGGCATATTTTTTTCTCTTAAAAACAATTTTTTTGGCAATTTAAAATATCGGTCTCTGACACCGACGTTAACTTTTATGTTATAAAAATGCATGTTAACTGTGGAAGGTTAAACATAATTTTACTAGTCTTATGTCTTCTGAATGTTTTTCTTGCTCTAAAGATTAAACTGTTATTTTCTTAATTCGACTCGTATTTTGTATGTATTCTGTGAATGCTTCTTCCAACTACATTAATGAAGACAACTTTTGTTAGATCCCGCTGTTGATAAATAATTAGCAGTTGATTTTAAACATTTGTAATTGGCAGTTACCATGAAAATTTAAATTTTGATTTTTTGAGAAGTGGAACCTTTCGAGGCAATCTTAACCACTCCAAATATTGAAATATAGGTTGATGCAATAACATACGTTTTTGCCGTCACAGTGGCTGTAAAAGAGGAAAAGCAAAGGCAACTGACTTCTCAGCCGCAGCTGGTCGTGGGTAAAACAAAAGACTCTAATCTTTAGCTGAAAAGAAAAATATGGGCGCCAAGTATCAGAGCGTTTATGCGGCGCAGACTTGGGGGTGGGATGTGACTGAGTACTGGAAGCCATTCTGCAGGAGTCGATTTGATAACGCCAGCAATCATTCTCATTGTATTGTTGAGCTGTGCTTCAATTTTGTGGACGTGTGGGCTGTTGAGCCATACAGGAGCACAGTACTCTGCAGCTGAGTACACGAGGCCCAGGGCTGACGAGCGTAGAGTAGAAGCTGAAGCACCCCAGGATGTTCCGCACAATTTTTGTATTATATTGTTTCTAGTTTTCAGTTTCTCTGCTGTTTTTGATAAGTGCTCCTTAAACGAAAGTGTTCTATCGAGTGTCACTCCTAGGTACTTTGGGTTTTTATTATGTTTGAGAGTTGTGTTTTCAAACTGGACACTGAGTTCCCTATTTGCGAGTTTGTTATTCAGGTGAAAGCAGGTTACTTCCGTTTTGCTAGCGTTTGGTTGGAGTCTCCATTTCCGGAAATAATTCCCTAGTTTCTCAAGATCAGCCGTTAGAATTTCCTCTGCTTCCTCGAATGAGCCTCGTCTTATAGTAAGTCCCCAATCGTCGGCATATCCATGTTTTTTTGACCTAGTTTCGGGCATGTCTGAGATGTATAAGCTGAACAAGAGCGGCGCGAGCACCGCTCCTTGAGGTAGACCGTTCTTGAGTTTCTTTGGGGAGCTTGTGTCAGATCCCATTGCGACTTGGAATATTCTGTCGTTCAGCATGTTGTTAAGCAGTCGGGCTGTTACTTTGCACGGAATCACTCGCAGGAATTTATAGATCATGCCTTCTCGCCACACTGTGTCATAAGCTGCCGACAGGTCAATGAAGGCGGCTGCCGTTTTTTGTTTTCTTTGGAACCCTGCTTCGATGTGTGTGGTGAGCGAGAGAACCTGGTCAACGCAGCTTCGTTTCGGTCTGAAACCAGCCTGTTCTATTGGGATTAGGTCAAAGATTTGTTGGCTTACTCGATTATATATAAGGCGTTCGAGCAGTTTGTAACTCACAGATAGCAGTGCTATGGGTCTATAGCTTTTGGGTGTGTCCACCGGTTTGCCTGGTTTCAGTATAGCAATAATTTTCGATCTTTTGAATTCTTTGGGTAGATTTCCAGTCCGTAGTATGTCTGTGAAAAATTCGGCCAGCCATTTGATCGCAAACTTTCCGCAGTGTATTAGAAATTCAGGACTCATCGAATCCGGGAGTCTTTTCGGGCTTAAGATCTTGAATTGCTGTCGAGATTTCGTCTGCTGTGAAAGGTCGGGAGTGTTTCTTTCGCTGAGGTTTTAAGGTGTCTGAGGTCTCGTTTAACTTTTATTGTGTGATCTTTGTCCTTTGGTGCTCTGGACGTTGCTACTATATGAGATGCTACTGCGTTTGGGAGATAGTTGCTTTTGATCTTTGTATGCGTGATCCACTCACTAGTTTTCTTAGAAGTGTCCATGCCTTTCTGCTTGAGGTCTAGAAATTCAAACTTTCTACGGTTTCTGCCCACTTTTGTTGTCTTGCTGCATCAAGGCTGTGGAGGAGTTCATCTGCTATTTCTTGATCACCGGTCTCGAGGAAGTTTTTATAGAGCTCGTCGCTATTTTGTGACCATCCAGGGATGTATTCCTTACGAAAGCCTCTTGGGATACACTTTTTAGAGGTGCCTATGATTGCTCCAACGAATCTGGTGTAGTTTTTACTCTGTGGTGGGAGCCAGCCTAGGCATTTATCTAGAATTCTAGATCTTCAGAAAACGTGTCCCAGTTAGCCTTTCCAAAGTTCCACCTTGGTCGAGGTGTGGACGTGATTATTGGGATTTCGGTGCCCGTTTCTATTATGACTGGGCGATGCTGGCTGTGTGGGAAGTCGCAGAGAACCTGTCGTTGGACCGGTAGGGGTTCATTGCTATTGCTACTAGTTGGCGTGAAGCACAGGTCCGAGTTATATTCTCGTCTCCATGCTGCAGACTTGAATGTGAAGCGGTCTTTTGCATCGAAGTCGAGATTAAGGTTTTCATCTTCAGCCCATCTTACTAGCGCCTCTCCGTTAGCGTCACAGTTTCTGTATTTCCACTGTTCGTGGTGGCTGTTGAAGTCACCCAAGTAAAGTGCTGGGTGGGGTTGAGTTTGGAAAACTGAGTCTGGCCAAGATGTAGCGGGTGGTTTATAGACATTGGATACTGTGATGCCTCCGATTTTCGTCACGACGACATGAATTCCATTTTCAGTAGAGGTGTTTATCAAAGAAGCGTTTTCGATGTCGTGCCTGACGTAGGTTGCTACGCCGTAGGCTTGGTGATAGGTTGCTCCGAGTAGGTTGTAGCCGGGTATTTTGCCCCTTTTTTGTAGTTGTTCTTCTGATTGGCAGTGTGTTTCCTGAATAGCAACTAGATCAATATTGTCATTCTTTAAAAGCTTAGATAAATATTGGCTTTTTGAGTAGCTTATGCTCTCTATGTTTATATGGAAAATTCGGACACAGGGTCCGAGGTTTCTGGTCAGCAAGCCCTTAGAAGAGCTGTTATTTAATTTTGGTAGCATTATGGTTTTGACTTTGATTTGGATGGTTGTTTAAGTGTCTTATGGTCAGGAGAACCTTCCTGGTTTGTCTGACCGCCAATTTTTGCTAGTTCATTTAGCGTTACCCAGGGTGCACCACAAGAAGGCGAACTAGCTTTGCACCCTCTGAAAAACTAATATTCTGCACAGTATTTAAATGTGACAATTTAGAATTGTGCTATTGTTGTACCTAATAGCACAAGATGCGTTCGACTTGGAATGTATGATAAAGAGATTACATCGGTGCTACGATGAATGGGGCTTTATCATAAGTTTAGAGAAAACGGAGTATCTATTTAGTAATCAACTCGGAAGCACAATATGAAGTCTTAATAAATGAAGATGTCGCAGTAAGACAAGTAGAAAGGTTTAAATACCTCGGTGCTACAATACAATCGATGAAAACGGTTTGGGAACAGAAGAGATCAAAACTCGAATAATACAAAGTAAGAAGATAATGGGATGCTTGAAATCAATTTGATGGGACAATACTATCTCTAACAAAAACGAAAAAAAGAATAGGCGAAGTAATGGTAGAGTCGATGCTATGATATGGCAGTGAGGTATGGACTGTAACAGCGGAAATGAAACGAAGACTAGACACAGTTCAAATGGACGAAAAAGCGGAAAGGTATCTAGACGAGATAGAGTGACGAACGAGGAAATAAGACCCAGAATGGAGGCACCAGAATGAGTTGTGGACAGAACTGAACTGAAAGCGTTAAACTGGTTTGGTCATCTGATGAGAATGGAGGAGACGACGTGGCCTATAAAGATCTTTAAATGGTCGCCACCGGGTAAGAAAAAAAGAAGTGGACCACACAAACCGTGGAATGAGGGTATTCGGAGAGCCATGGAGGAGAGGAACCTGGAAGAAGACCAAGTACAGGACAGGGAGGTTTGGAGACAGGGAACAGGAAGACGGCATTAGCTGTATTGTAAACTACCATAACTCAAACCGGTTGTAAACTTCATGCAACACCTTAAAGCACCACGAACGAACGCCAATGAAAAATGTCAAACGTTTAAACTTAACACTGCACGTGCAGCTAACATCAACTAGTTAAAATAACTAGCGCCAAAATAATGACCACTCAAAAACGTTCGATTATTTCTAAAGGCACTGTATATCTCTACGCTCAAATTTGCCTGAAAATGGCCGCCAACAATCGTATGGCCACACTGTCTTGTATATAGTCACTGTACTAAGAAGCTGACGGAGACGCCCTCTCTCGTACTATTTATTCGATGGAGCTGCAGGCCGGTAGGTTTACTACAGTGCAGTACATTACAGTGGAATTAGCATTGCTGCATCAATTGGTAGAATGTGCGAGCGGGCAAGAAAAGGGAAGATAACTGAACTGGATGAACAAAGCAGATTTAGATAAGGCAGGGCATGCTAGGCAACATAAGGCGCCCTGGATCACGTTTGTGTTTTTCCGCTTAGTCAGCTACGTCATTGTCTTAACGACTTTCTGGTGCCAGGCTGTCGCGCTTTCGGCGATAAGTGCTATCTTGCCTTGAGGCTACATGCCGGTTTAAGTGTCTGTCTTCTTGCGAATCGTTGTGGAATTTGCTGCAACGAAGATAGCATGCGTGTGGGAAAAAAATGGCAATCGACGCAAGTTGTCCGTTGGTTATCTGGTTTTAAAATCAGTCGCCCTTCTAGCATCCCTCGGGTGCAGTTGGTGAGAGCATCTGCAGAAGTCAAGTATTAAGTTCCGCGCCCCCAGGACGCAGGAACGCGTTCGGGGTGACATTTGTGGCCTTTTAGCATTCGTGGAATTATCCTTTTGTGGGTTTCGCAATCGTTAGGCAGTTCGTGCCGTTGAATTGCGCCTCTTTCCCGCCACACCAAGTGGTCATTGCTCGGGGGTGTCTGTCATTTTGGGGACGTCAAATTCTTTATCGTGGTCGCGAGATCCATATCGGGAGATTTAATCTACAAATCGCTCTTGCGGATTTAATAGAAGGGCTCCCAATATGCTAGCCCTTTCGTTGAGGAAGTGCAATTTTTCTTCTAGGGATCTAGTAGCGTCACTCTTGGCAAAGGAGACCCTTGGTCGATGAAGTCTCCCCCCATCTAAAAAGCATTCCGTTAGCAGTTGAACTTGCATGAGCACCAACAGCAATCGTCGGACGCAATACAGCAGCTACTAGGGTTCTACAACAGGTATTGTGATTTCCTAACTTTCAGCTCTAACGGTGTACACTGTACAGTTATGATCAGCAAATTGACAAAGTGGCGCTCTTTAAGAAACCCATTTGGCGCAGTATTTTTAGTCATAAACTTTAGTTGCGTCAAGTAACCAATAATCTAAATATTTGATACAGTAAATAATTAAGTGTAGCAATTTGTAAACATTTTTTGATAGTATATAAGAGTAAGTAATAGGAATAACTTTTTCGCACCATTAAGCTTATGCTAATTACATGGGTGGGCTGAAAAGTAATGCACACATGATTGTAGAACGCGAACAAACTGATCTACGAAGACGAGCATCGTTGTATTCGGAAGCTACATCCCTCCTCTATGTGTATGCCAAGTTTGAAGAAGTTTCGTTCACCAGTTCGTTTTCAGTAACGGAAGTATGGTTGCGACCCCGAAAAAGCCGTAATTGATGACGAATCACTGTACAGACGATCAACATCGCAAACACGTCGAAAATTTGATTCAAAATGACCTGCGGTTTGCAATGCGCTTCGGACCTCCGCTGCGTTTTTCGTCGTGAATTACGGCTTTTCCGGGCTCGACACACGACCTTTAAACGGAGATAAATGTTAGTAGGAATTACGTTTTCGTCAGTTAAAAATTCTTTAACCGCGCGCTGTTTAACTCGCGTTGACATAGCACGAGAACACGTCTCCATACTTCCGGTACTAAAAAACGAATTGGTGAACGAAAGTTCTTCAAACTTGGCATACGCAAAGAGCAGGGATGTAGCTTCCGAATTCAACCATGCGCGTCTCGGTCGATAATTTTGTTCACGTTCTACAAGCATGTGTGCATTAATTTTCAGCCCACCCACAAGTTGGCCTTGACAGTGAGGCAAAAACTATTTTCTTTTCAGGTAAACTACCCTTTCTGCTTATGATACCGCAAAATTTTACCAAGAAAAGTTGTTTAAAATGATAAATTATGGCCCTATACAAAATTTCAGGAAGATCTACCTACTTAAATTAAACCGTTAAAATTGTACCTATTTATTAAAAATGACAGTTTGATTTAAGTAGGTAGAACTTCTTGAAATTTTGTATGGAGCTATAATTTCCCATTCTGAACAACTCTTCTTAGTAAAATTTTGCCGTATTATAAACAGAAAGGGTAGTTTACCTGAAAAGAAAATACAATAGTGTGTCCCAGGATTGATGTTACAAGAGGTGAGATGGACTAAACATTTTTGAATTTTATTTTCAGGTTCTGGAATTCGGTCCTGCTTGGTTTGAAAAGAATTTTCAGAATATTTTCAGTTTTTGAAAAACAAGTACGCCTTGGCAGGGAAGCGAAAACTATTTTAATTTCAGGTAAACTACCCTTTTTGTTCATGATACGGCAAAATTTTATTAAGAAAAGTTAAAAGTTGTTTAGAATAATAAATTACGACTCTATACAAAATTTCAGAAAGATCTGTTAACATAGAAAACACCGTTATTTTTTAGATAATTGTATTTTATTTTCAGGTAGACTACTTTTTTTGTTCATGATACGGAAAAATTGTATTAAGAAAAGTTGTTCAGAATAAAATAGTAATCTGAAAAAGCAGGCAGGTGGACATGAGAAAGCAATTAGAAAAGCAGGCAACAGGATATCAAGAAAGCAATTGAGAAGCAAGGAACTCTTAAAATAACCAGTGCATTGTACGGTTATGAAAAGCAGAGCAAATAATATAACGTGTGTGTGGCGCAAATAAATGATTTTTAAATCTAAGAAACAGACAATAAATTTAGTTTGTAAAACTATGTTATCAAACTTATTTCCATTATGTACCTAAATTAACCAAAACTTATTTCCGTTAGCAGTGTAACCATAGTAAGAGATTCTAATTTGTTTTTAATAAGGGCGAAAAAATGAATTAAATTATTGAATGACAGGTCAAAATTGTGCTCCATTTTGATTACTGTTTTCATATAAAGTGTCTTACCAATATAAAAAGTTCCCAGTTTTATTGTACACATATCAGTACTTTAGTACAAGTGTTTATGATCAGATCCATAACATAAAAATTTTAATTTTCATTTTACCTCCGATTGTGTGTTCGGGAGCGAGCACCTCCAGTTTACCATCATCCACTGCAACCCAAATTCTCATTGCAGCCACGGAGTCAACATTCTAGGGCTTAGTGCAGCTCGGTAACAGCGTCTCCAGGAGATTTCACTTCATGGGGGCCAGTCACAGCGCCAATATTCCAACGGCGTCATTTAGAAGACCCAAAGCAGTTCGGCCGATTATAAAGTACCAATTTTGCCTAAAAATATCTGTGTTAGCGCCGGGAAATTTATGTGCATACGAGATCACACCTTACTAAGCAAGAGTCAAGCATTTCCACGGCCACAGCGAAGGCGCAGTTCGAAAAATAAGGGGTTTCCCAAGTTTGAGGTTATGCGAAGGATTCGAGAACAGTAAGCGTTCAGAAACAAGTGCTAAATTTCCGGTCGCGTCCATTCTGACGTCATGAAATAAATTAGTGGTTGAAACAAAAGCTGATAATTACCGCCAAAGTGCGAAAGTTTGAATAAGTACCTTTTCGAATGTTTATAATTTCAATATTGTTTGACTTCAAACAACGCTGACTGCACGACCCAAATCATTTTGTACGTTGTTTGACCGAATTGCAAACAGTTAGCTACCGCGCATTGGAACTAATTGCTGTGAACAGGAACGTATTCAGATAATTTGTAATTTACAGTCAACATGGAACCCAACTGAGTTAAGGAGTTATTGTTCTACCTGAGCTAGTGTTTTATTATAATTAATTGCAGGTAAATAAAATATTAAAAGGGCATATTACCATTTATTCTGGGCAGTAAATAAGTACAGCTTATATTTTAACCAGCCTAATAATTTGATAGTAGGCGAAAGTTCCGTACATAGTAAAATATTAAATCAGTGAATTGTGCATATTGGATTTTGCTCTAACTTACAATTTAATTAATTAAAACTAAGTTATTAAAATTAGAGAGAATCCATTGTAATATATATATATATATATATATATATACGTATATTCACATTAAATATACTTAAATTAAATTAGCTTGTAATTTTTATTCAGGATGTTTGCATGCCTTATTTGGGCCGTAAGATTTCTTTGTGTGTGTACGGAAGTTTAGCGGCTGCAAGGGATTTAATTAAGGTAAGTTCTACGTAGCTGGACGCTGCCCGTCGCACACGAACATTGTCGATAAATTAAGAGGACTGTTTCCAATTGGTACCTTAAAGAACAGCCCTGTCTTCAATTACAAAGTCGGTGGTGCTCAGGTTATAACTTATAATTCAATCTATCACATCTATGAGTCTAGCTGAAAATTGTTGCAGGACATCGTTAATCTCTCTGTGAGGACGCAATTTTAAGCAAAGATATCCAGGTGTACCTTTACGTTTAACAACAGTTAATGAACCATTACCGCAATATTCCTGACTCGCTACGTTTCTGTGGTTTTTACGTGTGATTAACCACAATCAGGAAAACTCTTTTTACGGACGAAGCCTGGTTTTATAAGCAAGCATTTTTTAATTCGCAAAATTATCGAACATGGTCCGCTGAGAATCCTCATGAGTATGTTGAAGCAGCTCTGCATGCTGAAAAGATTGGTGTCTGGGTAGCTATTAGTGCAAGACGTTTAGTTGAACCAATTCTTTTTCATGGAAATATTATAATGCAGAAAGATATAGAGAGGATATTTTACAACCACTTTTCGACCAACAGAAGAATAGAGCGACAAAGCATTGTACAGCTGAAATGTTACAGTTGATTAGACAGTGTTTTTTGATAATAGAATTATTAGCAGAACCACGGAAGTTGCTTGGCCTGCACAATCTTGTGACTTGACACAGTGTGATTTCTGTTTGTGGCTTTTCATCAAAAAACAATATTTAGAACTCCTATTAATAATTTGGAACAATTAAGAAGACGAATTATTAAGAATTTTGAAAAATAAATAATAGTCCTCAGTCTTTAGATTTTTCTGTGAATCGTGTCAGGAATGGTGTATGTAAATAAAGTTTTTAGTTTACAACATTAATTTACTAGTATATGAGTTTTGTTCATGTGTTTGTGGTAAGTGAAGACATGCTGTGTTTCTTGTTTTCTCAAGATGTCTACCTTAGCGAAAATATGTATATTTTTAACCTAACAGATGTAGAGGAATTCCTTTACACAATTAAATTTTGTGTCAATATTTTGTATATAGCTTACACTTGATCGAAATAGATATATTTTGGACGACCAACAGATACAAGGGGAACACTTTAAAAATTAATTTCTGCCTGTTTCTGGTTTATCTTAAATTTGTTAATCAATAATAATGCTTTGAATATGGTTTACGCTGTTATCCTTGAGAATTGGTACCTTTTTGCCCCATTCGATAGAGGGATAATAAGAAGTACACGGTGAACATTTTTTTCCTTTGATATGTTCAAAGTGTCTAGTTTCTTTGCTTTACCTTTACCTCCGGGAAATGTTCCGTGTAAAGACCTTTACTGTTACTGTAATATACCATCTGCTACTAGCTTTTAAGTGTAATGTAATTTAAGTTTACACATTTTCAAAAATTAATAGGATAAAATTAGCACAAGAAAGTACTAATTGTATTTCAAAGTTTTTGAAATTTAGTTAACCAATATCTTTTTCATTTTTTGTTAATATCACACGTATATATTAGTTTGTTTTATTAGTTTATTTTATTTATGTTTATTATTCACTATATGTAATTCCCATAAAACTCGTGTGCTTTCCTATCGTTGATGTCTCTATAGTAGTATTTTCACACCCAACGTCTTCACTCTATCACTAAATATGGGACATACACGCAAAATATGATTAATTAATTGCGTTGGTAACAACTAAACAAGCTGCTTGTATCAAATATCCCATTGGACCACTTTGTCTGAAACAGTTTTCGCTTTTGTTCCTTCATTATCATTATTCGCAACTACCCTTAACGGATAACCTCAATTCAACTCTTTATGAGGTGTTTTTCTACTAAATAAAGAAATGGAAAGCTACAAGCGCGGCACCTGCACTTTCGCTGAAATTTCAATTTTCAATAAAGGTCGAGCGCCGAGCCTTTTAAAGAACATTCGATTTGTGCCCGTATTTGCTCGATTGGATGCTCAGAAAGTATGGCAAGTTAATGACCACTAAAAGCACGTGGGAGTATTTGAGCGTGCCCCAAATTGCAAATTGTGTATAAAATGCGATTGGAGGCTCGATTCCATCTTGCAATCAGCTATCAATTTATTGCCCCTCTGCGAGACAAATCGGGCCGATTTTTTTAGCAGTTACGTAACATTCAACATAGTTGGGCTTTATGACGAGAAAACTATACTGCTAATATAGCCAAAATATTGTACGTTGATATTGTAAGCTCTAGCAGAATATATTTTTTTATGAAATGTATATTTACAGAAGAAGCAATGAAGCTTGATGGATTGCAGATACATTACGGTAAAGGGGGGTTACATCTGAATAATCACAAAAAAATTCTAGAAAGTTATCCAATCTGCCTCTCGGAAGCATAAAAAGTAAACACTCTAATATTTTTAATTGAAAATTCCATACGATTTTCTTCCGTCAATAATCAATGGGTCAATTATTTGTCCAATCTGCGTTTCCACATTGGTTATTTCTGACGCTTTTAAGTCTTTGAAGTTGTTTCCGCGACGCTGGTTGAATTTGTGCAAGCCTTCGATTTGCGTAGTTCCGGAATTATTCTTGCACTCGTCCAATTCGCACCTTGGAACATAAATTTTATAATATTGTAGAACCAGGTTGTTTTTTGACAGGAGATGAAGATTCTTGGTTGCAATAAGATGTAACGGAGGATGGTCAGGCCTTACCACCCCTTACAAAAGAATGTTGGCCCACGTCTCGTTACAAATGAACATACTTGAGTAATTAAAAGTATATTAAAATAAATAACAAATACAAAACCTTATATATGATTGAATGTGTGTCGTGTTTTTTCAACTTACTATTAACATAGACAAAAAACACGACAGTTCGCAATTAATGTAGCGTAAGTACACAAAGTGGTTGTAATATGACCTAATGCAGGTCTCATAACGCAAAGGTTTGCGAAATACTTCCTATAGTAATTGCAACTTGGCCCAGTAACATGACGTAGTGTGCCGAGTTTTGTATACAAATATCACACGTTAAACTAGTTTTATATCCTAATTACACGCACTTTCGTGTTCACATGATTTCACACCTTTTCTATTAAACTGTCTGGTCCATGATCAAACATACGTTTCAGCAGAAGTCCTCATTTTATGTTAATAATTTTTTGAATTGTTAGCTGGCGGATGCCATACTGTTTACAAATAAATTCCTCAATAAATACTATTATTTTTGAAAACATTTTCCCTTAACATAGTGTGATTTTATATCGACCGCAGCCTGGAAAGGCGCTTCCCTATCCCGTTGAACTAACATGCCGTTTAACAGGTGTCATTAACACCAAAGGTGTTGGTATGATGTTCGATGTAGCCCATGTTCGGTTATGAGGTTTGAATTTGGTACCTGCCGTTGAAAACGCAAACGCTTTACCAGCGCTCTCATTATTTTTGAAAACGTTGAAAAATATATAAGCAAGAAAACTTGATATAGCAAAATTTATACATTGGACTAAAACAGCCCAATGTTATTTAGATATTTTAGACAGAATTATAAGAATTGCGAGGCACAACATTGTTTTAGTTAACAATGTAATAAATTATAGCATTATCAAGAAAGTTATTATTATGTAAAAAAAATATAAATCGTTGTGTTTTTCGGTATAGTAAAAGTTGATTCAGTCATCCTAAAATTTGGAACAGCATCTAAATGACGTCCCAGTTTAAATCCGATTTAAGACACAGCGATAAATAAAAGTACATGGAGGGGTGCACTTCTATAGATTTTTTTTCTGGCTGTATGTCACAATAGGTTGTACCATAAAGGTACCTGACAGATTCAAATCCAAGTGTTGAGCGCCACTAGCTGTTTAAGCATAATTATGTTGGGTTCCCTAGGCTACGGAAAAGCTATCCAGTTCAGGAAACGAGTGATTGCTCTCATGTTTTCTCTTTAACTTGAAATTCGTTCTTCTAAAGGAAAGGCTACGTTGCTTAGAATACACGTATTTTCTAAATTCTAAAAACTATTTAGGCCGTAACGTTTCATACCGATACATAGCAAATGAAGTCATGGTGCACATATTCACAAGGCATCAAGTAGGCCTGTTCCAAAAAAAAATAATTTAGGGTAGGCCTTGGAAAGAAAGATATAAAATCTAGTCATGTCTTAACTTAAGTCTGTAGGTAAATGTCAGATTGCAATTTGTTTATGAACACATCTGTCACTGTGACAGGTAAAAGTTTACACAGCAGTAAGTGTAATTGTATCAAGCAAGAAGGAACATAAGATGGCATGTACACAACAACAAACGAGTGTAATAATCATAACGGTCAATAAAAATTGTTTTTGTTAAGTATTTTGTACATTTTTATGAACATAATTCAAGGTCAAACTGTAATTTAGTTCTCTCTAACTTGGTTCATTTGCATCAATTGGTATATCTCAAGTTACGGCAAACTTCAATTTGATTACGGCATGCTGCGAATGAGTTTTTTTTTTGGAACACACGATATGTTTTGAACCCTCAAGCTACAAAGGCTGCCGTTGCACGGGAACTGGTCCTACCAGTGACATGATGGAATAAAAAGCTCTTATCAATTAAATCTATTAGGCTGGACACCATGCAACCTATATTACAGGCAAGTTTGGGACCTTCTGGGAAGCATCCAACATACATTACAGACAATTTTCTGATCTTCTTTGGTTGGGGAGCAGCTAACCACAATAATCGAAAGTATCTAAACAGGTAAGCATTCACTACAACAGGAAAGATATAAACATGCAGAGCTACATCCCTCTAAGAGCGATTCATGAAATACAGCAATTTACATAAACAATGTACAATCGTTCAGAATATCAATATGAAAAAATGCGCGCTTGCAACTGTGGAAGGCGTTTTCCTGCTACTAGGAATTCTTATGGTGCCCTGATGGCGGTTTTCTCAAAACTTGGAGTACACAACGGCTAAAGAGGTGAAATCCATGACGTCTATACCTTCACTTATAACGTTGAATTTGCATATGTCATTTATTATCCTTGAAGTAAATTTTTGTAATTTATTTATTTTATTTATTTATTTCGTACCCAGCCAACAGCCGTTAGGTCAATTATAGGCGTCGCTGTACATTTATGGGGACTTCCAACCCCACTAACGACTGCCATGATGTTATTATGACATCCGGCACCAACTATTTCCATGGCAGTCGTACCACGAGGCGCCGAGAGATGCAGCCGTGGAACTCCCATCCAAGTTCTGACCAGAAAGAGCGTTGCTTAGCTCTACTGGTCGAACGTGGACGCTTGTTCAAGCTACACCACCCTATTATTATTTTGGAATGTCATAAAAGTGACAACTTATGTGATTTGACTGACAAAGTCAATGCGTTACCTTTATTGCTAAGCATAAAAGTGCTTCAAAACTTGATTAGCTTTCGAATATTTTTAATATGGGCTTTTGATCGTCGGGAACTGACGTAGGCGTAAATTCTCGATTTTGAAAATTGATATTTATTTATATCAGTTCTAGCGTCTGAAGATAAAACAGCATATGCATTTCGGAGTAAAAGTGACTTTGTGTGCCACGCTCGGCCTTGACTGACCAGCGTAAGCGCGTTCAGTATCGCCACATAAAGTATGTTATACTACTAATAACATAATATACTATCATTTTATAATATAGGCACTTAATAGAACTGAAAAATATAGCTAGAGTAAAAAACCTTGCCGGGGTTAAAACTGTTCCATTTCCGCTGTCCACAATTATTTCCGCCGGGCGAATGTTAACTGCAAGATTAATGATACTATCTGCTAGTTTGCAAAATAAACTATAAATTAGGTGTAACTTCGGCTACTACATTCTTTAAAGTCAATTTTTCACACAATAGATAAACTTCTTTGAAACCTTTCCGCATTTAAATTGATGAACAAATTCGATATGAATAAAAATCTTGTTTCTAATATCTGAATCTTTTAATAAAAGCGACATCAAACGTTTGGGAGTTGATTCCGCCATTGTTTTTATGCATGTCATGAATAGGTGAGAAGATCGCGGAACTTGTCTCGACTGAAGTTCAGCGCAGTGAACGTAAGACGCAAGGCCCTCGCGCATTTTTGAGAATTTGCGTAGTGACCACTGCAGTCACAATTTTGTTTCCATAATCAAAATAGACTCAATTTACAGAACACGCACTGCAATACAAATTTTTTTCAACATTCAAGAGTTTAGGAGTACCAATCAGAACACGTACGATTATTTCCAATTGCTTCCAATGATAACGGTACCTTTAATCCACAGATATAAACACTGCTCGGAACTGAAGTACGTAATTAAATAGATTGTATAGTATAACTACGCTGTGTTATTAGTGAAACACTCGTGGATGAATACGTTGAAGTTACACTGAGGGACTGCTGTTGGTACCATTTGTTTTTAAAATTTAATAGTAATTAATATATTCAAAAGTTAGTAGGAAGTTCAGGATGATTACTATTCCTGACTGTGTGCCACAACTTCATTATGACGTTAAATTTTATTGGTTGTAATAGTTATTTAAATTTCGTTGTTGTATGGCACCTGGTAATTTTTTTATATACAGGGTGATTTTAAAAGGGATACATCTAGTTGACTTCACATTTTTTGCATGTACATTTTTATGTGCCGCTGTAGTCGTTATTGTTTTTGAAATAGCCAGAGCTGCGCAAACTTATGTATTGACAGCTCTGGCTGCACATTCAAAGGGAAGTAGATGTATTTATTTTTTAATCGCTCTACACTTATGTAAAAATTCACGAGGTAGCATCTCCCTGCTGAATGAATGACCAATTCTGGTCATATAAACTGGATGTCTTATTTTAACAAGTGGCAGTTCCAAAAATACTTAAATGCAATTTTGAAACATTCTTTACATATATGTATTGCGCATTATTTATGAGTCAAAGTGAGTTTGTGACGTTTCGCGTGTCTGAAAATTGTTTTCGAACGTTTTAATTGCCGTTATCAATTTGTAGGCGCTGATACAGTCACATGAGTGCGTGACGCGCGAACATTTGGAGCCACGTGAAGGGTAAGGCTAATTTGAATAATTCCGTCAAAGGATCCTGCTGATTGTCCGATAGAGCACAGGTGTGAAACCGGTGAGTTGTGCAAGCTACACTACGCTGCTAGATTCGCGCATTCCTACTTTCTGTCCGCACCAAATTGTCACGTTTAGCCCCTCTTAGATTTCCATAGATAAATGACGTGAAAGGAGATCGAAACATTATAAAAGAGCGAGTCCCGTTAGAGATCGAACCAGTTGCTTTCAGAATCCAGACCAGAACTTGAGCCTCTGTAGGGGGGTAACTTGGGCCCTCGGGTTCAAAGGTTCCACCAGTCACCGCCAGTCCAGATACCTGTCCGTTAAAGCCAGAATTCTGTGCCGAACTACCTGTCCTTTCCAGTGCATGTAAGTTAGATGCCTAGCTTCTACCAGAAAGGTTACAGTAACTGAGTCACCCTTTAACCTAACCTGAAATCTCACTTGCTTGGGTTAGTCGAACTGCCTTAAAGTGATTCTGTATATAAAAACACCCTGCTCAGATTAATCACAAACCCACTCTGTCCTGTCAATCTTAGAATGCAGCGGAACAACATCTTGCTTCTCAGATTTACCTACCCTGTCATATTAATCTTAGAGCGCAACGGAACAACATCTTGCTACTCAGATTTATCTCTCTTTCCGGTCCAGTAGCCCATGAAACCACCTTGCTAATAAACAATTTCTTCCGATAGCTCGCAACAAACTTTCTCCAGTCCGAGGTATACGTGAAAGCACGAGCTCAAGTTGAATTTGAATTGCATCAGGCGAGCTTCAATTTCGTCGGCGATTCTTAAATGACGCGTCCAGCTCGAAGGTCTTTCGCGGGCTCTGAAATCTATAAATTCATTTAGCTAGCATGGCAAGCGGTCACGTTTGACAAGCTTAGGGTGGCTGTTAACTGCTCCAATATAATTTCGGCTTTTGTCTTATCAATCCTGAAATCTGAAGAAACCGGGACCGACAAGCTGAAACTAGACTACTTAATTTTCGTCTATTTATTGTCATTCAAGCTGCAGGCAAGGGGGGCCTTCATGAGAACGCCACCCTTCTTCCCTCTTAACCGCATCGTCCAGAACAATATTAGCTTACCCTCAGCCGCACTACAATTGTAATAGTTTTATGTTTCTACGATTGTTAAAGCTAGTGAACCCAGGGCAATAAAAATGAATAGTACAGTAGAGTATAGGGCTAGATAAAAGTATTGTTACAAGTTGTATTGTTTCTGTAATATATAGTAGTTCATGTGGTCGAGTAATATGTATGTATGTATGTACATCGTTAACTCCAGTTACCTTAGCGATGTAGAGGCTGGTGCATTTTACGCTAGCATCTAGGGGTGTGGTACCCATGGTGTTAGTTAGGTGTGTATCTTGATGATTTATGGACCGTGTTACTTTATCTCTTAAGTGTGTGGTTCTGAGTAGAGCACAGTTAATTTGGTGGCCAACTGTAAATGGTCTCACCGAGCCCGATTCCAATCGGGAAGGCATCGGAAAAATTCCGGCCCCAAGGAATATGAATCGAGGACTTGCTTAATGCAAGCCTAGCGCTTTCCCAACTGTGGTACCCGGCTTCCCGAGCAATAACACATATTAATTTTTATATGCTTAAAATTTAATATCATTGTTACTAAAATCTACGTCATGGATGAACGCTGGAAATGTTCTGCGCAAACGCTCTCTAAATTAATGTTTCCAAAATGGTATGATATATTTAAAAAGCTATATCATTAGATATTGCCACTTAACTCAAATTTGCCTGATCAATTGCATTCGATTATACATTTGAGACCATCACATATTACTTTAATGTCTGTTATAATTTTTAACAGTTTATAAAGCACCAACATTTATTTTTAAACAGCAATAGGGTGACTGCCTATCTTCGTCCATGTCCAGAAGTCGTACATTGATATAATAAGTAACTTTTCGAAGAAACAACATTTCTAGAAAATCTCCAGCAGGCGGCTATACATTTTCCGGACATTTTAAAAGTTTCTTTAGCATAACGTCAAAATTGTTAGTTTTCAACTACCTAACAGTTGAAGGTGTTGTTGTGGCCGAGGTTTGGTAAGTAAAATTTCGTTTTTGAGTACCTACTTCAGAAACATGTAATAATTAGGCTATATTTACCCTTTATGAAGTATGATTTTACATCTGATTATTTTTAATCCTTATTTAAACATTTGCCGACATGAATATAATCTCAAAAACTCAGTAAAAGTGACGGATCATACTAACATGTGAACAAATCAAACTTGGCTTTGAAAATTGAAACATATCTCGATTATTAATTCACATTATGTTGGATATGGACTATTATAATAACTGTCATATTTAAATTAAAAATATAGGAAGTAATAGAGCACACTACTTAATTTTTTCAAAACCAAGCTTGATTTCGTTTTCATTTTCTCACAGGTTATTTTCCCATGACCGAGTATTGGCCAATCAGATTATAAGCAAATGCTATAGTCGACTACGCGTCCGACAACTGGATTTTCCTAGAATTTAGCATTTTGCAATTAGCTGTAAAATTACCTAGACACAGTAGTCGGCCACTTATTTTGGTATCTGGCCGATTACTGGCTAGCGACTGGCCAGTACTCGCCCATCAACAAAAATGGTAGCTTTTTATTTATTTCTTATTTTATTTTTATTAATGTGAGCCCAAAAATATATCTAGACCCGAGCTACGCTTCGGTTCGCTAATTTAAGAAAGTTTTTTTAAATAAAAACCGGCTTACGATGTAATTCTAAAAATTTGCAAAATTTTAAGCTATCATACAATTTAATCGGTCAAGTATTCGGAAGAGATAGCGAACAACCATAGAAAGAAAAAGACCAACGATTTTATGGTATAGATAGTTTTATAGTTTTAGGTACCCTTAGAGAAATGTCATTAAAAAAAAAGAGCAATACATCAGTATTTCGAAGCAGCACTAATAGATGCTCTGAAAGACATTTAAGAAAACAATCTCTTCATAAGAAAAGCTAGTCGAAAATCTAACGTTCCCAAAACAACTTTACAAGACCGACTAAGCGGTCGAATAAAAGGGGGCCCCAGAAAAATGGGCTTAAGTACTGTACTTAAGAAGGACGAAGAAAATCAATTAGTCAAATGTCTGTGAGAATTAGCAAAGTGTGGATTTCCACGAAAAGAAGTAGATTTATTAGATCCCGTTCAAAATATTGTTGTTAGGGAAGGACGCTCTACACCTTTCAAGGACAGTAGACCAGGGAAAAAATGGTATCGTGCCATAAGAAAGTGGTTTACAGAGTTAGACCGTTTTTGAAAAAAATAATGTAGCTGGTATTTTAGAAGATCCGTCCAGAATCCTAAACGGCGATGAAACCTCCTTCTCAATGTGCGCAAAGACTGATAAAGTCTTAGCCCCTAAAGATAGAAAAAACTTGTATGAACACAGACGGGGTAATGAAGAGGAAACAATAACTGTGTTATAGGTTTTTAAAGCTAGTGGAAATACAGTGTATCCTATTGTGGTTTTTCCATACATTCGACCACCGAAAGCTGTTGTAGATAGTTTACCTAGTGGATGGTTTATGGGAAAATCTGAGAGTAGTTGGATGAGAGGCGATGTATTTTATGAGTACGTAGCCAATCGAATCCACAAGTGGTTAAATAAAGAGAATATAACTAGACCAGTACTACTTCTAGTCGACGGTCATAAGTCTCACTTGGCATTAAAGATAAGGGAGTTTTGTGGTGCTCACGGGATTATCCTTTATATTCTTCCGCCGAACAACACTCACATTTTGCAACCTGCATATGTGAGTGGATTCAAACTTTTAAAGACGGAACCGAAGAATACTTTCAGAGAATGGTAGTCAAACAACATAAATTGTGTTTTAAGTAAAACAAATTTTTGCCCTCTGTTAAAAAAGGTATTAGGAAAAATCTTTACCAGAAACCATCAAGAATGATTTCAGAAAATTCGAACTATATCCATTAAATCCTAACAATGTAGATTATTCAAAATGTATACAAAACAGATTAGAAAATCGAATGAAGAATTAGCGGAAGACGATAATTTAATTACTCAAGCAAACCTTAAAATTACAGAGCACGTTTTGTGCTATTTAGGGGCAACACTTTCAACTACAGGGATTATTAATATACCAGATATTGTTAGAGAAGTTCGGATAAAAGAACCTCTAAATAAGCCAATAATAATTTAAAATGTATGAAGTATCTGATGATGGCGCATTAAAACTGGTCGGTAGTAAACATATTACCAACGGAGTGACAATTCACGATTTAACTGATAATATACAAGAGATTCAACCCATACGGAGGCGAATGGTATAAATATAAATAGTGATGAAATACTGAGCTTGAGTTCAGATTTCGTATTTGAAAGAAAAAAATTAATTTTGGAAAATAATCAAAAGGATCAACTCGAAAATGGAAATTTTCAAAATCAAGATTGTGATGAAATACAGGATTATTGACGAAAAAGTATAACAAAGCACGGATGATAGGGAAACTGACAGGAAAATATTAAGCATCGATCCAAACTGTGCAATTGAAATAAATAAATATTCAGAAAATAAAGAAACAGAAGAGCTTGAAAGAACCATAGTTTAAACAAAAAAATATCCGATATTCAAAAAATATATATATCGACGAAAAAGTGCGAAAATAGAGCGAAAATTAAAGAAAGCAATGTTAGACTTTCGGAAAATGGGAAATCAAGAGAATGAAATCTAAAGCCAATGAAGTGAATCTACTACAAGAAATAATAAGATCAATATTTTACAAAACTACTCTGCCAAGGAACTCGGAGAACGAATCATTCCAAAATCATTTGTTTTGGCCATCCCCTTTGGTTAGAGAAAACAAAAAGAATAGCGATAAAAGACAACCAGCTGCTATCTCGGCAGACAGTTTTAGCGAGTTTTTAAGAAGAAAACAAGACTAGAAACGGAAGAAAGAAGAAGAAAAGCAAAAAAGAAAGAAATTTAAAGTACTCATGCGCACTGGCGAAAAGACTGAAAACAAAGCAAGTAAAGCTAAGAAATTAAAGATCAAAGGAGAAGAAAAAGCTTCTCGGCCTGAGAAGATACAAAAAATAAAAGAAAAATGTGCTAATTGTGCCTCTGACTTAGATAGTGACGCAGAGGATGACCTAAAAAACAATAAATGCCTCAGATCATTTTACATGTACGGATTTTGGCGGGCGTATTTATGCAAACATTATTGATAGTATGTCCTCTATGTTAATAATTTTTATAAGATTTTTGAAACCAAAAACTTATGTTTATTTACAGTCTCTTTATGTTACCCTTATTTATATAAACAGACTACAAATTTACTTTTGTTTTGTGTAAAGTGAAATGTACTCGTATTTAACAAGGTTTAATTTTATGATATATCCAGTAAATGTGTTACAAATGATAATTGAATAGGTCATTTATTTATTTACTGGGACACAAATTACCGAATATAGGCTTTTCATGACCGACTACTAACAAAATGCTATTTCCCAGCTTTTATTTTTCTCTTAACCCTCAGTTTCATTTCAATAGCCAATAATAATACCCATCACCAGTATGTATAGTATAAAATAATGTACTCAGGTTAATTGGTATGTTATTTTCCAGCTTTACAGTAAATTTTTCACATTACATTAAAAGGAAACTTTATGTTAACTGTCCGACTACTGGAACTACCCTATCTCGTTCAGCAAGCATTTTTAGAAAAGCAAAATTGTCTCTACTCTTCGCTTGTCGATTCACTTTCATGTAAATAGACGACGTTTTGTTGCCTTAGTTTGGATATCAGGGGTAGAAGGTTATCCCTCGATTGCAACATTGAACCCGCGCAATCTGCTCTCGGAACGTCCGAGTAAATCCAGTTTTTCTTGACAGGTTGCCAAATTAAGCAATGCTTTCTGTTTCGCCATAATAAACCTCAGTCTCGAAATAGCTTACAGTTAGTCCAAATTGAAATTAATGCGAGAGCAGGAAATGAAGAAGCTGAAAAGTCGGAGCGACAGAGAAAGACGTCGGGCGCAATATAAATAGCTCGCCATTGTTCCAGATTTAAATGCTTGTACTGCACGACCCGAAGCCCATTAATTTTTTTAAGGAATTTTCAAGACTCTAATTCTCAGTAATTATCGTCCCCCGCTATTCTGCCGCTTACGTTGAGCGTAGTAACCACGACAATTTATAAACTCCCTTGGACGGAAGGGTTTACCTTAATGACTTGTACAAATGAGCTCAGAAGAAAATTTGAAACTGGAGTCTTGTACTGATATTGTTCTAAAAAGAAGAGAAATGTTTGGAAATACCAAGTTTGGAGTGCTCTGATATTATAAAAACTGCTTTTTTCGATTCTTCTAAATATTTTTTTGTTAGATGAATTATAAAGCGTATTTTTCTACCAGCAGAAAGTATCTGGAATTAACAAAAGAAACACTTTTGACGTCTTAAATGTGCACATAACGCAAGGGCTTTAGAAGCACTTTTATAAAATGTATTACCCTGTATGTTGTTAGAAATTTTTAAAATTTCATACCAATTTTCGGAGTTTGTTTGACAGTTCAAGCTAGACGTATCACGAACTCATTTCATTAAATGTGAAGAAAGCGAGGACCAAAAGTCCGCCTCTCCCCCTTCTAATTTTGTATTGTTTCAACATATTTTAGTAAAATTTGACAGTAGTATACCAATTTTAGAGGTGCAGCAACACTTATATATTGACTATCTTGAATACGTACCTATAAGAATTGGTTTACAGTGTATCTGGAGTTCAAGTAAAGATATATGCCGGACGTTCTATGTTTACTGATTACTATACCAACGTCCATTTGTTTCTATCACATCAAGATTTTTCACAACTCATTAAAAACATATTACAAAGTCTTATACGCAAATGTGCCCATAATCATATCTTCTGAAATGGTATATATTCCTACATTTGTAATATTTATTAAATATGAGCCTTTTTGAACTTGTCTGAGCATGCAAAGTCCACTTCACCACCGAGTGGCAGATCCATTACGCGGTCACAGTATTTCTGTAGAAACCGTCATAAGTTCTCATTGTGTGTTAGTGACATTTTAGTATGACAACCAGAAAGTGTATAAACAGCCCCCATATATTTTGTACGTATGTGGTGGTTTTGTTTACAACGCAAATCTAAGGCGAGTATTTTCATTGACATCAATCAGAGAACAATTCCTAATTGACATTGGATAACAATTAGAACAAACTATAAGATACTTTGAATAAATGTGAAAGGCATAAACTGAATGAATATTTTAAAAAGTCACATAAAATGTCAAATAAATATAAATAAATTGTAATGTCAATTAATCCAGGAGTGTTAGTTTTAAGAAACGTATCAATAGATAATACTATGGTGCATTTTAATTAAGAAATAAAAACAAATGTTTGATAATAAAATGATACATGTACAATTTTGTAGTAAGCATGGATTGAGAATAACCCCTATTAAAAAAATTATGTCGAATTTAAATAGGATAAAAGGGTATAACTGACTAATATAATAACAAATTCATGCAAAGTAAGAAAATTTAAACAAACTATAATATCAATAAAGTTACGGATACAATACTGGACAAGGAATAAAGATAATGGTATTACAAGAAGAAATTGTTCAGCTACCATCAACAAAATATTCTTTATGGATTGGTGAAATCTGCGGAGGATTTCGATGAACTGCATTAGAGTCACTATTGGCATCTGCACCTGAGTTGGATTTGGATGCGTACTGAGTTGTGGTCCCTGTTGGAGGTTGATCTGGATTATCCTGTTTGATTTGGGTGCGTACTACATTGGAATTACTGTTGGAGGTTGGTTTAAAGTATCCTATTTGATTTGGATGAACTGCATTGGAATCACTATCGAGGTAAACGCATCTATACCTGAGTTGGATTTGGATGTTTACAGCATTGGAATAACTATGGCAGATTTAAGTAAGGAGGAACCTGCAAAGCAATAAGTTGGAGAACTGGGATCTTTATTATTAGTAACAATGGCTGTTGTAAGAGCGTCACGTACCTGGCTTTTGCTGGACACCAGAATAGCCGACTGCGTGTGCTTCATTAGACGGGAACATCTGATCGGAGCACTCAAATGAAAGTAAACACAGGTATATGCAAAATACACATTAATAACTTTCAAAAGTGATCAAATAAGATAGTGATAAGAAGTACTTACCATTATCAATATTTAAAACGATATTAATTGTAAAAGAGTTCAGCTAACTTTTCAAATGGATAATTTGACTTTGACAGTTATAGAAATGTCATTTCATATATAATATTCATACCGTCAATTAACAATAAAAAATAATCATTTTAATAATTAATCACAATTAACACAATTACAATGATTAATAAATGCACATGGTTAATGATTTCATAAAGAAAGAATCTAAGCTGAGTTAAGAGCAAATGTTCTACCGGAGCTAGTATAAGAATAAACTCCATAGAAAATAATTTAATTGGGGGCATATTTTTACATAAATTAATCTAAAAAAAATTATCTATTGAAATACAAATAAAATATTAATATAGCATTTAAGAGCTATAACAGTATATTGAAACAAAGAGAAATACTTACGAGTGCATTCATATTTAATTAAGCTCATAATAACCATTACAACATAATTTTCGCGTTCAACTGACAACGCTGATTATCTGGTTCATCATAAAAGTCTTGTTTACACCATCGAAACTGTCTCCCTAACGTGGCTTACTCTGGTTTAGAAACGTCATGAATAGGGTTTATATATCAAAACACTTTTTCGAGTTTACTGACATAAATTATGACAATAATAATGTCTCACTGATTTTCGAATTGATAGTTATGAGTTTTAAATCGTCGGACAAGTTTCTAGCTCTAAAATAGGAGAAAAGTGTCTTACAACTACAATTTTACAATTGTTAGACATTTTTAGATCCACCGGCCGAAATTTCAAAGCGCCGTCGATTATTTTTATATAAAAGTACGATTATGTCGCGGCCTGGGTCTGAATTTTTCCGACATCAAGCCATTGATTCTGGATGGATTAAAATGCAGGGAAACGGCACGAATACTTCGACCTATCCGGCATGATAGTGAAGAGGCTCTATTAAATGATATTCGTGTGGACGAGTTGTCGCGAAGGCAAGAACGGTCGACGCCAACGGGCATTGCAAATCAAAATGCGAGGCAAATAATCAAATGCAATCGGTGTCAACAAAATGGGCATATAGCGAAGAATTGTTTTGTTAATAATTCTTCTGTAAAGACAAGGAGTGCTAAGGACGAGGTGATGTGTTACCGCTGCAATGCTAAAGGACATTACGCGAAGGATTGTGCAAAAAAACGGTTTACAGTTACAGACAAAGTGAAATGTTTTGCGTGCGGAGAAGACGGACACATCTCGCGTTTTTGTTCAAAATTAAAAGTTCGGGCGACGGATGCTGAAACGCAGCGGGATGTGCAGCACGTCGAGGCACAATTGCCTAATCTTAAATATTATAAGGACGCCAAGGTTAATGGAACCAAAATTCAGAGTTATGTCGATCTTGGCTCTCAGGTGTGCGCGATTCGGGACGATCTTGTGCCGAAATTAAAACTGATCTGTAACTGGGAGGACTGTAAGCAAATTACAGGTTATGGAGGCGCCACGACGCAGACTTTGGGGTCAGCGGAAGTGACAATTGAGGTGGATGGAGTGAGCGCTGACGTAAAAGTGCAAATCGTGCCACGGGAAGTGCAGAAAATTCCGCTGCTTATAGGACATCCATTTACTGAGCAAGAACATATCCAAATTGTGAAAACGGCGAACGAGTTGATTATAACCGAATGCAACTCACGAGAAAGACAACCGCTGAAGGTGGCTCTGTGGGCGAAGAACGCTTGTGTGATACCAGACAATTTTTTAGGGCATGTTGTAATACGGTCGGATGCTCCAGTGACCGATTTATGTGTTGAGGGTGGCATGCGTGAGATCGGAGGTCTTGTGCCACGATGTGTTGTCACCACTAATAGTGCGGGAGAAGCTGTGCTGCCTGTACTAAACATCAGCGGCGGCGACGTCATCATCGACGGGGGCCACAAGATAGCCCGGGGGGAACGTTGTGTTGAGGGCACTCGTAGACGCGAAGTCAACGAAATCCCTGTGGCTATGGAGGAAGTGAAGACGGACCTGATGGGAGCAGACGCTGAGAAGGTGCTACACCTCGTGGACGAGTGTCGAGATTTGGTGGCCAGAAACATGAAACAAATTGGCTGTACTAATCTGGCGCAAATGGACATAGATCTCACAGACGAAAGGCCCGTAGTTTATCGACCATATCGACTATCACATGGGGAGAGACAGCAGGTACGGGACATCATCGCCGAGCTGCAGGAGGCCGACATCGTGGAGGAATCAACGTCACCATTTGCCAGTCCAATTGCTAGTTCGGAAGAAATGCGGATCTGTTCGAATGTGCGTTGATTATCGAGGGCTCAACAAGAGGACGGTCAAACAACATTGGCCCTTGCCGAGGATTGACGATCAACTTGATCGATTAGGAGGCCAGCAGTACTACACTTCCCTGGATTTGAAGTGTGGGTACTATCAAATTCCAGTGGCAGAGGATTCGCGTGGTAAGACTGCTTTCATCACACCCGATGGAGCGTACTCCTTTAAACGAGTTTGTTTTGGGCTTGTCAATGCGCCTGCAGTATTCCAACGTTTAATTAATGTAGTATTAGGTAATTTAAGGTATGATACTGCATTAGCGTATTTGGATGATATAATTATTCCATCAAAAACTGTCGATGAGGGGTTGGTTAAGTTACGCGATGTGTTTGATAGGTTTAGGGACGCGAACTTGACATTAAATTTAGGAAAATGTAGTTTCTTTATGTACAAAATTGAATATTTAGGTTTTACTATTTCGAGTGCGGGCATTGAACCCGGAACTGTAAAGCTAAGGGCGGTCGCAAATTTTCCGGCACCGTCTAATGTACATGGCATTCGTTCGTTTTTGGGATTGGCCAGTTTCTTCAGGCGATTTATTAATGGGTTTGCCACAATTGCCAGGCCACTTAGCGACCTTTTAAGAAAAGGTGCTGTTTTTGTTTGGGGAGAAGCGCAACAGGGGGCTTTTGACGAAATTAAGGTTTTACTGCTAAGCAAACCGGTGCTTTGTATTTATGATCCGGAGGCTTATACAGAAGTTCACACAGATGCTTCTAGTATGGGGTTGGGGGCCGTGATTTTACAAAAACAAACGGACGGGACAATGAAACCGATTTCATTTTATAGTCGTAAAACTACAGCGGAGGAATCCATCTACAGTAGTTACGAATTGGAATGTTTAGCCATAGTTGCGGCACTTGAGAAATACCGCGTTTACCTTCTAGGTATTCCATTCGTAATTAAGACGGATTGCAACAGTTTAAAATTGCTAGCCAACAAGCGCGACATTAATCCACGTATTGGAAGATGGTTTCTCAAATTACTAGAATTTGATTACACGATAGAGTACCATACAGGGCAACAAAATCGGGTCGCGGATGCGTTAAGTAGGAATCCAGTTGAGGAAGCCAGGGATGAAGCTATTATAACGGGGTTACCTGTGTTGGGAATTAAAATAACCACTGATTGGGTGGCCGCCTTGCAACGAACGTGTTCCGAAGTTAAGGCCGTATGTACCAAATTGGAGCAGGGTGATAAGACTACCCATGAAAAATTTGTACTTTGCCATGGGAGAGTTTATAAAACGAAAGGGGGTATCTGGCGTTTATATGTACCAATAGAGCTGAGATACGAAATCGTAAGCGAAGCGCATAGGGAATTAATGCATTTAGGGATTGATAAAACACTAGCCCGTGTTAAGGAATGTTATTATTTTCCTAAAATGAGAGAATTTGTCACCAAATATGTAAATAGGTGTATTAACTGTTTATTCTTTAAAACGCCTCGGGGCAAGCAATTGGGATTATTGCACCCTCTCGAAAAGGGAAAGTGTGCCTTCCAGGTCGTTCACTTGGATTATCTCGGTCCTTTTCCAACGTCACTTAGAGGTAATAAACATTTGGCTGCTTTAATTGATGGGTACAGCAAGTATGTAGTATTAAAAGCGGTGCCAGATGTAGGTGCTGAATCTACAATAGATGTTTTAAAAGAGTTTATAATGCATTACGGTAAAATGGATAAACTAGTTACGGACAGGGGAACGGGACTAGTGGCCGAAATAGTTGAGGACTTTTGCGCAAATTATAACATACACCATACGCGAATATCAACGGCCAGTCCAAGGGCTAATGGACAGATAGAACGGGTTAACGATATGTTAACAACATGCATCGGGATGAGTACTGAAAGCATAGAGGGTTCGGATTGGGATAGCAAAATTTTTGAGATACAGTGGGCACTTAATAATTCGGTCCACAGTGTTACCAAAAGAACTCCATTCAGTATTGTTTATTCTACTCAGAGGGATGGATTTAGCAGCAGTCTATTGACTCGCGAGATAAGGGAGCTTAATGAGCAACACGGTAATGTTGAAATCTTACCGCCGGTAGAAGAGTTGTTAGAGCGAAATCGGGTTAAAATGGCTAATCAATTTAACAAGGGCAGGCGGGAAGCTCCAGTATATAACGCTGGGGACATTGTATTAATTCGAGCGGAACCTCCAGCAACTGGTCAGAGTCGAAAGGGTAAACCGAAATATCGGGGCCCCTAAGAGGTAATCAAACTCGTAGGTAACGACAGGTATCTAATACAAGATATTGAGGGCGAACAACAGAGCGGCAGGTTTTATAAAGGGATTATTGCAGTAGATAGGCTAAAACTTGTGAGTGCCAATGCAGTACCAGAAATTTAAAGCCGCGTAGTAGTCTAAGAATTTTAGATTAGTCTGTATTTTGCTAGAAGTAGGTAGATTTTAGGAAATATTGTATATATTTATGTTTTTCGCTAAAAGAAGGAAAGTGAAGTGAAGTGAAAGTGAAGGGGGTAGATGTTCTGAGGAACTTATTCGAACATGCATCCCATAGTGATGCATTATTTTGTGTTTGATTTTTGTACCTTTTGTAAATGTTTTGTTTTTCATAATATTGTTTGTGCTAATTCGATGATAATTTGTTTGTATTTAGTAGTTGTAGGTTAATGGCATGTGACTTAGCGTTTTAAGTTGTTGTTTTTACATGGTGTACATTTGTTAGTGGGACGAATGTGGAAATAGGTATTTCGGGGACGAAAATACGTCAGGAAAGGCCGAGCTGTTAGACATTTTTAGATCCACCGGCCGAAATTTCAAATTTTGCAGGTTTGAGATATTTAACGTGTGTACTTCCACTCCCACATCCGGTCCTCGCTATTGAGTCTTAGAAAGTTAGAATTTCGGCAAACAGCAAAATTTATCGGGGGGCGGAGTACTAATTAGTTTCGAACTGACAACGCCTGGGAATAGCCGTTGGAAATACAGAAATATCCAAATGGCATGATTGGTTGGATATTCAAAAATTAGGGTATGCGATTGGTAGTTTTGAATGTGAGAGAGGAAATGGACAGTTTTAGCTATGTGAAATTGTGAATGTTTGAAAATATGAGTTAGTCTTAAGCAACATTTCAACCTGTACATACGTTACTATTTTAAATTATATATATTTTATTAGCAAGTTGTGTTTTATTCCTGACGACAGTAATCTGAAGTGAGATTATTGTAACACAATATAAACAATATATCACATTAGGCCAGTGACCTGTTTAGTACCACAAGCTTGTGATTCTATGAGCTTTAACAACATTTTGTTATTTTTATAATACGTTTTTCTTGTCTATAGTTTTATTTTCAATCACAAAACTGGTAAGTATAGCAACATCAAACATACTGCTCAAGTCCTGGGCTTGTACTTCAAACATGAAAAACGGTAGCACCTATATAACTAAACTTGGCCTTTAAAGGCGCAAATGCACTAGTTGATGTTGAAATCTCTCGAAAAATACAAAACTCGAGGCACGCAAGAGCTAACAGACCATCTCCTTTAACAGCATCGTAAAGTTGAGAAGGAAGTCGGTCGTGCCATTGATGTTTTCAATTAGGATTCAGCAAACAAAGCATAATTTTATGAATCGGCGATAAATCAGCAGTTATTAGCATGTTGGCTGTATGTAAAAGACTAGCGATTTGCAGACTGCTAATAACTAAATAAGGACCATTTTGCGTGCGGCGTTTCCCTCAATATCAAACTACTGTGGCAGTTGACACAATTTTTATGCATTAATTTACCTTTCAGTGTTAGCACGCGGTAGCAATAGGTAATTTTTCCCTTCCACACTTTCCGGTGATTTTAAAACAAAATAAATTGAAATTAACGCATGACTTAAATTCAGATTATTAACTACGGCGAATGTTTGTCTAAGAAAAAGTAACTTACTCGTCTTGCTATCGATTATGCTTACTTTTTAATGAATTGAACAGAAGCCAACTAATCTAGAATGCAAACCGATAAGATGGGGAGTAAAGAACAAGTTTCAAGTTCGGTAAGAACCTGTGGGATGCTGTAGTGATTACTAGTAAGGTTCACCGATACACTTGGTATCGGTCGAGAGAAACGCCTGTTTCCAAGCTAATTTATAAACAAGATTCTATACTTTTGCAAAGATGTAACTTCATAGTTGCAAAATTGAGTCAGTTCACACCAATGGGGTGGGTGATAGGTCTCTGCAAACATGAAAATGTGTTGTTTTCGAAACATGGGAAGGACAACGTTTCTCCAGCTACATTCTCCCCGATTGATACTGTAAGTAAAACGATAATTACTGATAGCATTCTTTTCTTGCACGCAATGAGTGGTTGCTATACAACGCCAGCATTGTTCTATCAAGGGAAACTGAAGTTCCTTCATACTCTGACCAAGAACTATAATTTTGCTGACATTATCAAAGTATTCGAAAACTCCCACGCTGGTCAGGAGATGGTTGCTAATGGTGGTGAACGTTCTCTGGTTTCACTATACAGTGGGAAGAAGGTGCCTTCACTCAACCACTTGTTTACTACGTACATCAAATTTGCCATCCACCACAAGGCAAACATTTCTGCACTACCATCATCTGCAGCTGCAGCACGGCAACACACATTAAGAGTCTACTATCAGGTCCAGCGATGGCTAGGTGTTGAAAAAGATCCAGAAGAATGCATGGGTATGAAAAAGAATGAAAACAGGCCTTGCACCTGTGACAACCTTGATACCGTCTGCTCCCCCAAATTTATTTAAGCTTGTTTAGTGCAAATCTACTAAAAACTGTCAAAAAACTTGTGGCTGCAAGAAGACAAGGTTAAAGTGCTCTAACTTAGGCCTCAACTGCGAGGACAGTTGTGATAATATGCCAGTCGTACGACTGGACAACGAGCTGGAGCTGGATTTTCAAGTCACTGAACCTGTCGACCCAATGGAAGAGGACCAGGACATTCCACAAGGTATAAGACTATACTTATCATTAACAAAAAAGGGCTCTGGACGTATATAACAAATAAAAATAAATAAATATAATATACAGTATTGATAGTAATAAAAACACCCAGTAATTCCATTTGTCTCTTTCTATGTTGTAGATGTCTGTGAACAGCCGGGGTCTTCAAAGAAAAGGATGCGTCGGTGAAGATGGGGTCCACCTGCTTCCAAAAATGTGCTTTTTCCTTTCTTTACTATTTTATTTCGTTTATTTACATTACTTTTTACTACATTATTTTTTTTTATTAATTAACTTTGCTTGTTTCAATTATAATGTACAGTGATTCAACAGCCGTCATATTTACTACCTAATTTCGCTGGGCTATCGCGGCTGCACCGTTGATCGAAGAAAAAGAAATACACACATGTAAAAACTAGAAAATGTTATTCTCTTTTATTTCATATACTTATAATAAAAATTTACGAAAAACGGATAGTTTTCGAGTTATTTAAAAAAAGACCTTAAGAATCCCGTTTTTACACTGTTTTTATTTAAAAAACGTGTTTCCGGTCAATATTCGTGTTGATAAACCTGATATTCGCGTACTGCTACCCAAAAAGCATATAGGAACCAAATATTAAAACTCCGCCAAAACTTTCCTCTATTTTCTACTATGTGACTCGGCTAAAAAGCTTTTCCGCCTGCGACATATGCTACTGTTACAATAAGTGTTGCATATTGCATTATATGCGGCGTGATTTGCAAATTGTTGAAAACTTCCGTTTGTCGGTTGCTGAAAGGTGGTTATGAAATACGGCAATTCTAACTATGAGCTTTCTCGAACCAAGAAATTATTTGGCACCAAGTAGCCATTGATCTTTATTCATCGTGAGCAGAATTCTGAAATGTTCTCGGAGCTTAAACTCAAAAACGCCGTATGCTGGCAGACGAGGCAGATTCATCTGGTAAACTCGCTTTCGCTGTTTAAAGCAAGTTCCCAATTCTTTGGTTTCATTTGGCCTTTTATCTTTTGATGAACTTTTCGATTAAAGCACTCCCAAAACGCTACTCAAGCTCCGCTTGTATGTCAATTTGGTTGCGTGTCTCAATGCCCTAGATTAGTTTCATCATAGAGGGTGTTTTGGCCCCGTAAACCTCCATATGAGGCGTTTAAAAAATTCTGAGCGGCAATTGGTTCCAGCGAAGGATTTTCCGGAGCTTACATTCGAAGCCGTGTGATTCAGGAGTGTCCAATTGGCTCTCCGTTCTGTTTTTTGAGCCATCTAAAGCGGTTACCATTTTCCCCAGTACGACATCCCGCCGAAGCAGTTATATTGGGTTAAATTGATTGACTGAGTTATGTTTACCTTCACTTTGCGTTCTCATCGGTGATGTTCTGTATTCTATCCTTGAATAGCACGTTGCTGAGATTATGTTTTACTTAAGTTAATTGAACTATTTTAGAAGTGAACAGCTGATTGAATAAACGCCTTAATGACGCCTTCCTAAGTTCCTGAGTTACCGGCAGGGCTAGTGTTAGCCAGCAAATCAAAGCCCAGTACTTTACGGCTTAATAAAACTGGTACCTGTTAAGACACCTTCGGTTAATAAATGTTAGTTGTTAGGGGGACGTGTAAGAGTTTTTCGCTCAGTAAATGTAACAATTTATTCAAAATTTACCCGACTTCCTCTAACATGGTGTCATTGCCGTGCATGATAATTTTATCGGGATTTTGGTCACTCAGCAGCGATATTCAGATTGCTCTTTGAGGAGCGGAAGTTATTTGTTATATTTATATGAACGAGTGGGAAGCTTTGTGCAAGATCTGTGATATTTAACATTATTTGTATTATTTAAATTGATTGTGATATATGCTATTTAGTTAATTGTTTCCGAGAAGTTTTTGATGCCAGTAATTACAAGTTGTTGTTACTTCGACACGAAGTGTACGTAGTATTGAAATTTCCTCATATCGAAAACCACTGTGAGTCAAATATGAAATTTGTGTCAACCGACTAATGAACCCACTGTACCAAATCTCCGTCTCGGCTGTGCGAATCTTTTGGTGAAGACCCAAGCCCACAAGAACCCCTCGTCCGTATGGGGGGGGGGGGTGCTGCCTAAACGTGCTGTGCGGTGTACGTATGTTAGTATGTGTATACGATTCAGGTCGCCAGGAACCTTCCTGAAGTCTTGGATCGTTTTCGTACGATAGGTCCTCCGAAAATGAAAGCAACATCAACTTTTGAGGTATGGTCGAAGGCATTTTTTTTTGTTTTTTTTATAAATAACCAGTTCGTAACATTTTATTGTACTAGCGAAAATGAGTGAAGCTGAGTGTCGAAGTATTCTTGGAAAGCACCGAAAGGCGCTTTTCTTGGGTGAGGGGTACCGTATATTTTATATCCCATTTATCGTTATTCTCATTCCAATTTAAATTACAATTACATGATCCCTAATAAACAAACGAGGGAATAAGGTAACGTATGATATGCAACAAGCTATGAGACAGGCATGGCAACAGTTTGGAAGGAAGATAGTGAAACATTTGAACAACAACCAAACGTTTTTCTATGTATTAATTAGGAGTTTTGGAAAGGATAATAAATGCTGTTTCGACCAGGTACTAGGTAATAATGGGAAATTATTAACGGAGTCGAAGAAATTAATGAAGAGGTATAGGGGTAACTTTAAGAACTTTTGAATTTTGAAGAAGACAGGGCAGTAGAGCAGCTATTCGAAAATTATAGAGATTATATGTTGTGTGTGGCTCACAAATTATATGAATTTTAGATACAAGGGGAGTACTAAAATAATAGACGAAGCTTAACATGGATTTAGGCGGTAGCGTATAATAAGTAATTGTACTTGTGTTTCTTGGATATAAAGTCAAAGCATTTGATAGTGCTGAGAAAGCTAATATAGCACACATTCAAGAAAAAGGGAGTTAATCAAGAACTTATCCAGGTAAGTTACGGTTTATATCACAAACTAGCAGTCCAGTGATACAAATGTCTCATTTAACGCGCCTTCAAACCTCGATCGGTTAGGCAACCACCCAGACCTGGAAGGTGTCAAAGTGGTTGCCTAACCGATCGAGGATTTAAGGCGCAGAGGGTCGCAGCTACGTTTGGCGGCCGAAACAGTTTTTATTTAATACGCGTTCTATTTGAAAAACGGTCTTTTTGTGATTTCTCGAAAACCGGAAGTGTCACGTGACTGAAATTCGGTTCCTGACCTGACATGACCATTCCAAACATATAACTTTAATAACTTTTTTCTCTATCTCTTACGGTTTGGCTGCTGAAACAGCGTCCCGGACAAAACAGCGTCCCGGACAAAACAGCGTCCCAGACAGACACGTCTATTAGATAAAGGATGCGGAAACTAGGAAAAACCGATAAATAATCAAAAATCTAAGGAATTCGACTCAGGGAACGGCACATTAATGAATGAAGCTATTAACGAGTGTAACCATCTGTCAACAAAATTGTGCGTGCACCTCCAAACTGACCTCAATCTATGAAATAGGACCTTACAAAAATGAAGCATGAAAATAAGTTCAAAGAAACCAAAGCCACAGTAATAGGGTGAGATCGAGAAATAGTTAGGATACAACTGGAAGGGGAATGCATAGAACAAGTCAAAAGATATGTAGTATGCTATATTAGTAACGATTTAAAATTGAAGTTGCAATAAATCGTAATATTAGTGCTGCTGAAAAATCATGACGTGCTTATACTAAAGCTTTATTAATAAAAGAGAAGTGACAAAGGAAACTAAAAGGAAAGGGTATAGAGCGACAGTTGTGTAAATTCTAGTATACAAGACGTCGTGGGTGCTTTTTGCTAGGCGAAAAGTGCACTTCAGGCGTGCGAAATAAAATGTTTGCTAACATTTGAAGGAGCGGCACATAAAAACAAGATACATAATGACATGTAAAATAGGATTCGGAACACAATTTCAGGATTGATATTAAGATTCGTTTTGTTGGTAAATTTCGTCTTTGAGCACATTTGCCGATTTGTCCTTATGTATTTTGCATCCCTTTTTAGATTGTTTTTTGTAAGTTAATACCAGCATATTCCTCTATTTGGGTACTGCACACGGATTGCTAAACCGATTTAAACCTGAAGTAGGTTTTCTCTAAGACACTAATTGCACCTTATCCCCTCAAGACTCTTTCTTCACTTTTCTTCTTCTTACTTTCCGTCCGTCCATCCGTCTGTGCTGTTGGCAGTATAGCTCAAAATCTATTAGTCGGAGGAAGACGATATTTTGCAGACATATTATACCGGGTGGTTGGTCATACCTCTGAACATAGGCAATTTACATGGCTTATCACGGTTATGTATATTACTGCTCACCATTTTTATGGAAAAATATGGTAGTGGTACTAAATTAAAGAGAATAATTTTCTGCGTCGTTTAGTATTAAAAACTTATTGGATAATGTTAGTTGTGCATAAAAATATTAATTTTAAAATTTAGATATTTGCAAATATGGGTGGCCGCGCTTGTTAAAAACAAAAGCTGTCTGTTGACAACTCAGATAATTGTGTCGCTTAAATGGATGCAATTTACTCTAACGAGGAAAGGGTGTTCATTATTAAAACTTTTTGTGCTTCTTAAGTATTTTTAATACGGATTCATGATTAACATTGCATTCACGAGCTACTGAGCTTGCACTTAGATTTGGCTTTAGTTGTATTAATGCCAGAACCCTTTCCTCTACATCATCATTTCGACTTTCTCGATTACCTACAATATTATACATTTAAATAGTATCATTGAACACATACACTGTATGAACTTAATTATTTGCCTTTGCTTTCTTTAGGTGCTATACTTCCCGTCATATCGAATCTCTGCACATAACTTTTTGTATTGTCGCAATTGTGCTATCTGGGGCTATCTTGATATTGTATCGAGAATAAGTCCCTAACTTTGCGTAAACTATTGCCAGCATAAAAAGTTTTAATAGTGAACACCTTTTCCTCGTTAGAGTAAATTGCATTCATTTTAAGCCATGCAAATTGCCTATGTTCAGATGTATGACCAACCACCCGGTATATCTCCCTCGCATGAAACCGGTACAATTTCATACAAATATATACAGGGTGAGCACCTTAAAAAATAAAATTTTGTTTATTTTTGAAATTGTGAAATAAAAGGAAGTAATCACTTTCACATAGGTCAGGCTTTACATTTGCCGAAAATAAGACTCAACCGATAAAGGATAATGTCACAAAAGAGTAAACATGTTTCACCCATTACACCGCGCTCTTCATGAGACGCGCGCCAGACTTTTCCCGAAGAGCCGCGGTAGCGCAGATGGAATTCCGCCGGACTTACATCCTCTGCGGAACCTCGGCCAGGATCGATCATTCTGCAGAGCCGCAGATGCGGCGGGTTCAAACCCCAGCGGGATACATTTTTTTTAATTTGAAAATGTATTTAATTTATTAGAAACGCGAAGATATTTGTACCCCTAACTTAATTTGATTTTTAAAATGATTTAGTGTCACGAGGTCGACGAGGGAAGTTCTGCGTAAAGCCCTTTACAGATTGTTTTGGCTTTGATTTCGTTTTCGTAGTCTATTCGTGTTGCCTACGCTGCTACGCAATATGTAGCACCTCTTCCAGATTGAACCTACTTTTCCTGATCTAAGACAGGTTTATCAGATGAGCTCCAACGTTGCTTTACTTTACGTATTTTTTTTCCGCAACTTCTTTCTACCTGCGTATCTTTTCTTTAACTATTACAGCTTTAAAATTTTATCTGGGTACAATGAACTGCCCTCTTATATGTTAGACATTTACTGGAAATAAATACCAAGCTAATTGCGCCGTATGCATAGGTTTCTTTCCTGCATCTGATTAATATACTTTTGAGATCTTTCTCTTCAATATAAATAGTGATTACCGGATTACCCAGGCATTCGCCAACTTAGGTTGTTTACGAGTTGTCTAACAATAAAATTGGTAACGTTCTAATTCTTTTCCACAATTTAGTATTACGCCATCCCTTCTCTGGAGTAGAACAACTGGCCCGTTCAACACTGATGGATATGGACTATTTTAGGTATTCACAGTTGGCTATCCTGCTTATATGGAAGGAATGCGATATTAATATTAGTTTTATACCGTTTTGAACATTCAGCAGTCATCGTTCAAAATATGCGATTCATATCTAATTCGATTTTGGCTGCCTGTGATGGTGTGGAAGCTTCACCATAAGAAGCCTCCTAGGTGACGGAAAATGTATGTTGTGCTCAGCTTTTAAATTTGAACCTTTCTTATTTCTGAACATCTGAAAAGACTTAGTTGACTTCAAAGTACGCCTTGCAGCTGTGACCGCAACAAGGGGTTCTACCTGCCTGTTAACAGCAAAGCAAAACCCAACATTGATAGACTGATAGAGAGCGCTGAAGATATTGCTGCACTACAAACCGAGATATGCCCCAAAACTTTTTCCACAATGATAACCTACGTATAAAAACATACATAATTTGGGGAAAATTTACACGTAAAAAATCTTATGCAAGTGCATTGTAAATTAGCGGCGGATTACACATGCAACAAACACTAATAAAAACATAAATCAGACTTTGTTGAAATGTGTTACGGTATAATCTTAATGAATCGACATTGCATGTATTCAACGTCAAAGAGCGGGTTGGGTTAGGGTTAGAAGGGTTTGCCGGTTTCCTAAAAGACAGATCTAAAAGTGTCTCGAAGCAGATGCTCGGCTTCTGTTACCCTCAACTAGCTTAATCGGGAAGGCGTGGTTCGACAAACTTAACGAAACCGACAGGGGTTATCCTATTCTAATCCCTAACAATTCAATTCATAAATGTGGAAAATGCTCGGAGCGCCACTTGTTTTTAAACAGAGAATTGCTAACGCAGCGAAAACAAAAAATACCACGTAGCTATGAAGAAGTCCTCCAGGTTGCTTTACACCACTCCAGCGTCACTCGTCAGCTGCACCGACGCCGGATGCAAACGTAGGGTGGCCACAAAAATCGAAGTCACTTACCTTCGATGGCCACCGCTCTGGAAGCTAATAACAAAATACAAAACACCCCTGATCTTAAGGGCTTACGCGTTCTATCGCATGCTCTGGTCTTTACATGAAATTACATTCGGCTAAAGCCGTCTTTAGACTCAATAGGTTCACACATTTAAATCAAACCAATAATTAATTTAGCCAATAATGAAATTTAATGATCTAAATTTTAGTACATCAAGCTAAAAGTCGGTTATCAAAAAGATGACACCCTAGCTGAGGACAAAAGGGGATCCCACGCAAGAACTAACTTAGTCTAAACAGAGTTACAAAGAATAAACAACTAAAATATTGGCAGGAGTAAAGCTTCCGCCTTCAATAATCAACTGACATAATTAAAATACAAAGACGTACGCAATGTTCATAACTCCGCACACTGCGCAATAAACAAATGATAATAACACACCCGGCACTGGATAAGCGTAACAGAAATAGTTAACAATGTACAAATTTACCTTAGCCCAGGCATGGTAGTCTATTGGAAGTCCAAGCCTCGGTGATGCTTCAAAGGACGCTGGGGAGTGGTGATTGCTTCCTGCAGTGTAGAACAAGGTAGACCCAAGGGTTGTGGAACGGTAGACAGCGGTCCAAAAGAGGGCAGAGGAAATTCACAATGAATGCGTTCGTCCCCCCCCCCGGGAACGAAAGAAAACTCGAGATCGGCTGAACGTAGCAAAATTTGCAAAAAGCAGACGTTTCCCCACTCACTATGGGAAAACTACGTGGGCTTTATAGGGCGTCTTGTACTAGATGTGCAACCATGTGCAAAATAACTCCGTTCTCGACTCTGGGGTTGAGTTAAACAAACATTAAGACGCCGCCCAAAAAAAAATACGTCCGCCGAACACACAACGTCCCGCGGGAGGGCTCGTTGCTAAGATCACCTGTTAACTTCGAAGGTTTTAGCAACACTCCCGAATTTTAATTCGAGCGTGAAGAACGCGACCTCCGCACCCCCATCGTCGTCATGCAATCGACTCTCTCTTACTACCGGTTAACGGGGATCTCCCCTTTCAGGATTGCATCATTTCTTACAGCATTGTGAAACAACAGAAATGCCACCGCGTAAGCTCAATTAAGCAAGCGGGGCCTCGAACATTCGAGAAAAGGTTTTTGTTAAGGCAGGGCCGGCTCTGTGAAAGACAGTAACTCGACCAAGGTTTTCAAATCTAACAGGAAATGAAATACTATTACAAATGCAGTTTCAATTTTCGCCAAAATACGAGAACCCAGGCAAGTCACAGATTACGGGCGTCCGACAAAATCATATCCGGACTTGCTGAATCACTGGTCGCCAAAGTTAAATGGTCAAGGCGGGCTCGTAAATAATACGGCTCCTGGCTCGAAAACGAAAGCAAGACGAATTTTTATTTATTGTTGCAGTAATGTTTTTTGCATATTGAATCAGCCAATATAAATCAGTACGAGCATCTTCAAAATTAGAGAAACAGATGCTTATAGTAAAAATCAGGATGTACATGAAGTAAAGTTGCAAAAGTGAAGTAACTAAAAATGGGCCAGTACTGATACTTTTACGTAGAATATGATCAACTTAAGATTTAGCAACATTTTTGCTGCTATGGATTTTAAACAATGTCACTCTTTTATCAAAACTGGGGAGAATATATGTAGAATGAAGCATACTAAACATAAAAGTTCAACTTTGTATGAACTCCTAAGACCAGAGTCGCAGAAAATGGCTTTATCGATACATATTTTCCTGTGAACGTTAGATTGTTCAGAGTTCTGCACATTACATTCATTGCCAAATCAGTTTGACAAGCAGCTGATAATACGAATGGTAACCTATCTCGTTAAGATTCAGGATTGCCAAAGCCTAATGTTTTTACGATAATCTCTAAAATGTCTTTGAGACGTACTATCATTCATATTATAGCAATGTACGTTATGGGTGCTATTCCAGGCAATTTTATATTTTGTTCTTTTTTACAAGAATTATTTAGCCCTAACTTCTAAAGGCTTCGATATTTTATCTATATACAATTAATTTATTAAAGATAGTGATTATGGTAATACATTTTCCTCTTGTTTAAGCTTTCCCTATTAGAGCAAATAGGTTTGGGTTTTTTGAAAATGTTTGACGCGCAAAGAAGTAAAGAAAGGGGTTAGTATTTTCGTTTAGTTGATGTGACGTTAATGCTAATGCGAGCAAATGCACTTTAGATTAATAGTTTAGTTTTAGTAATTGACTAGCAAGCGTTACAGGTAGCTTATTTTTAAATTCTCATCTGAAATAGTCAAGCTCAAATAGTTTGTATTTATGATGTGATGGTACCCTTCCAAAATGTAAAACTTTACCGTACTGACATTTTACAAATGCTAACAGGGAATATTGCCAAATGAGAATCTCTGTGACATACAAAAGGTGTTGCCGAAATGGGAATACAAGTACGTACTAAGTAAACATGCAGGAGATAATTTAACTACAGATCCACATATTCATGCTGGAACTATTTTCAAATGGAAAATTAATGGTCGCGATTGCAACTCCATCTCAAAGAGTGTTAAATAAAAATGTAAATATTCCACCCTTTGGAAAAGTTGTTAAACCACATTTTCTTGTTATTCTACTTCAAAGCAAAAACAGTACACATGACTGCATAGTAGTTGGTTGAATACTGCAACTGTACACATACTGTATGCCTGCTTTACAATTTTTATATTCAATATATTTCAATTTCAGATAGTTTTATATATACATATTTAACCATATATTCTAATAAACAATGGACTTATATTATTGATGGGTAATAATAAAATACAAATAAAAGTTTTATGGCCAACACATAGTAAATAGTGAAATCTGAATTCTTGTGCAATTTTATTAGCCACGTAGAAATCCGGCCATTAAAACCTTTATTTAAATGCCATCATTCGGAGAACAACCTTTATTTGTTGATTAGTTACTTAGCTGGATATTATTACTTTTTTGTAAATTTAATTGTAAATTCATTATTACATCGACTAACTCTGGGAACACGATAAACTCACACCCACAAGGTTGGGTCTCTACAAAAATTTGTCCTGTGACAGCTGAGCTAATTAGTATTAGTTTAAATGCAAATATATTCGATTTCAATATAACCACAAAATAACTCATGTACCTTTGCTTATATAAAAACCTTCGCAAACAAGATGATACAAACATAATCGAATTTAATATTCCATAATCAGTTACGAAAAAAGTCTCTTTATTGAGCATATAATTAAAGCAAACTTTCTACATTCTCTGGCAACGATAGCTGCCAATTGCAGCCACCTGGATCACCTCGTCGCGGTAAGCAGGCTATCTGAATCCAAACAAAGCAAGCCGCACCAGAGCCCCTGCGGCTACTGCAACTCTCTGTCTAGTGGAATCAATCTGCTTCATACGACCTCCTCCGAAGTCACCAACAATGAGTTGCAACCCCGAGACGACCTCAAGCTCATACGACAGCAACAAATCCTCCTCTTGATTTCTGAATTATATGATTTTAATAAATATCACATTTTGACAATTCAAACGAAACATCTTTTCCGATCAGAATACTAGTCCAAATAACACATGTTTTACATCAGCATGAATCAATACCTTTCCAGTTTGGTCTCATGTTTCATTATGTGTCTTCTGGAAATACTTACATTCGATTTTGAGAAAATGTTTTACCCTCATAACGTATTGCAATTCCATACTAAATTTCACATTTCTTAATAATGTTTATACATATTTGAAATGTCGTAGAGTCAGAGATTTACGTTAATGAATTTGAGTACGAAGTAGATTGAATTTTATTTATTAAAATTGCTTATTGTCAAAATAACTTTCTTTATATTAAAACTTATCTCCATGTGAGTAAACGGCAAATTAATTTAATCTTTTATTTACAAATAGTAATTGTTATGTGCTGTTTACATTTTTATTTCACACTAGCTCGATTATTGAAATTTAAACATGAATTGTTTTATCCAGGTGGGACCTTGCATTCAATTATGTTTTAATACATTCATTTAATGAAATCTCATTCTGTTCTATATTATTGCCGGTAAAGTACATTTCAGACGGGGTCGGTAGCTCAGTGGTAAGCATCTTGACTACTGATCTAAGGGTCGCGAGTTCGATTCCCGGTCCCGGTGAGGTTTTCAAAAATAAAAAAATGCAGATGAAAGCTTCTACAGAATGCCATCATTCGGAAGTGATGTAAAGCCGTGGGTCCCATGTTACTACGATGTGTAGCATGTAAAAGATCCCTTGCTAGGGTTGGAACTACTTAGTCTCGGCAAAATTCTAAGTAGGACTTCGACCATATGACCCAAGCAGTCAGTGTCTAAGGTACCTGGTACTCTGCATGCCTAGACCTTGTCCATTAACAAACAAACAAACAAACAAAGTACATTTCATGAGTGACAGTTGTGGAATATTGTGGCACTAGCTTCACTTATTATCCAAACGAACAGCACCTCGTGAAGAAAATATCTCAATTTCTGATGTAAATATTTCTCGCTTAGTATTAAATACGACCATGTTAATAATGCTTTCGAGAAGGATTTCGATTTGATTTTAACTTATATAAATGTTTTGATTTTTGATGATCTACTCAGTAGCTGGTTGGAGACCTCGAAACACCTTGGTCTGTTTTTATTGCATTTTTACACCATAAATTAACACAATTCAATGATTTTATTAGTTTTAGGACTAGAAATCCCAAAAATTTTTCTTATTCTTCAATACGATTTCGTTTCAATTTTTACATACACACAACTTCTTCTTAAAATTCTTAATTATAATAAATCTTTAAGTTAGTGTAATTTCTGACGTGACAAGTTAAATATATTTTTTCTATAGCACATGTTAAAGTGTGCTTTTATCAACTCAAAACAAATGGTCAAGTTTTACTTAAACAGCAAGGGTAGATAAAGTAGCACTTTAACATCAAGGATAGATAAAGTAGTTTAATTTTCTAACTTTTGTTAAAATTAAATATGATAGCTTCGTATTATCGTAGCAACCCAATCTAGCTACTGACAATTTGAAATGTGATTGACTGTCATTATTTTCTCTTGAAATTGTTAAAGTTCTTGCTATAGAAAAAAATATTGTATTATACACGACGATCAAGTTATTTCTATCCACTCTTGAATCATTAACGTCTCGACTTCGTCTCGACGTTAAACGATTCACTCGTGGATAAAATTTAACTTTATCGTCTTGTATAATAATAGTAATTTATTATACAAGACGATAAAGTTAAATTTTATCCACGAGTGAATCGTTTAACGTCGAGACGAAGTCGAGACGTTAATGATTCAAGAGTGGATAGAAATAACTTTATCGTCGTGTATAATACAATATTTTTTTCTATAGCAAGAACTTTAACAATTTCAAAAGAAAATAATGACAGTCAATCACATTTCAAAATGTCAGTAGCTAGATTGGGTTGCTACGATAATACGAAGCTGTCATATTTAATTTAAACAAAAGTTAGAAAATTAAATTACTTTATCTATCCTTGATGTTAAAGTGCTACTTTATCTACCCTTGCTGTTAAAGTAAAACTTGACCTTTTGTTTTGAGTTGATAAAAGCACACTTTAACATGTGCTATAGAAAAAATTACTATTATTGTATTGCAATATCTATAAAATGCTTTTCATTGTGCTAAATTATATTCAACATCTTGCCACAACCGTACTTTCATAATTACCGTAAGCATTCAAAATCTTCTTGTTCTTACAGGTTGTATCGCTACTTGTTCAAGACATTGTTGTTTCGTCAAGTTACCCAGCTACAACACGCGAACGAACGGGAAATAACATGGCTGAAATAACGCTTTCTGATAGAGATAATTGAAATTCTGTGTAAATCGACTATGACTCTAATTGCAACATAACATTTACGCCAATGTATTTTCTAACCTACGAATTATAAAATGAAACCTGCCCCGAACCTTTAATAGCTCCTACATTTTTTTATATGTGATGAAGTCATCAAGTGCAGATGCAGAAGCACAGAAACATTTGGTTTCGTTAAATTTGGAAAACTAAAAAATACGGATACAGATCGAGTAGGTGATAATTTTAAAATAATAATTAATTTGTGACTTTCTTACACGATTTTCATTTTTTCTAGCTTTAAAATAATGTTTCAAACAAATTTTTATCTGAACGTTTTTCCTAGATAAAATGAGGAATCATTTCTCAAGTTGTTCATATTAAAGCTTCCAAAAAGTAAACTGCCTCAAAGACAAAAATGGCATAAAAAAGTTAAAATTTTATCAAATTTCCTAGCAAGCCACTCTACTTGCATCTCAAATAAAAGTAACAAAATCTCCGCTCAGTTCCGCAAGCAAAGCGGTGCTTTGAAATGGCCGTTTCGAGAATTTTCGTATACAGCAGTGGAGATAATTTCGCTATCTGCAACAGCCTGTTACGTTAGCATTCTGCGCAAACCACGGCCAGCTCGAGCTGCAGATTATGACGCATAATCTGTCCAGTTGGGTTCAGCGTCATTTCTCGGCTGTTATTATTCGGGCGTCCTGAAGCTTGACCTGTAATAGATAAGCTTGTAAATGGGATTTCCGGGTCCTGCAAGAACGGCTGCTACATTGAATGAGAAATGCTTCTCCGCTTGGATTTTTGCGAAAATTGAGAATTTGCCTGCAGTCAGTACACGTTTGATTGGTCAATTTTATTTATTTCTTTTGCAATTTAATAGAAATATTACTTTAAAAATTTTTATTTTAAATTTTAATGGACTATTTGCCCTTCTCACTGTTTGAGAATGATGCAACTGCAACTACTTAAAAAAATAGATTTAAAGAAAATGCTACCAGATTTGGCAAATCTCTTAATTCTTGAAGTGACCAAATTTTTTCATCATTTTATAATTTAAATGGATAATTTAGACACACCATATTTTCAGTGACCGATTTTCATGCAAAAATAAGAAAAATTAAGTGTGTTTTAAATAAATCGCACCTTTAGGTGATTATGTCATGGTCCAATGAAAAATACGGTAGGGTATGGGGTTATGAATCAAATAATTCGTTCAGACTTAGCTGACAAAATGTCCTCTCCGTAATATCCGCTAGCTTAGAGGAATTATTTTGACGATATCTCATTATCATGTAGGTAATGTACCATGTTTGATTGTTAAGTGCTACATAAAATGTCTACCAGTTTGTTATGAATTTGTTTTTAGATAATTCGGTATAACACAGACAAAACATACAGGTACAATGGTGATCTTTAAGAGACAAAATAGTTGTAGTTGCTGAGCAAACAAAATATATTGCCGTAGCAAAAAGCCTCAAAAGAATGGTTTGATCAAGAATGTGAAGAGGCAAGAAATAAACAGGCCAAGACAAAATTCAGAATCAAAATGGCTAATGATGTACAGCCAGGTATACAGAATCATCTAGAAGATAGAAACAAGACAAGAACATGAAAAAAGTGTAATAAAAATAATTGGGCAAATAAAAGAAGGCGTAGAAAACTCGGTAAAGAAAACTGATAAAGAGGGAGTAAATTTCTAATGGTAGAAGAACAAAAGAAAGATATAAATGCCAAGAAATAGATGAGATTTGTATAAGAAGAGCAAGTAAAGGTGTTACGGTCTAAAACGGGTTTTATGACACCGCGCGGGCACATACAAAAACTAAACGGCCGGCGCGGACGATATCTTAGATAATCGGGACAAAGATTCACCTAGAATGCTGTCCAACCCGCAACAAGAAAATGCCGGCTAAGCACCAGTGAAGCGAGGGTGGGTTTTTCACAAGATGACCTACGGGCAACGACCAAAGGAGCAGAAGACATAAAATTGACTAGGACGCCACCCGGTTTCATTGACATAAGCGAAAATACAAATATAGACCCATAGTAAAACCGGGAAAGTCAAATGAGCCTACCTTCTAATTTATCACCTTGGCCAAACCTGAATACAGTAGTAGCCTCATGAACTTCGGCACTGCAGCGACGAGCGCAACCGACTTACCTGCAACGCTTGAACACCCAGGCTTCACCTTACATTAATCCTGACACAGTGACTAAGTTACCCTGTAAACAAGCATGCACAATTACAAGAGATAATCATAAGTCAAATACAGTAAACAGATCTACTAGGCAACACTCTTGGTCGAACATTACAGCGGTGCCGACGTGGTCAGCATATACAACAATCTTGAAATATAATAAGGATAAAGCCTAAAAGAAATAAAACCCAGCTGGGGACGCCTTATCAAACAAATATTACTCACAACTATAATCTGCGTCGCCGACTGGCAGCAAAGCATGAACGGACAATACCCAAACATTGCCGGGCTCGTAAAACAAAGGTTAAATTTGTAAGTCAGTGCACCATGCCTTGATTAGGCGGCGGACGGCAAGTGTTCTGAATTTAATTACATTTAAATAACCGGTTAGCGACAAAACAGGTTTGAAAGATCGGGTCGAGCTTGTAACATAATCCCTGAATTTGTAAGTGAGTGTACCACGCCTTCATTAGGCGGCGAACGGCAAATATGCTGAATTTGTACAAATATAGGAGCCCACAATACCTTCGACTTATCAGGCTGTTACGATACTTTTGGAGCGTCCCCCGTAGTATTGAACTCTTGCTGGCTGAATCTTTGAACCTGAATATTTATGGTTGGCTTTTGCCAATTTTTGCATGCTTTGAACTAGGTATAATTGGCTATATCTTATTTTTAAATATTCTCCTATAATTATCAAGCAGTTTCGTAAGCAACTCTTCGAATAATTACCCATATTTTACTAATTAAATTTATTCTGGCTACATTTCTACAGAAATTCGTATATGGCGCTTAGGCAACCCTTATTGCAATCATTCTGCACTATTCTATTTGTTGCTAGATAAAGGATATCTTCTTGCAGTCACACTTTTCAAGCTGTTTTTTTTTCGCATCTTCAGGCCCAAAAATTTTGGAAAGTTTTGATAACTGGTGACTGGTGGAATTTTTGAGTTCTTTCCCATTTTAAACTTGGTGTGAGCTGCTGGTGCCTCGACTGTGTGCTTGATTTATGGGCTAATTAGTGTAGCCTCGCTCCGTTTCGTTTTGAGGAGGATCTACAAGGCACATGTGTTCTTTAAGACGTTCGTATTTAATTTGGTAGTACTTACGTCATTCGCAAATTGCGGATTCGTTTGAGGTCAGCAGCCCCCCTTGTACTTTTATGGCTGCCCGTCATTACTCAAGGTAAGCTGTCTCTAGTCTCGGCTCCTTAATCGTAGATTTATTTGGGCGTTGTGCGTTATAGCAATTTACTGTCGGATGCCATTTTCCTGTCGGATACGATCTTGGGAGAGTTTGGACGCTTCCTGCGAGAGGGCAAACTCCTCCCTGAAGAAGCTTAGCATACACCGTTCGGCTGCACCCTGCGGCCATCCAAACCGTCGATTTGGGCTCCTGAAATTATCGAGTTGTCAAGGAATTCTGCAATTCCTGAGAGCTACGCTAGAGAGTGTAGCATTGCACTCATCTGCGACATATTCACCGCTTTCTCGGCCCGCTCGGCCTTCCGCTGCGACTGCCGAAACCTTCGCTGCTTCAGCCGTCTTCGCCCCCTCAAGCCAACAGGAAGGTTAGGATCCGACATGTTTTTACTACAGGCAAGAAACTGATATAGCTATTTGCGCCTAGTGTATTTTATAGTTAGATAATAGTATCTCGTTTCGTTAGTAGCTAGGGCATGTGTGATAGTTTTTGGCATAGCAATGCTTCGTTTAGTTAGTTATTAGTGCATGCTTTTGTATAGATGTGATGCGTTATCATGATAGGCCTTGTGTAAATTTCGAGCATCCATTTTGTGCATTTTAGTGATTTTTATTGAATCATTGATCAAGCTTACCCGAGTTTGTGAAGGCAGCTCTGCGGCTTAATAGCCCCGAGCCACGGCTTCTCTGCCGAACCTACGAATTTACAGATTAGTTAGCCTTCACGCTGCTGCCTTATTTGCATTTATGTGCAGCCTGGCAAATTGATGTCAGAACACTTACTAGAGTCCTGTTTCGGTGGTTCCGCCGAGGACTGCGGCCCCGTTGGTCGCCGCGCCCCATCGAGCTCCCCTGCAAATTGTATGTTAGATCTTTCGTTCAATTATTTCAGATTTAAGGTTGTACTTACTGCTCGTTGCCTGCGGTTTGTTTGATATACTTTCACTTATTTCGTCGCCATTTGCTTGTCAGCCGCCTGAACGTTTGCAGTTTAAGTTCTTGTCTAATTAATCTCGGGTTAGTAACGGTTGTGTCGCAAGGCCCGCCGCCGGTAGAATCTTTGTCAATTCCGCGCTATTGTAATTTATTTGCGAGTCTCTATGTAGGTACAAGTTTGCCGAAGGTTTATTCAAGCGTTTGCCTTAGCGTTCATGTATGTACCTGATTTATTTCCACTGAGAAAACTACCCTGCTTTTATATGGCCATACAGCCTGGTAGTTTTGACCCCTAGAAATTTTTGAATATTTACTTTAGAATCTTTCTGAGCTGATATTCGGGGTTTCGCATCAGCTGTGCGCTTGCATAACCCGGCTCTGCTATTTCCTGCCTCACAGGTTACCTCCAGTCTATCCATTTTGTTTTTATGCATAATTTTAATACTCGCTGCGCTTCTTTTAAACCTCGCGTAATTTCATGCTTTCGCGGAATATCGGCACCTGAGAGGGAGTTCGATTGATTTATGCCGTGCTCGAAATGTTTTAATGTGTTAGCCCATCCACCGATTATAGCCATTACTGCTCATGGGCTACTGTTTGTTTGATATATATATATATATATATATATATATATATATATATATATATATATATATACCGGGTGCTGACTTGCGCGACGCACCATAGGAATTTGCATAGTAAATTCTTTATGTTCAATTATTTGCTCTCCTAATTATTTTAGAGCTAAAGTGTAAAGACATTTTTTGTAGAGACAAAAATACTGCACTCATTCATACTGTTGTTAACAATTTTTCATTTTCCGGAACTGAAGGAATGCAAACAACAAACTAGCATTTTCACAAAAATCAGTGATGCCATGGAATTATTGAAACAAGCCAATGCCAACGCAAATGCGTGCGGAGCTACAATATGTGTTGTTTGTTTGTTTGTCATTAATGTTTCATTATTAATTATGTTCTGCTTAATGTCTCTAAGGTACCTAGACCTTGTCCATAACAAAAATGGTTTTACGAGTATGGTGGACGTTCGTTAACTAAGCTCCTTGTTTATTGTAAAATATCCGTAGCGGCAAATTCCAAACAGTAAAACCATTAAAAGACTGATTTATTTTAAGTTTAAACTACAGGCACGTTATTAAATAAATGTAGGTGTAATAATGAGGTTCAGAACTTACACCAAAACGAGAAAAACGACAATAAATTCAATCTTTTGACGGCAGTGACTGGATGATCGCCCCGCACGCACTTGCGTTGGCATTGGCTTGTTTCAATAATTCCATGGCCTCACTGATTCTTGTAAAAATGCTAGTTTGATTTTTTGCATTCCTTCGGTTCTGGAAAATGAAAAATTGTTAGCAACAGTATGAATGGATGCAGTATTTTTTTCTCTACAAAAAATGTATTTACACTTTAGCTCTAAAATAATTAGGAGAGCAAATAATTGAACATAAAGAATTTACTATGCAAATTCCTATGGTGCGTCGCGCAAGTCAGCACCCGGTATATATATATATATATATATATTAATATTTATTGCTGCATGTCGCATACTGTGTGTTTTTTTTTGTTGCTATTAGAAATATACATGTATTCATATCGCCTATCATACTTGCATCTACTTTTGCATACTGCCTGCTGTGATTTTGTTTGTTGCGCACTATAGTACCCACCAATATTTAAAATAAAGCTGTGATCTATTCATTGGTTGTTCGTTTGTTTATTTTTTTTTGATCTGCTGGAAATTGTCTTTACCTTGTGTACGGTCCGGCATAAGGATTGGATCTGAGTCGAGGGCCTGGCGCCCTCTCCTAATTTTTTTTTCAGCATAGCTGGAACCCTGCGACCCTCGCGGCGAACTAGCCCAACTAGGCCGATAATTACCAGCCGGAAAAATAACCAGTACAACTTTCGCCAAAAGGTAAGGCCGACCCTCTATCTTCCCTGACAAGGCGGATGGCGCTAATCGCTACAACTGTCGTTTGACGTGATGTGGGTGAAATCCTGCGACATCCAACGGGTTGCCTAATTACTCGGGAAAAGTGTGCACCGCCCCCTTAGCGGTCACAAAAATCTACGCAGCCCTGATATAGCCCACTCGGGAGAATGGATCCCGAACCAGAAATCGGAGTAATTGGCCTTACAGGCCTCCTGAATTATTTAATGAGCGGCACGGTCATTCGATACGGACATCACACACAACACCTGACGCACAAAGCACCTACTTGTACAGCTCGCCGAAAACCGTCTCCAATAAACAATGTCAAACAAACTGCTCCCGCACCCGAACGAACGGGCGCGGGACGGAAACACAATCCCGCTATATCGACTGTGCTAGCTGGCGGGCCGAGACTGACTAACCATAACAAACGTTAAGCCGAGCTTTGTGCTCAAACGCGCTGTCTGCGACATGCAGATATAACCAATGAGAACGCAGTAAGCCTCGCGAGGCAATGGCAGGCGAGGCAGCCTAAATACCAAATAATGCGGTAGAACGAATGCTTCTCTCTCGCACTCGCAGGGCCTCGTTTTAAATTTGCTGCAGAAAAACACTGCAACAGCCAGCTGCAACTGCGACGGCGTAGAGTTTATAGCGGTACGGAGTTGCTTGCGTGACAACTTTAGAATTTTAGGTACAATTAGCTGAAGGGTTATACTGTAAAATATGACTGAAACGGAACCTATATACAGGCAAACTCGTGCAATATAAAAATGGCCTGACAAGGGAACAGAGAAATGCCTTAAACACGTATTGAACTCCCTTTAATCTATTCATGTACTAAATATATTGCAGGTTTCAGATAACCAAGGAAAAAGTTAAGTGCCTATATACGAAAGCAAAATAAAGACCTCAAGGTGAAATGGAAGTAACCCCCTTAGCAATTCGGATAACACACTCAAGTATTTTTTAAAGATTTCTAAATTATGCAATCTATATGCGAACAAAAAAGTGGTTTGCTACCCATTATAACCCCGAGATCTCTAATTTCGAAGGCCCTCTTCAATCTGGGAAAACTATTACACTGAATACAGTGACAATCAAAGTCAAAGGTAACGAAACAGCATATTTATTAAAATTTACTTACAGATAATTCGAAGAACAATAATTATACAGGGTATTTCCTAAGTAAGTAATCAAACTTAAAAATGCTCTTCTATGGTTTATTTTAAGAAAAGTCCCAATAAAGGTGTTTCCTAAATTACTTCGTCTTTAAACTACAGGGTGGAGTTAAAATTAAAATTGTAAATAGCTTAACGTTTTATTATGGAAACCGTTATTGCAAATAATAAAAAAATACAAATAATAAAATTGAAGTAACTAATGAAATTGCAGAATAAATTAGATCAGCTGCTGAAAATGGCCACCTTCTCAGTGATTGACATACTCGCTCAGAAATACCTGCAGTGCTACGTATAGTCTCACATCCATTTATTATGCACTGCCTCAGATCGTCTTGACTTTCAATAGATGTTGTGTAATTTAAAGATTTGAGGTGTCTCCAATAGAAAAAAAATCTAAAGAATTTAGATCTGGCTATCTTGCAGGCCATGGTTGGTTTGGCATTTGAGCACCTCGATCGATTCATTGATTGGTAAATTCCATATTCGAAAACTGATGAGCTAGTACACTAAAATTAGCTGGAGCACCGTAATGCATAAACCACATTCTGTTTCTGAGGATCAGTGGAACATCTTCCAGTAGAAGAGGTAGTTCATCTTCAAGAAGATGTCGATACTAAGCACCTTCTAGTCTCATGGGGAGAAATGCAGGGCCACCTCATTGAGGATTCTGTACAATGTTTTGGTGAATTCGCAGGCAAACATTAAACGTTGCCGAAAATCTCGTGGCAACAGAGCCTGTACACGACTGATATGGTAAGGGTATATTTAATGTTCTCTCAGAATTGTCCACACCAGCTACTTGAAGATTAGATGCAATTTTTCTGGTTCTACTTTCTGGATGTTCTTCAATTTCGTTCAGAACAGCTTCTTCCACTGCAGGAGTCCTATCTATTTGAGGTTTTCCTGGATCATTATGTGTTAGTACAAAATGATCCTGTTTCCACAAGACACTGGTGGATTCTTATGAAAGTCCTATGATTCGGTAATTGGCGATTGGGATACTTTTCGCTGTAAATACGCCTTGCTTCTTGCGCACTTTTGTCAGCAAGACGGTACACAAAATTCATATCAGCCATTTCTAAGTTTGCGTAATTTAAAATACTAGGTTAATAGAATACAAGTGACGTTGTTCAGTTATTTAAACAAGTGTGAAAAGCAGATGTTTTGATCAACACACATAAACATGTTTAACTGCTATGAAATATGTCATCATCATCATCATTCAGCTTATCGAAGTCCAGTGCGGAAAGTAAGCCTGCCTTAAAAGCTTCCACTGTGTTCAGTCTTGTGCTCTCTGCATCCAGTTGGTGTTAATGCGTTTTAAGTCGTCGGTCTATCTTGTGGGAGATGTCCTCTGTTCCTAAAAGCTTCCGATATAGGTCTCCATGCCAGGATTCTTCTTGTCCATCTGTCGTAGGTAGTTCTTGCAATGTGTCCCGCCCAGTTCCACGGTTAGTTACTTATCACACACCCTGTATAATCTATTGGTATTTGCTTGCAATTTTATACTATCGCCGTAATTAAAACTGGTTTTGTAAATTGTGATATTATCAGCCTAGGATTGAAATGTCGAGTGAATAAATCATCTGATACATGACTAATATATAGGTTAAATAAAAGGTGTCCTAGCATAGAGCCCCGAGAAGCTCCAGATGTTACCTTAATATATTTAACCAAAAAGCCATTAACATTAATATTCTAGTTAATTTATGCCAAATTTTATGAGAAGCGTTTGACAGGTCAATGTAGACAACACCAACCTCTTCACACACATCGCTAATAACTAAGGTATAAACACTAGATAAAATTAGATTAGTTTCTACTGATCAACCAAAATGAAATTCATGTTGTTGTAAAAGAACATGCTTTTATAAACGAAAATAGTACCTACATCTTTCACTGAAGACTCAACAATTTTGTCGAAACCGAGCAACTGAGAGATTGCTCTGTAATTTGCAATTAAATGCTTATACAGGATGTCCCAAAAAGAATGGGACACCGATTAATCATAGATTCCTTGCATAATAATAAATCGAGTAAACCTAATCTACCTTACTACAAAGTCCCTTCAGTAAGAAGTTATAGGGTCTTGAAGTTCAATTTTTTATTTTTATGTCAATTTCCACAAATGTAGAGATATCGATTTGAACTTTGGTATACGTACTTACTAGTATGTACTGCACTAATAGGAAAAATTTCATAAACTAGACTTGACTGTAAGAGGCACTTTACCTATCTTTCAAAACTTTTCCAGCTTTAACTTCGTTATCTGTAACATTTTTTAAAATATTATTTTAATATCTGAAAGAGAATTAAAACACACAAAAATAGTGTACAGAACGAAGTTAAAGCTAAAAAAAGTTTTCAAAGATAGGTAAAGTGCCTCTTACAGTATAGTCTAATTTATGAAAAAAATTAGTGCAGTACATAACAGTAAGCATGTATACCAAAATTCAAATCGATATCTCTACATTTGTGGAAATTAGCAAAACAATAAAAAAATAAAAATTTTTACTTCCAAGGCCCTATAACTTCTTACTGAAGGGACTTTGTACTACATTAGGTTTAATCGATTTATTATAACGTAAGGAATCTATGACTAATCGGTGTCCCAAAAAATCAACAATGGAAATTCTAAATTGTGAGCCACCAGAACTATACTAAAAATAAGAAATTGATACGTAGCTACTAATTTCTATCTAATTGTAATTAAGTTAGTCGATAGTTTTCCGGAGCTAGTTCTCATACAAAGTATGAACATCTTGTACTGTAATTACTATTGAAGAAGATGGAAATTTGATATTGTCCTGTATGTCCATTAATACTTGATATTCTTTAACGATTTAAGCCTTAATGCCGGGGGTCGCAATTCCTAGATATGACCCTGATGTACGTACGAAATACAACGCAAGTAGTAATGCCATTGATATAAACAAAGTTCGGAGGTCTTATGTTGACGTCATAATTAACTAACTCTTCTGCTTGTTTGCTTTATTAGCAATGACCGACAGATGTATTACACGTCTCGTGTTAAAAAAATCGAAAGCAAAATCTAATCGTATCTTTTACAACGCTCCAAACTAGATCGGTGGAATTTAAACGAATTACTAGCAATACAGACAAATAGAATGTTAAGCCATTTTGCAACCTTCAGCAATCAAGTTGATCATTTAAGCTTTCAGTACAGCTTGCCTGTATTTCAAATCTGATGCCAGCATTTTTAATTTCTCATTAAAAATACGCACAAAAACCACCTCTTTTCTTTCCCATTTGAGTTTGAACACTCTGTATATGGGCGTAGCGGTCTCGTTTCTGCCATTATAGGCCACCCACGTGCGCATTTAGCGCTTGTAAAACCAGTTCCGGCCGACTAAGACTTCGCCTCGCGATTGGCTGTTGAGAGTCACCTGATGACGCGCTTGCTTTCCGCGAGTTTTTTTGACAGTCGCTTTGGGGATTCAACATCGAGACCTCGAGCGAACAGTCGCCAAAGTTAGTGTTCGTGCGACGCTCCCGCGCTTCTTGCGGGAGCATTCCTTTCTTGCTGTTACAGCAAGTTGGTTGTGAAACTGCGTTTGCCTTTCGTGAGTCGAGTTCCAACAGGGCCGTTGAGAGGAACACAAGTCGCGCGAGTGTGCTTGGTGTGGTGTGTACAGTTGTTGTGTGGGTGTGATGGGCATTCCGAGCGCCCAGTTCTGTTTCTTCAAGTAAGGGGCTGTTTCCCTTTAACCCGACAACTCGGGGATTCATTCCTGCAGGGCGTTTGGGCCTCCCTTTTGTTCCGGTCTAATATGAGAGACGCATTCCAATCGACCGCCATTGTAAGGCGGAATTCTGCCTATTACCCTCACGTACCGCCCCCGCTTCTACCTATGTGCCACAGGCGGACACAAGCCACCAGCTGACCGCCGCCACCCTCAAGGGCCGTCAACGAAACAAGGTATCTGTGCAAGCAACTGTATAACATATTATCTGTCGTTCATGCGAATCGAGTTTGTTCTTGTGAGTGTGCTTTGGCGTTTTTGTGCATTCGCGGCCATTACTGTGACCTGAGGCCAGGCTGCTTTTGCGACGCTGTATTTGCTGTCATTTATTCAAACATCTCATGTGTGCTGGCCCCGTGCCTTGCTAATTAAACGTTTAACTAATTTATCGCATACCTTTGCGACGCTGTGCTTGCTGTCATTTATTCCAAACATTTCATGTGTGTTGGCCCCGGGCATTTTAAATTAAACATTTATCTAGTTTGGCGCATACCTTGCGACGCTGTACTTGCTGTCATTTAAAGTGCCTGGTCGCCTTCGCTCATGATTGATACGCTTGTTGTGAAGTAATGTACCTCGATGGCACTTACTTGCAATTGATCTTTTATATTTAAATTAACGGGCCAACACCGGCAGGTTACATGTGTGCGTATTAACCAGATTTCTTTTGCTGTATGTGTTTAGTATTAGAGCGTCCTCCAGCTGGGGCCATAACTTAAGGCCTAGAATAATTTCGGCTGCGTGATCGTTGCCCGTTTGTAAAGTCAACCAATAGACGAATATCTGATTAAGGGACTTATTATTGTGTTCGATCTGTGCATGCTCTTTTCAGATTAAGCCTATCAGTGTGGAGATCGATGTACGACGGAGCTTGAGCGTTGGGGCGTGCAGGCAGGTCTGGTTACGTCGCCGCCGTGGCCACAAGTACCTGAAATCGTAATTTAAGTATTTTCTGTCCCGAAATTGTAGCCCGAGCTTGACAGCTCTCGAGTACCTTTCTGACGGAGTACCCTGTGTACTTCTTATTCCGTCTAACCGCCCAGGCCTTTTTATTCGGATACACCCCTAAGACAGGCTTGGTGGCGCCCTATTTACTTTTATCGTTATTCACCGCCCCTCTGGACCGTTGCCCTTAGGTGATCTCGTGAAGGACCCTCACTTGCTCCACTGATGCTCAGCCGGCATTATCTTGTTGCGGCATGGGCAGCGGCCTAGGTGAATCTTCCGTACCGATTTTATAGTATACCGCCCCGCGCTGGCCGTTTAGTTGTTGTATGTGCCGGTGCGGTGTCGTAAAGACCGTTAAGACCGTAACAACAACTAGTTGACAGTTCGAATCAAGTAACCCAGTATGACCGCTGGCGCTGTGGGCATACCATGTAGTTGGATACCATTTAAAAACATCTAGATATTGTTATTATCGCTGTTCTAGTGTGACGAAGTGACGAATGGGATGATTTTGGTAAGTACATGAAGTACAATACTCGTATAAGTACTCATAACATGTTATAATATTTCAAATATTTAAAACTACCAACCCTCCTTTTACGATTACTTGTAATTGAGTTTAATTCTGTCTGCTCTGTCCCACTTTAAGTGGGAATTGCACATATGGGTAGATGACTGCGTAGTCAGAAGCAAAGAGCACTGGAACCTAAAGAGAAAAGCACGTTTTGTTAAATCGGGTCGAAAATAGGACGCGAATAGAGTCGAAATAATGAGAAAAAGTCGTTTTCATTAATTAAGTGTGATGTCCCACTAGGGTGGAAACCGGATAAGCAGACTGGCTTCTATTATATATTTGAAGCAACGGGGTGTAGTGTTTCCTTGTCAAGGACTGTTTCTCGCCATCTTTGGTTTTACTCTGTGGATATACAGTGTTTCCGGTCTTGTGATTTTATTTTCAAGGGTGATTAAACATCTTAAAAGAAGGTCATTAACGTTAAAATGTCTTAATAAAAGTTTTATAATAAGAGAGATAGGTTCTAGGTAAATTGCTCGAATGCAATTGCTCGAAAACGAATTGATCGAAATCAGTTGCTCGAAAGTCAATTGCTCGAATGTGACTTTGCTCGAATTGCAAGTTTCTCGAACAGCAATTTCTCGATTATCTGTTACTCGAAAAAAATAAAGTTGTGAAATAGTCTTAACTCGAATTAGTTAATATCGAATATAAAAAAAACACAAATTACAAATTATAACCTTTATTAATAAAAAATAGGTATAGGTATGTATTACATTCCGATGATAATCACTTTCGTGTCCCAAGAAAAACCTATTTAACATTATTTGTAATAACAACAAACCTACTATCCTGATTATGAATACCCGTAATTACATTCCAATGATAATCACTTTTCTGTTACAAGAACATAATACTGTCTTTCACCACTTACTACAAACAAATTTTAAGATTTTAGTATTGACGCATTATTTAAGACCCCATAAATTCGAGAAAAACATTTTTGAGAAATTGCGGTTCGAGGAACTTGTATTTCGAGAAAAGTTACATTGGACCAATTTGATTTTCGAGCAATTGCATTCTAGGAATTTGCCGGATACGAGAGAGATATGATATGATTTTTTTTTATATATTTTTTTTTAATTTTTAAGGGATGGTTAAACACTTTAAAAGAAGATTATTAACGCTAAAATGACTGTCGAAACACTAAAACGATTAACGCAAAAACAATTGATCAAAAAATTAACCCTAAAACGATTAACTTTAAAAACATAAATTCAAAAATTGTACAAAGTAAACATAAATTCAAACGATAAGCTATCACTATTTTTTTCTAAGTAGATTGATGCGAATAACTTTTAACATCTATCAAGCTATTTCAGTAGTTGTCACTGCACTGTTTGTTTGGCATAAATTCTTCCAAATATCCTAATAAGAAACGTAAAAATTTTACGTGAGCATGGAAGAATGACGTTGTAACATTACAAAAAAAAATTCTTTTACACACGTCTACTATGGCAAATGCTACACCAAATACATACAATATATCAGTTCACATTTAATTATATATATTTATTCCTAATTCAGTACGTAAAACATGCTTAGAGCCATGTTTTTGATAACGGTGATAAAACTTAGATTACATTTAGATTTTAGTTTATTGGCATACATGTTTAACGTCAGCGTACAAACAATTTCCAGAGTATTTTATACCACATTGAATATTATGTATCTTCGGATGAAAAATGTTATTATTTGGCCTGAACGAGATCAGCTGATTAAATCAATGCCAGAATGCTTCAAGGTAGCATTTTGCAACAAGATTTCAGTAATAATCGATTGTTTTGAGATGAGAATGAAAAAATCAAGTAGCCTTGAAGTACAATGTACTACATGATCTACGTACAAACAACATAATACGGTAAAGGTACTAATAGGCATCACTCCTCCTGGATCAATATCATTTGTATCACATGGATATGGTGGCAGAATAAGCGATAAAGGTCTAATATTTGTGGATTTTAAACAATCTCTTGCAAGATTTTGTATTGGCAGATCGTGGCTTTTTAATAAAAGACTCCGTAGGACTACATATGGCCACAGTGATTACGCCTGCTTTTCTAAAAGGGAAACGGCAGCTCGATCTAAGGGATATAGAATCAACCAGGAATATAGCAAGCGTGAGGTAGTGCAAGTATATTGTTACAATAATTATCTTAATTATATATTTTTTTTAGAATACACGTCAAACGCGTTATTGGTGTCCTTTGTCAAAAAAATATAGCTCTTTACGAAACGATGCCTATGTTCCTGGCGAAAGAGAAAACTGACGATGTTGCTGTGGTAGATCAGATATTAACAGTGTCTTGTGTAATCGCAAATTTATGCTCTCCTATAATTGTATAATTATGAAATAAATTGTATTAACAAAGTTAATCTAATTAATTTTACTTTAATAATAATAATAATATCTACAAAATTATTAAAATTAGTTAATTAAGGATCTAACGTTAATACTATCCACCACCATTTATTATATAGTAATGTAAAATTATTTGATTATCTTTTTCTGCATGTGGCCAATTAATAAAAAGCAAAATTACAATATCACATAGCAAAAATTATTAAATAGTACCTATACGATAAGAAACAAGGATATTTCGACTATGTAAGCTACATTAACAATCAATAAAATTACACATGCTGTCTACACAACATAAAAGAATAATTAATGTCTAAATTAAGTATGAAAAATAATTTTTCCGTTGACCGCTTCTTAATTTCAATATTAATGAATTATTTTTCCTAAAAAGGGATGGATTAATAGAAGTCATTAATACACTGTTTTTGATTAATCCACTCTTTTTCATTAATTAACTGTGTTTGTGATTTTGACGTTTTGATGATATTTTGCATGGAGGTTAGTTCTATTAATCAAATTTTTCGCCACAAAAAAGATTTTGCGGTCAACGAAAAAATTTTTGTAATCAACTTGTTTATTAATGGGCGATTAATACTCTCAACTATTAAAGGCACTCACTCGCTATCGCTCGTTCGTGCTTTAAACAGTTTCGATTATTAATCGCCTTCATTACCACACTTGTTGGTTGAATAACTATTAATGCATAAAGCATAACGGATATTTGGAAGCTATTTAATATTTATTTATTGTGACATCTCTAACAGGTGTTACCCTATTACAAGACATGCAGTGTAGATATATTCTGCTATATGCAGGTATGAGCGTTATAGCATGTAAATTAAAATTAAAATAATCATCCTAACTAAAATAAACTTTAATCATGGTTGCAGAAGATGGATCGACGCCGTACGACGCCGTAACTTGCTACTATGACTTCCCGTACTGATTGGTAAAGTCTTAAAAATTTGTTACATCAATAGTTGATTTTGTTTCATTTTAGTTATAATACTTTTTTACAACAGATGCAAACATACTGTATGGAGCTGACAAATCAATGTTGAGCAGTATGTAAATTTGATTCACAAGCTTTAATATATCAGTAATCGGAATTCTGGTATAAAAAGAAGGTACAAAGAATAACGGTGAAAAACGAACAGGCCTAGCGGGTACTCTTAAAGTTAATAGCAAAAGCAGCTTGCTATCGTTAATCTTATTATTCCATAATTTATAACAAATTTTTAATAAATTTTAAGGTACATAAACAATCAAAATATTTACATAACAGTACAAAATAACAGAATAACTAATGTCTAAATTAAGTATGAAAGTATAAAGAATATTCGAAGCCATTTATGCTAAATAAACAATCAACATATTTACAAATTCTATCAACACAGAATAACAAAATAATTCTATTTATATACTGCTCCACAAATGTACTGGACCACCCATAAAAAATGTATTTATTACATTAAGTCACAATATATATATACAGTCTGTTCTATAAAAAAGGCCCCGCCTTCTAGCTACTTTATTATTTATTTTAGACCCAATAACCCTGAAATCAAATCAAATGGCACATAAAAACCTACATTTTAACACTATCAAAAAATTTTTATCTTCAATTGTTTCAGAGTGGTGACGTCACGTGCAATTTTTTTAAATGACACTGTATATATTTTTTGACATTTTCTGGTAGAGGTTTTTTTTTCTCTTAAATATTTCATGCACTTGCATAAAAAATTTTTCGTGAAAAATTACAAAAACTTTTTCACAGTGGGAGGCCATGTACAAAACTGTAAACAAAAGTGCAACTCAGAAAAACAAAACAAATAGTAGCCAAACGCTTTAACTGTCAGATTTCAGGATAATCTAAAGTGTTTATTGTTTTGTTTTTCTGAGTTACACTTTTGTTTATAGTTTTGTATGGTGGCCTCCCACCGATAAAAAAGTTTTTTAATTTTTCTCGAAAATTTTCTTATGTAAAGGCATAAAATATTTATATTGTTGAAAAGAGAAAAAAAAACCTCTACCAGAAATTGTAAAAAAATATATACAGTGTCATTTAAAAAAATTGCACCTGACGTCACCACTCTGAAACAATTGAAGATAACAATTTTTTGATAGTGTTAAAATGTAGGTTTTTATGTGCCATTTGATTTGATATCAGGGTTATTGGGTTTAAAATAAATAATAAAGTAGCTAGAAGGCGGGCCTTTTTTATAGAACAGACGGTATACAGTGTGTCCCCGGATAGGTAAAACGACTCTTGTGAAAGGAAAAAAAAACTCGATTTAAATTTTTATTTTTTGGGGTTCAGACCTGCTTGGTTAAAGGCGAATTTTTAACATCATTTCAGTTTTGAAAAATCAAATATGCCTTGGAAATTTTCAAAAAATCTATTTTTCTGTAAGGTAAAGTACCCTTTATGTGGCAAATACGACAAAAAGTTATAAAGAAAAGTTGTTTAGAATCAACATCTAGGCTCCTATACCAAATTTCAAAATCCGCGGCCAACTTTGATTTCTCACATTTTCTTTCAAGTTTATTTTCCAAATCAAAAAATTTTATTTTTAACAAAGTTTTTTTATTATGAAATAAAAAGTGTTGTTAAAAGTATTTGTTTTTCCAATAAAAATCTTTGTTAAAACTAAAATTCTTTGATTTGGGACCTAAACATAAAAAGAAATTGAGAGATCAAATTTGGCTGAGGATTTTGAAATTTGGTATAGGGGCTTATGTGTTGATTCTAAACAACTTTTTTTAATACCTTTTTGTCGTATTTGCCACATAAAAGGTACTTTACCTCACAGAAAAATAAGTTTTTTAAAATATCCAAGGCATACTTGACTTTTCAGAACTGAAATTATGTTGGAAATTCGCCTTTAACCAAGCAGGGCTAAACCCCAAAAAATTAAAATTTAAATCGAGAATTTTTTACCTTTCACAAGAATCGTTTCACCTATCCGGGGACACACTGTATATAAAAGCTTTTCTTTTATAGTATACTCATATTAAGCATATTTAATTTCACTATTCTCAAATATCATCTGAAGAATTAACAAAATCATATTAATAAAATTAAAAAAATTATGAAACTATAAAAAACTATATTTCACAAAAATAAGAGGAATCACAAAAAAAGGTTAATTAATAGTTCTTTGAGTCTCTCCAGAACGTTTAAAATCTTTGGCAACAATTCGGCATACTTTGTATGCAATGTGCTATCAATATTTGGGCAAAATTCAAAATTTTAAAATAATAATATTTTATTAATGGACTTACTTTTCTTTAAACAGATTTATGAAAAGAAATGCTTTTATAGTGACACAATCATGAAAGGTTACCAAAAATTTCATGACTGCCCTTTTGGACAATATTTTTAAAAATTGCACCAATATACGCAAATGGTCCAGTTCATTTGTGGAGCAGTATATTTACAGAGTTCACATAACCACTTTCCTTTAGGAATTTTTTTAATTGTAGGCATGCTGAATGGTACCATTTTATTCTACATTTTCTGTCATAACGTTTTACCATTTGTTCGCCGTCGTCTGGTTTCCTACAGTGACAGCATAGCTGCAATCCATAATTAAAATAGGTACATAACATTGTAACATATAATTCACAAAAATACAAACCTCTTCATCATATGTGCCTATTACGATGTCACTGGAAATTGAACCAACACCTATAGCTCGCATGTCCATGGGGATGTCGTCTGAACTTGGACCAGCACTCGTAGATGGCATATCCATGGCGATGTCACTACAACTTGAATCCAAACCAGTGGTCATAGATGGCAGAACTAATGTTAGAATCTAGTAATTTCCAAGTTTTATATTGGTAACATTTTTGACATCTATCATATTGACATTAAATTGTTAACCTTATTTAAGCTAAACGACACAATAAATCGGAGGCGTACTCAACATTGTGGTATGGCACATTTCAAAACAGAATTAACAACACACACAAAAATAGCGACAATGGCAATAACAAAATAACAGAATTAACAAAATCAACAGCAATTTTCACACTTTGACTTGTACAATATCGCAAGATAGTCCAGTTACATTAGACGGACAACCGCAGCATCTGCCAAACAAATCCAAGTGAGCTGAAATTTTGCATACACCTTTATTTTGACATTTCAAATAACATCTCAAAAGTCCCCATCGATATTGCGCTTGCGTTTTGAGTTATTCAAGGTCAAATGTCACAGAAATAAGTTTTTCGCAAATATCTCGCTTTCTATGGGTCGTATGACTTTTTTAGTTATTACAAAAAATGAAGGCTAGGAAATTCTCCACAAAAAAGATTATATGTATAGTTTTTTTACATACTACTAACCGTTCAGTAAATAACACACTATTAAGTTTTGCAGACGGGTTTTACTTCTTTTTACGATAAAGAAAGTATTGGATTCACCCCAAAAATTCGGAAATTGGGTTTTCTACAGATCTTCACGTTTTAGAGTCCCCCGGACCCCAAAAAACATGTTTTTGCTCATTGGTCTGTGTGTCCGTCCGTCGGTCTGTCTGTGAACAGAATAACTCATAAACGAAAAGAGGTATGGCGTTGAAACTTCATATATAAGTTTTTTTTACTATCTAAATGCGACAGCAAGCTTCTGAAGAAAATCGCATAACCGGTGTGTATTGATGTGAGATAAGTGATTTTTCAGTTGAATACCTCTAAAATTCAACTTGAAAATCACTCATCTCAATCAATCCACATTAAAAATGTAATAAACATGTAAAGTTTGAAAAAATCGTTGGAGCCGTTTTTGAAACACAAGAGTAAACATCATACTTCCGGTTATGCGATTTTCTTCAAAAGATAGCTGTCGCATTTAGATAGTACACAAAATTTATATATGAAGTTTCAACGCCATACCTTTATTCATTTTTGAGATATTCTGTTCGCAGACAGACAGACACACAGACAGACAGACCAATGAACAAAAACACGTTTTTTTGGGTTCAGGGGACTCTAAAACGTGAAGATCTGTTGAAAATTCAATTTAGAATTTTTGGGGTGAATGCAATACCTTCTTTATCGTAAAAAGAAGTAAAACCCGTCTGCAAAACTTAATAGTGTGTTATTTACTGAACGGTTAGTTGTACGTAAAGCACCTATATAATCTTTTTTGTAGAGAATTTCCTAGCCTTCATTTTTTGTAGTAACTAAAAAAGTCATACGACCCATAGAAAGCGAGATATTTGACATTTTACCTTGAATAACTCAAAACGCAAGCGCAATATCGATGGGGACTTTTGAGATGTTATTTGAAATGTCAAAATAAAGGTGTATGCAAAATTTCAGCTCAATTGGATTTTGTCGGCAGATGCTGCGGTTGTCCGTCTAATGTAACTGGACTATCTTGCAATATTGTGCAAGTCTTCCTTCTATAAAAGTACGATTTGTTGTGATTCCTCTTTCGTCAAGCCAGCATCACTAGTATCATTTAATATGTGCTCAAAAGTTACACCTTGTTTTAATTTGCCTAGAACACACAAAAAATTTACAGAGCGATGACAGTTGTAATATTGTTTCTTACTGCCATCCGCCAGCAATTTAGATGAAGTGTGAAGTACATACGATGACAAAGTGCGTCCTTCAATTTGGTCTTTCCACTGGTGAAATGCTGGAAAGCATGTATCATATGAATGACTATATTATATCAAATGATTTTAATGACGTACCTGAAGAATTCATTATACTCAATTTTCACTTTATGTACACTTGACAAATGGTTTCGCAAGTCAGCATAATTTGAACAATTTCCGAGTGGGCATAAGTAAGATTTTTTGTGAAAATAATAAATGTAAATTCGAAACTTTATTACTTTAACCGCACATATTACATAAACTGCAAAGATCGGTTACGTCACCGATGGCATCGGCAGGTCGGCACCACTCGGGTCAGAATATGCAGGGTTGCCAGAATGAATGCATGCGCGTTTTAAAAATGTGTTTTTGTAGAAACGGTTTCAGAATGTACCAGATTCGTAGAATTGTACCAGGTCTGGCAACGCTGCTAATATCAAGACCACGCCCAAAACGGTAACCACACATAGACCACGCGCATAAATGTTTGACCTTGGGAATTGTTCTGCTTTATTATAGAGTTATGATGATGTAGCAGCGTCTGCAAACCGTTATTGCCAGAGACGGGTTTAGCCATTTGCCGCCCCTAAATTGCATGTAATTACATTAATATGGTAAATGCTAAGAATTAAGCAAAACAGATTTGCTTATAAAAAACGATTTTCTTTTGAATTTCGTAAATTTGGTTACATTAATTTTGACGAAAGCTTAAATTTTTGCCTAATTTCCCAACGGTAACCCTAGTGATTTACCTCACCTTAGTTTCCATAATAGCTACTTAATTGCCAGATTTTGTTTAAATGATATCATCTTATCTGCTGCTCCTAAGCCGAAGTCAGGCTTCACTTGGGCTTAGCATTTTTCCTCACCAAGTAGTGGAATGTTTTCTGGTTTTGTTAGACCATGCTGAAGGAATTATTTTGATTGATTATCTTCGGCAATGTATATATTGTAGTGACAGCTCAAATGATATTCTTATAAATTGACTTATTTAATTGAAACTTTAAAATTCTATTTTAATAATAATGCCGGTATCGCTTTGAGACTCTTATCAGGGAGTTCATTAATCTAGTTGCTTCTTAGTTGCTACTCCATCCATTCACGCCGTCAGCAGCCAACAGACTCTCCGAAATCCAGTAGTTGCTCCGTCAATCTCTGTCAATTGGTCCTTACGTCCTCAGTAATCCCACAAGAACCCCAGCAATCAGTGACCCTCCAATTAACGTAACTTCTTATAAATTGTAGTATTAAAATTAACTCAATTACATCCAATTCTTATTATTCTTGTTTCTTATTCTTGTTAGTATCTAGTTAAACCATATTCCAACTTCTCTTGAGTAACTATTATATTCTTCTTTTAATATTTTATTTTCTTTCACCTTCTAGATTTAAGTATAACCCTTTTATCTAGTCGAAATACATTTTAAATAAACAGGGCTGTATTTCTATTTTATTTTCATAAAAAAAATATCAAATTAGATGTTGTTTCCAAATCTGTTATTTTTTCAATAATCATAACAAAATTTTTATTTCTATGCTAAGTTACAATTATTTCTGCCATCTATAACTTTAGCTTATTTGAATGCTACCTACTTTATTATTTTCTTTCAATAGAATTTATATTTGTCACATGCTACATGAGCTTGTATTTATCTTATTCCTCATAAAACCATCTAAGAATACACAAATACTATACCTTTCATCTTAGTTTGCATCTTATTAAAATTCTATTAATGTCTTTCAATTAAACAGGCAATTCTTTTATAAATTTCCCAATTTGATTATTTTGATATAACGACTTTATTTAAATTAATCTTTAACATTAACTTACATAAATATCAGCTTTTATGTACCATTACAATATTTACCACATTCAAATCAAGTGTATGATTTGAATATTTGGATGTTAGAGATATGAGCATATGTCGTTAGGTATTTTCAGTACATTTATCAAAACAGGATTCCGTCCCGAGCAGTGTCTCTTGTGCCACTGATGTAACTTTATTTGAAAGGTCGTGCCCGTTATTTCATTGTTTAACGTGACTCGTCGAATATGCGCGTGGTATCTCATACTGCACTAGATTTTCAAGCGTTTTCGTATGATTACGAATTGGCCGCCCCAAAAATTTTCAGCTTGGTGAGCCTGTGTTTCAATCTACCTCTGTTTATATTTCCTTCCTTCGGCCTTGTGTGTAGCTTTAGCCATCGAGTTTTCATTCATTTCCTGAGCTCTAGAGTAATGCTATTATTTTTCTTTGTGCTACTGCATGCTCAACGATAAACCGTTTACTCTATACAAGTCAAAGGTCTGTCTTTATGCCGCTGCAGATCATTTTTAACTAATTCTTAGTTAATCTTTTCTTTCTAACCTACTTATTTAATATAACCAGACCTTGGAAATATGTGAATGTATATTGTTTAATTCTTAGAATATTTTAGAAACAATATTGATTTAAGCATTTCCAATTTTTCAAATCTTAAGCCGAATTCGTTCTTTTGAAACTGTGAACGAAATTTGAAAGCTGATGAAACAGAACAGTAATAATAGCCGGATACAAGTTTTGCTAATACGCCGAAATAGTAATAAACCATACACCCATATTTTTTTTTAAACGAAACAGGGTAAATTACTGACTGAACTCTAGCTGCTTCAAGTAAAGCCAACCAATATTTATTTAGTTCCTTGTTGATTCGTCGTCAATTACGGATTCCCTTTAGCGAATATTTAGGAATTAAGTACCCTTGGTTGTCAAAGCTAGAATCGTGAGTTGTAGTAGGGTCGCATTAGATTGCTCTGACCGTTAAGGTCGCTTGGTATCAGAGCCACGTTTTCCTCTCTAAAAGTAAAGGCTCTGTCACTCAGCTACACTCCACTACTTATTTATTTAGTTGGCTTCAAAAATGTCAAATTTTTATTATTTTTTTTACAACACTTTAAAACGGGCAACCTCGCTAGCTACTGGCTGTTACAGAACTGGGGCTCTGTTCTGGACGTCGCCAGAATCTTACCTCGGCTTCGGCTGTGAATTTTCCACGGTCGACGGTGGCAGTTTTGGACGGCAAACAGCGCAGCTCCCACGGGATCGAAAGGCCAAACCTCGGAATTAAATACACCCCACAATGCGGTACCTTCTTGTGCTCTAACTGTGCGCCGGCGACAAGCAGAAGCGGTTCCGTGGAAGCTCGACAGATCGCCTCGCGAGATCTGCTGCACGTAGCCAAAAGGTCATGCGAATTCAAAGCGAAAACGCAATTTGTGCCTAGCACGGCTCGATGACTAAAAGTTGCCTAGTACGACTTGCTGTAAGAGGGAAAAAGAAGGTTCTAATAGAACACGCACGGACAGGCTTCCTAGCGCGAAATAGTTGCTCACCCAGGTGGTTTTTGGGCACAGAAAAGAACAGCTCGAGTGTGCTAACACATATAAGTCTGCCGTAGCAAAGGAAACCAACGTCCTTACATACGTCCGGGGGCTTCAATACACGACAACGTGAGGGTATTCATAACTCCACATATCCAAAACAACCAAATAACCCTATATAAGCACCCCCAAACTAGTGAATAGCACTATTAGTGAACTGCTCGCTTCGAAATGCTAGCGAAGAAGGAAGCGGGTCCCAGCCTGCCAATTGTTTTTCCAGATAAAAGCCTATCGCCAGAAAACATGGCCAGATGCCAATGCGCAACGCGCGGGAAAATAGCGTGCGAATTCGAAATTATAGCAGGCGGCGCATTCTGCGCATAACGATATGAATACAATGCGTTCCTGATGAAACGGCACTTAAATACATCACCAATGCGACCGTAAACCCGTCTGGTGTATATAAAAATAAGTTATTTTTATTAGTTAACTCGGTATATCTTTTTCTTCTTCGCACTTAATTAAACTGGAGTATAGAGAATGAATCCACCTCCAGTTGTAATTGCTACAATTTCCTTCCCGTCTAACTTTAGTCAAAGTGCTCATTCTGTGATAAGTTTGTTGTCTTTTATCATCAAATGTTGGAATTAGTGCACCCTAGCTTGATTAAGTAAACAAATTTGGCTGCGCCTGCATTTATGCATTTGCTCCTAATTTGAAGCCGTTCCTAACAGCATATGTGCATACTTCACACTGTGGGAAAATCTCAAGTGCGCTCGACGTAAATGTAGTATTTCAGACTGTAACGTAAGAATTGAGGTCAAGTACCTTGAACCGCAGCGCAAAATAATGCATAGTGTAACGAAGGCCGTTATCGTTGGCAATTTCCTTTATTTTTGTGAGATTTATGGAAAGTTAAATATAATTTAATCTCTTTCTGAAAATTGGTGTTGAAGATTGCAATACGTTTAAAAAATAATAATAAATATCCATCAGGAGTTTTTGAATATTTTATTAAAGAACTGGAAACTCAGTATTATGTTTTAAGAAAAATTATAAATTCTTGTATATTGGAGAAAATAAGCAGTAGGTTGTTTGGTAAAGCTGCTAACTAAATCACTATACAAAAACAAAACTTAGCTGTTGATTATTAAATGTAAATTCTTACGTAACCATTAGTGCTCTTCTGGCTCAAAATCGAGTGGTTTCCTAAATATTCCCTTAAATTAAACACTTTTGCCAAGAACATGAAGTGTACCAACTCAGGGAATTTGCAATAGCTCGCAGAATGTTGTCATCCTAAACCAGCGATCGGCAATCCGCTGCCCGCGGGCCGCATGCGGCCCGCGGCTCTCCGTCTTGCGGCCCGCGACAGTTTTGTAAATGAAAGTCTTATATTATACCTACCTAAAATTTAAATAATTGCGTCATGCGCGCGCAAAATTCAAGCGAGCGTGCATTTAATAAGAATGTAATATCACAGACACAGAGTGGGTGCGTTCAGCCGGCATAGCGCTGAGGTAGCGATTGCGTTGAACGCTTCGCTGACCGACAGCGCTTCGGTTTTGCTTCGGCAGCAGTCGCCATTTTTGGGAGCGAATTTATTTTCGCTCCATTTCCGCTTTATTTCCGCTTGGTCACTTAACAGAAGACGGTGTTTGGGTTTACTTCTAATTATAACCTAGAAAGGCGCGAATTTTTTAAAAGCATGGATTCTGAAACGGCCCTCCTGCAGTTTAATGTTAAGAAATTAAAATAACCATTTTCTCAAAATCAGTAGTTCCTTGAAATTATTGAAACAAATAGCTACTGAAATGTGATACTAAAGTAGTAATTAAAAAAAATCAGTCTAATTTTGACAAGAGTTAAATGCTTAAACTAAAAATTCTTCATGAGGCCCATCCTCATTCTCATTATTTTCTTCCACATTTAAATGGAAATTTTGCAGCCCTTGTCCTGGCAAAAATACGTCACTACGCAATCAGAACATAACTGACGTTTCTGTTTGTAAACATAGCGCTCGCTAGCCAAGGTCGTTCAGCCGTTCGCACTAAATTCTTTATAAGTACAGTTATATGTAGGTAGATATACTTTGTACATACATAATTCTCGTATTTTCATTATTTTTATTAATTTTTTTGTCATTGTTCCTGCTTATTAATAAAATTTAAATACAATGTTTTCGCATTTTTAATATCACCCCGATATACATAGTAGTGATGGGCTTATTCGAATGAAAAATAACCGGTTATCCGGTTATTGAAATAACCTATGTAACTCGGTTTTCGTTCCAAGTATTCAAATGAAAAATAACCTCATGCTGATACGTACTACGCTTTAAATATAAAACCTCTATTCAAAGGTACTACGTGCCATATCTCAGCGACCTACGCAGTGCTCAAAATTCTGTAAATATAAATACGTCATAACTCATAAACAAAGCAGGCTGTACTGAAAACACCATTTGGTTATTGCGTACCTACCTCATATCATAAAAAATATCAAATCATCAAATTCTGGGGACCTGAAACCTGAACGCCTAAAAACTGCAAACGCATCAAGCTATAAAACAATTTTTATTTGCTTAATCTCTAAAAGTTCAAAACAATAGGCGGCGCCTTTAAGCCGCCCGATCGATAAAGATAAACGTTTACCTCTGTTCTTATTGCGATTAGCAAGCAGTCTCGCATATTTCTTTCCTTCTACACTTCTTAATAAATACCTCTTAATTTCCAATACATAACACATAATGTACGGTCGGCGCCTTAGAAATCGGGCACTACACAGTATTATGATATATTTTGCATGTATTTTTTAAGTGTATAAACTGGGTTTTTACAGTTATTATGGTTTTAATTGTTACGTCAGATTGTTTATTGTTTGTCAATTATGAAATGCCATCTCACATTAATGAAGTAACCGGAGCAAGAATACTCCAAAGACTAGAAGAACATATTACGTGTCCCGATTTCTAAGGCGCAGACCGTACATATTATGTTTTGGTTTCTCTGCTATCTCCAAGTTACGATGTCGATGCAGATGACGGTGAACCGCCAACCGGCAAACCGGCTGACTTAATCGAAACGAATCGAGAGCCAAAATTTATTCGAATGATTATTCAAATAATCATTCGGTTATTAATATCATTCGAATGCAAATAATTCGGTTATGAAAATTGTCCGGTTATGCCCATCACTAATACATAGTATACCTATTATCAAAATTATGAATAAGTGCGGCCCGCCTTCACTTCATTTTGCCACTATGTGGCCCTTGCCTGCCAAAAGGTTGCCGACCGCTGTCCTAAACTATAGGACCTTGTAAATTCATTATATGGGAAGCCTAGAAAATCGAGCTTTTAAAATCTTACCAAATTGAGGTGCACAAGAGGGTTTGTGTAGTTGGGTTCTTTCCTATACTTAATTTACTTCGTATTTTATTTATTCACGTGTAGATCAAGCAACAAAGTAAATTTTTAATGTGTATCCATTGAATATGTTCCTAAAGTAGGAACCTTCGGATTTACAACTCTATTACTCCTTCCTTGCAAGTATGGAAAGAAATGCTATATTGCTGTGATGGTTATACACGGCTTTAATATAAGAATTAATAATGAAAATAAAATTAGCGAGAGCCTCCCATCGCTAACATAAATTTCTTTTGGGTTTAGCAAATATTACAGATTTATAAACGCTCAGGGATAATTATTGTGAGTTATTTCATGTTTTACTTGAAGCGATGTTCGTATGCCCCTACTTTTAGATAGAATCTAATTGTAAATTAAATTAATGTTGGCTAGCTCAGGTAAGCAGAGATCTTAACACAAGGTGTGGGTCCCCAATTACTTTTTTGAAAATTCTAGCGTACGCCCATGTACGTAGTTCAGATACCCGCTAAAATGCTACATCAGATCTAAATGAAATTACGTTTCTAAAAGTTCAATCAAGAGATTGTCGTTTAGTGGTTTTTAGTTAATTAAATACAACTCAATGAGTAAATCTCACAGGTAAATTCATCATTTCCCGCTTTCTAGTAGCCTCAGTAGCTATCTTTTGTTTCTTTCAGGCAACACCCGTACCTTGATCGTATTAAGCACAAGCCAAGGAAGGATCCTAACCTCACTTTTGCACTTGGATTTTTCAATTTCAATTTTTACAAGGAAATAATTCGCCTGGGCTCTGTTATACAGCGACGTTTAAGCAGCTTCTCAGCAGGTACACATTGGAATAATTTATATTGGCTTCACCACTAACCTGCGAAACTTTTCTTGCATGCCCGTTCGAACTTTGGCCGCAACAAGAATGTGGCCAGATCTTTTCTTGAAGTCGGTTGCCGGATGTGCGGTGTTGAAGTAGTCCTCGTAGGGCTCGCCTGCTATCGCTGGAACTGCAAAACCGGTCCGGGATGTCCTCAAATGGGTCGATATGGTGCCTCGAAGCTCTACCGCAGGATGGAATCGGAGGCCGATGTTGAAAATTAACTTTTGGCGTTGGCTTTTCTTGCCTTCATTGGTGCGTGAACACGACCACGTAAATATCACTCTGGTAAATTTTTAAGGCTGTAACTCTATGCAAAAAGTACTAAATTTTAAATTAAGACACCAGCCAATCTCAATGCTGTCACCAGCAATTTTTATTCATTTGTCTCCCCCAAAGTTATTAAAACAATTGCACATCAATATAAAATCAGTCAAATAACTTACTTCTAACAATTAAACATCTTAAATCTAATATTTTTACAAACTTTTGCTTATCTGCTAAATTGTTCCATTAATTTTTGTTAATTTCGTCTTTTACATCACTGTGTCCCGCACTTATTAACCGTCCTTTTTCATAATATTCGCACTGATCAGTTCTTCCTTTCGTGCACTTCCACAAGAAACACTTCAGAGTTCACCTAAAAGTCCATTTCATTTTTCCACTTCTGCATCAAATTAATGTTCGGATTTTCAAATAATCTTGCATGTTAATTATTCATTTTCGATTTCTGACTTGCAATTTACCTCGACAAGGATGTGACCATTCCTTTCATAATCGAATTACTAATACACGGATTGGCTTTTGCATTTTGCCATCCCCTTTTAATATTCTAAACTAATTAAATATTGTGGTCCCATTCCTATTAGGTTTAGAACTCTGCCTTTCCTTTTATGTTACGATTTTAATACTTATTACAGGCATTGCTTTGCCAATTTGATTGCTAATTCAAAGTTGATTTTATTTTATTTGTTGCCATTAAATCCTATCTCCTATTCTGAGATTTTATGACCTATTCATTAATTTGCGGTGCTCTAGATGTGCGGTTCAGGGCTTAAGACCATCTCAATATATTGCTACGAACAAAGCTGTTGTACCTTTAATTGTATCTTTTACTTTTTAAAAGCTCGATCAATATAAACCTTACCTTGTTGTAGATATCTTTTTGCATGTAGTAATAACCTCGACTAGCTCTAAATATCTCTTTCTCTGCAGGGTAACTGTCGCTTAATACTCATTTTGACACTGCAGTCTATTTCAATGTATCTTTACTCTTTGAATTGTTTTAGAAAGATAGTGTTTATATTATATTAAAAATTCAATTATAATCTTTGAATGACAGTTTGTTGAGTTAGTTATTTATTTAGTCAATTTGTAAGTAATTGTTCAAGTTCAATAAATTAACTGGTGTTTTGACAATTTAAACAAATTTCTTTTATTAACAATTCCAAAATTAATTATAATTCTTAAACTTCAGGTTTACAACTTTATCAATAAATAAATCTTATCTAAATTAAATGCATTTTAATTTCTCTTTCTATAGGCCTTTTTAATTTCCTTATTTATATTCTTCGTCCCTCAGTACTGAAAATAGAATTTCAATTTAACTCACTTTGCTTTGTCAGTTGTATCATCGTGTCTGCATCTTTCAGCCTTGAAGTACCCCTTTGACTGCACCTGATTTGGCTACTGTTGTGACAACGTTCTCCTGGTTTGTCGATAGTTCTTCCACAGTATTATCACGCACTGATAATCACTTTTAGCACCTTTTAAACTATATTATACCCAGAGTTTATCCATTTTAAAATTAATTCTGGAAAATTAGTTTTTGTCCGACAACTTCCAAAATATTTTTTCTCGCACTCTTTCTATATCAAACATAAACAACCCCTTTTTACTTCTCTCAGCACTCTCTTTGGAAGTAAATTTTATTAATTATTAATTTAAATCAAATTAGCTAAATGTGTTGACAAAATTCATTTTTAGGTTATAAATAATTATTTACCTAACATTTCATAAATATTTTTACAACTTTCCAGAATTGTAAATAACCATTACATTAACAAAATTGAGTTATATTTCAATACGTTGTAACATTCTGCAATGTATCTCATATGAACAATAATTAATTTTTAACAATTTAAACCACTTGCATATTTTAGAGTTATTATACCAATCTTAGCCAGTTTTAAAATTGATTCAACTTTTTTTTAGAATGTATTCTTTTTTATCATTTTTATATCATAGCAATATATAAATTAAATCCTTATAAGTTTTAAGGCAAAACTGTTAGTTAGTTTGAGAGCCTCCTTTGCCGCGTAAGGTATTCCATACTTATAACTGTGGGACTGCACAGCAGATTTTCTATTAAATAAAACTGCACACATGCTTTAATCTAAAAACGTTTACCAGACGACCGTACAAAATCTAAAACAAGTTGGTGGACATATGGCGCTAAAAACATAAAATATGAAAATGTTTAGCGAAATTCTAAGAAAAATCTCGCCTCTGCAAAAAAAGGAAAATAGAGAATATATTAGAAATTATTAAAAATTGTTGTGACGTTTTGCGTTCGAACACTGTAGATTAGTTGCAATTTGTCCGGCGCTATCTTCGCCACAAAAGCGATGTGGTTACAGCAAGATGCCACACAAATGTATCTGAGTGCATAAAGCCGGATGGTCACAGCAAGATGTAGCTGTATGCAGCAGGTAGTTTGAGGCTGAAACTATTAACAGGCAGTGCATGTAACCCCCCTGCTTGTCCCACTTAGGTGCATCTAGCCAAAGTAGATAGGGGCTGCGGACGAGTATAAGAGAGCAATGTTCGTCCATGCTTAGACTCACTTAACCCGTTCTTTTCAAATTAAAGTCCTGAACCTGAGAACACTTCGATCCAGTTGCAACCGGGAGCAGCCTAAGACCCTGGAGAGCTTAAACCCTCTGTCAGCTGCCGTCACCGTCGCTTAATCCTGCTAAGCGACCGGCATCTAATGTAACTAGTATCTGGGTTTACATAAGACATGTTCTAATCCTAGCTGCTTTTGAAAATTCAAACTGCCTGAGAACCTTGACCTGACCTAAACCTTGCCTTGCTTGAGTTAGCCGACCTGCTCTTAATTACAGTCCAGAAATTCTAATTGAAATATTCACGTCTACATCACAGAGCGCAGGGAAGGTCGTGTAGACGGGCCTACCAATTTTCCCGCGATAATTAAATACGTTTTAGCCTATTTTCCGTATTTCTGTTGATGTAGACGTTCGTTTACGACCTAGGTGCAGCCAACGCTCCGTTTCTACAGAAGATTTGAGAAGCTTTAAAAGCTGCACGGTGGGTTGCAGTTCTGCTGGTATTCAAGAACCCCTCAAGAACGTTTTCATTTAAGTTGTAAATACAGTTGGTTTAGGTGACACGCTATTTTTAAAATAGATTTAAAGATAAAAATTATACAGTTAGTTCAATTTCCTCAATCCAAAGCTCTATAGACCTGGGCTCCGATCTAACTTTTTGACATTGCAAAATAATGTTAATTAAATTAAATTGTAATTTAATCCATCGCTTCCGAGTTAGGAATATATTTTACATTTCAACAGATTACAATTATTTAATGACTTACACATTTGAAACCATTGTTTTTGTTGTGTATTATAAAGTACCTTTCATTATACATTTACAGGTTTTTGTAGTATATCATACCATTTATTCTCAACATGACCATCGTAGTTAGAAAGCAACGAAAATAATATCATATACTTTTAGTCAGTCTCAGGTAAACGTACATATTATACCTACAACATTTTACTAAGCTAGTGAAACCAAATCAGGTTGTAGAAATTACAAATACAATTAAACCGGCTTGGAGAGCATTCGGCAAACTCAGCTGGGTCTTGAAAAACCAAGAATTACCGATAGGTTTAAGAAAAATGTCTGGAAAAGCTTCATCTTACCCGTAATGACATATGGAACAGAGACAATGGGTTTGACATCAAAATGTGGGAAAAAATGGAAACAAACTCACTTAAATTAGCTGAAATCGGCATTACATTAAAATTTAATTTCATCCTATAATTTATTAAACAGTGTTAATATCTTCTTCCTCTTATTGTAGCCCAGTGGCCTGTTTTAACCATAAAATGGTTCTATGACCCCTCTTTGCCCTTAGGCCGGGTAGGTGGCTAGCCTTGCCCGTCGAAAGTAAGGAAAAGTTTCCTTGTTTAGGGGTTAACGACTACCGTAGGTGTTAGCTTGGTAACCGGGGAGCGTACGAAGTTTAAAATCCTTTTAGATTCCGCCGGGATTCGAACCCGGGCCGGCCACTTGGGAGTCGAGCATTTGCTGGCGGGGCCATCCGCTCATCTACTGTTAATATGAAATTTATATTTACGTTCTCATTCTACTACAATCAAGGATGTGCATTCAATTGCTTATAGCGGATAATGGAAAACCAGAAGACTATAAATTAGTTTAGAGCATTCATCTAATCTACCTGCTACAAAATAATATCTTTCATTTAAATATAGCATCATATTCTAATCTTCTTTCTTGCTGATATCGTCACCCGCCTGTTGTGAACATTTAAGATTGATTCATTGCAACCCGCACATGGTATTGAATTGTTATGTACTTCAAAATTTGGACAACTTTCTAAAAATGTGAAAATCGCTTGCTTCACGTCATTGTTTATGGGATATTATCTACTTCACTCCGCTTATTGTTTGAAACTTTTAAAGTTCCCATTGTAGAAGGTATGGGGATTGAATAGTACTTTGTAATGTGTCCCCTTACAAACAGTTGTCGAATTGTTCCAGTGTTCTCGCGCCAGTGCTAGTGAAAATTAAATTACACGGAAATAATATGTTTGAAATTCGTTGCTGCAATCTTAAGTTACCAACGTTTGTCCTCCAAGTGCAGAAACTTGGTGATTAGCAAAAAGGCCCAGCGGTACACGACTTCGTGCCCAGGTAACCATGGCACATCTCTACCTGAATCTCCGCAGAAAATGATTCAGATAGTAGGGGCCCCGCAAGGTACCGGGTGGCCATAAATATCTGAGATCCCGGTAGCCATGGAATTAGCAACTTATAAATGTTGGTTAGTATTATATTTCAATTACAATAAGTATTGCTACCTATGCAATGTAATAAAATGCAATAAGAGGAGGGGAATGTGCCCCGAATTCTGCAGTTTAGCCTAAGACTCGATTATAAAAATCTCCTGTTCTAACTCCATTACTTATTGCAATCTGTAATAATTTTTGACAGATAGGAATTTTAGTTGTGATGACATTAATGACATTTAGTTTAGTTGGATTCATCACTTTAATAAAGCGGTGTTGATTCCAAAGGTAATGTGATATCAGATATTTATGGCCACCCGGTATAAGAAGACGATCCCCGGCCAGCTTCGCCCGGCAACGCAACCAGCTACAGGACCAGGATCGACTGTGCTCATCCGAAGCTTCAAACATTCCGAGAATGTTGAGTCCAGCTCCACACGAAAGAGTAGCCTAAAGCCCAGGAAGGCTTGAGGTCAAGCAAGTTCCTGCCGAAGCACCTAAATCCCCGGTTTATCAGGCAAAGTGGGACAACCAAACAAGCCCCGTCCTGAAAAGCGAGCGTGCGTCATTTCAGCTCTTGAGTATAAAGCTTTAACAAAAAAACACCTAGCAGTACTACTAAACCTTCTTGAAAAATTCGAACCGATTTCTCAGTGGAAAAGTGCATCCCTTAAATCTGCAGAACCATCTACTAAACCTGGACTACCGTCGCCGTCGCCGAGTAAGTGCTTGCCAAGTCCTACGTAGCCCACTTTAGGCATCGCTGCCGCCATAATTAAGCAAAATAATTACTTATGAGGCAAAGCAAACTCGTCTCAATGCACAGGGGGTCCATACTACGTAATGCAGTAAAATTACAGCTCCCTGAACAGTCCCGGAATACTGTATCGAAATCTGCGATAAAATCGACCAAAAGGTTTCAAGCCCCAGTTAAATTTCGCCCAGCATAAACCGCATCCGCTAGGCAAATCTATTGTAGGGAACCGCGCAGTCTTAGAATAAAACCCTCATACGCATTTGTTGTCAGAAATAACCACATCGTCGTAGCACTTGGTAAATAAACAACACGGGCAACCATTATGATCTTAGTTACAGCATTGATAACGAAGCCACTGTGGTGCGTCCAACATCCAAAGGTGAGGATTGCGGGCTAGTTAGACTAGTTACGAATCCATCAAGACGGTTTGTCCCCCCCCCCCTTAGAGAATTTATTACGAAACACTTCTTTCATTTGTTTACTCCACTATAATTACGTTTCATATACAGCCTTGTACTGAGTTTAGTTTTAACACGTTCTAATATATGATTACTAAATACGTTTATATGACTTTTTCTTTGTCTAATCAATACAGGAATCCGCTAATGAACTGCTTTGGGCATTTTCCTTCAAAGAGTCAATTTACAAAACCACTTCCGCCATACACTTTACAATGCGATATTGGATTTTACCAGTACATATACTGTAATGGTATGATGCTTACAGCAATTCTGGTTGCATAACTAACTCACAAATGACAATGAAAGATTCAAATATGTCCACAGTTGGAATTATATTTATTGCAACAATAAGGGTCACTAGTAAACATTGATAATTACATAACATATTATTAGAAATAACTGTAATTAATTAACAGCGGTTAGTAATTGAATAGAACCATATCGTCAGGGTTGCTATCAGATTGTATTCAAATTTGTGCTCAATTTGGTAAATGTTGCTAATTTTATAATGACTGACAGATTAACTTTGTAGCGTCAGGAGATTATAATAAAGTCGCTTTAATACAAAGATGCTTTGAAGAGTTAAAGAGCTTTAATACAGCTTAATCATTCATATCGAAATGCCAACGATCGATGACGCAGCAAAAAGAATTATAAAACATTTCAAGAAAGCACAGATTAATGCAAAGAGCATATAAGAAGCAATCTGAAAACTAACTAAGACTACAGTAATGTGCTGGTGGTGTGAATCTGTGTTTATTAACTAACAATGAAAAAGAGTGACCAATTGTAGGGTTATAATTTCCATAATGACATTTACAAAAACAATTATAAATCATGTTAGAGCTAGAGCATGTGAGCTAGAGTGTCTTTTGTTGCAGTTTGTTGGGGAAGCCAAGCCGAAAGGTGTGTGTTGTTTGGCTTCCCGATTTTGAAAGATTTTGTTGATAAAAATATATAATTTGTGCCCAGTTGCTGCATTTTATTTATTGCCTTTGTGCGGAGACCAGCTGTGGTTAAATTGGCAGTATTTCTAAGTGCCGTTCCAGAGTAAATTGTGATCGTCTTCGGAGCTAAGATTCGACAAGTTTTGGAACTGAGGGAAGCAGACAGCAAGGTACAGGGCCTAGGAAAGACTTGGTTTGTGATCCAGAAAAAGGTAACAGCCGTTGAAATATCGCCAGGAAGCAGATACAAGCTTGGCGTCATTTCCAACAGCGGCTGAGGTCGTATTTGGAGCCGGAATTCAGCAAGGCTGGGAGCTACGACAAGCAGACAGCAAGGTGTAGGACCTGGGAGAGGCGTCCTTTTGCGGAGATAAAAAGAGAGATGAACGAGCCAAAAAGAAAACAAATGCGTTGGCGTCTTTTTGCAATTGAAAAATAAAGTCGAGGTTAGCAAAACGTACTTGATTATTAGAAATGCATTGTTATAATTTACCTGAGGTAGACTGATTGATTGTTGGTTAATTTGTTTTCTAAATATTCTAAATTGTCTGTGTTTCGAACAGCTTTGTTTGGAGTTAATCTTCTGAGGTTAACTGTCATTCGTTAGAACCGAGCATTTGCCATACAATGGTTAAATTCATCTTAAGTGTAACAACCTAACCCAGTAAATAAGAACCTCAAACCGCTAGCCGGCGCAATTTTTCTTGATAACTTATAAATGAATAAAATATAGAAAGTAAAATACCTTTATTACAGTAAAGCATAATTAAATAATCATATTTTTAATTAGTGACAAGAGAGAGGCAATATAAAATTCAAATTAAAGCTATGTTGTGTGGGTGTGTAATCAATGTTTATCTATTTATTATATTATAAAGAAGGCATATGAACATAAGACATACTGAAAGTAATATCTAGATAGTGTTGTAAAATAACAAATGAGGCTTCGACGACCGAGAAAAGTAATCTTGATACAAGTTCGGAGGCATACTACTTAGCCGCCTTAACACTAAACTCGACCGCGATAGGCTAATCGCCTACTCGTCTTAAGCTTAATATTACCAGATAGTAAGAGAGTAAGTCGAAGTGATCTTACGATGACGACCTTTTCCTTGACGATATGAACTAAGATCGAATGTTAGAATAGAAAAACAATTATGGAGGCTTTACGTCTACCACCAATTATTAGAGAAACGTCCAATTTTGTAGTAGGTAGACTTGGTCTTTGCGAACTAAGATGTACCGGAAGTGGAAAGAATCCCACTCAAATCGCTGAATTGCTCCTTTATTCAGACAGACCATAAAGTGAAAGACACGAATAAATAGTTGGTTTCTTACCTGCCAACACTAGGAAGAAAAGTCTCATAGAGTGTATACGGTGTCCGAAAGAATGCTCACCGCAGTGTATCTAACCCCTATTCATTATTATGCACCTACAGAAGTATCCCTTTTAGAAAACAGGGAAGCTTTGTATGTAGCGATCTATTCCACGTTAAATAAAGTGAAGAAAACAGACGTAATAATACTCATTGACGACCTGAAAAGTGGGCAGTAACAACCCAAATGCAAAAGATGTTGTGGGTAGACAGGGTCTGGGCATAAGAAGCCGTGACAAGAAAAACTGAATAAATCACATTACGCAACTAGCACAAATTGCTGCGGCATCGAACAATGCTCGTAAAATTTATAAGATCACCAAAACACTGGTGAAGAAAAATCGTCAATAGCAAAACGCGTGGACGGCGCGAATCTTACGTCAACCGGAGAGCAGTTGTGGAGGTAGAAAGAATACTATAGTAACAGTATTAGTACTCCACCACGACCTACATCTTCACACCCTATCGAAGAAGCCACAGAATTTCTACAACCGAAACTGGTCTTGTTGAAAGCAGTCACCTCAAGTCGTTTCTGAATTGTTTGAACTTAATCCATCAAATATCGCAAAAATTTTGTGTCAGCTTGAAACATTTAAGAAATACCCAAAAAGTGGAAATAAATTTCCAAAGAAAAGCCAAACAAGTAAATGCCGCTATTGGCGCAGAATCACACTAATTCATATAGTGAACAACGTACTTGCCATTACCATAAACGGTATCTGTTACAGAACAAAAGGATTGAAACTGGAATCTGGCTGGTTTGCCTGGATTGTCTCTGTTTTCGTGTTTACGTAGTTAGACAGTTTTTAGTTGCGTGCTTTTTGATTTGTCAAATTAGCTGAAAAAATTTAAACGGGCATAGTTGAAAGTGCGCGAATCCGGTATGTTCAGTAAAGCTTGTTTGTGTGGATGCAACAATGGATGGCTAGAAGCTTAAAATGTATTCGCTTGCGGGCTTGCTCCGAGGGCGCACGTTGACGAGCGTCTCTCGATACATTTTGCTTATTGTAAAATCAATAGAAGCTGGTGAATATGCTTTATAGTCTTTAATGTTTGCACACAGCAAGCATATATTATGTACATAGCAGGTACACAACTTGTAAAGTAGCCAAACAGTTTTGTGGCGCCTATTTGGACTGCTTGATGTCAGCCGTCAAAGCGGTACCGAAGCTAGCAGCCAGGTACTTGCTATGCTATGATTCATACAGAATGCGGCAGGCTGCTTGGACCATTGCAAATGCAAGGAGAACATGTATGTCGCGGTCGTGATGTTTAACAAACGAACAATCAATGTACGATTGCGATGGGTCGTTGGGATCATTATAAATACAAGGTATATATTTATTTTTTAATTTTTTAAATACAATTACGGCCACATGTAAAGCCCCCTTGCTTTTGCTATGGTCATAGTAGCCTGCAGAAATCTGTATACAAATATTTGCAAATCGGAATTGAAATCCGGGTGTTGATGCACACAATTCGACAGTGGATTTGTAATTTTAGCGTTTTCGCTTTTAGGGCAGTTTTTGGTGTTATTTTATTGTTGTTTAATTGCATTGCAGATACCATTGTATTGCCGTTGAGTAAATGTAAATGTAAGCAGCCGCGAGCTGTCGCACGTAGATAATCCATTCTTACTTCTGTTCTTTTCATTGTGGTTTTTATATGCGTTTTAAAGTCAATGTATTTGTGTAAGCAAATTTGCGTTTCTTGTACACATATTTGAAATCAGTTTGAAACAATTTTTTGGCTTAGCCTAATTGTTTCGCCATTTATCCAATTATTTCAGGCTTAACCTGTATATTTTTAGTTGAATTATAAATCCTTTTGCATTTCAAATTCTTCTATTTTCCAAAGCAGCGTATTTTATACCTGGATCAAGTTCCTATCGTTTGCACGATGCCCTCTCGACCTGCGCTATCTCTTATCAGAGTGCGAGTCTCCCTTTAGAAACAAAATTTTCGTCCGAGGCACTTATTCTTCTCGCCTCAGGCGGCGCATTTCGCGCGGCCGAGGTTTGATTTTGTTCAAGTCAAATTACGTGCACTCAACCAATTTCAATGAGCAGTGTGTTTCTAAGGGCTGATTATGATCAGGTACGATTGCGCTTTTCTGTCTTATTATCTCCATAGTAATTATATTTTCCTTAGCTCTTAATTATCAGTTTCAACCACGAGTTTATCTCGGAGGCCAAGTCGCTAACCTTATCGCACTTTCGACACCTGCTGGGTTCGGCGTATTTGCGGCTTTTTTGAGGATGCTTCTGCAGCAATTTTCGGCGCTTCCACGTAGATTTCAACTATATGGTAGCAGTTCTCGCCCCGCTTATTTTGAACCGAATGGTGTAGCAATCCCCAGCCGGCATTTGCCTGTTTGCCGTTTATAAGCGTTGGAGAAGCGAGGTTAGTTGTGCTATTCCAGAATTATATATCAACTTGTCTTTGATACCTGGGTACAGTCACGCTTTTTTATTTCAATAGCCTAAACAGAAGGTATTATTAAATGATTGAGGTATGCATATCCCATGAATAATTTGAATTTAAAGATATTAAAATAACCCGAAAGGGGTTTTTTAATTTTATGCGTGTCGCAACCTTTAGTTCACGTACACAATTTGGTTATAATATTATTTGCATTTTAATTATTCTGATTATTTACTACTGACATTTCAAAACTTTTTATTGATTATTAATTAAACGCTAGTCACTTGTAGTTTATTTTTCTTATTATTTGAAATCTTTTGATTTCTGGCGCCCATTTCCATTTCCTTTCCTTTTTTGAAGACATTCCAGGGTACATAGCTGATGATTTGAACCTACGATCTAAGGCCGCCGATATTTGAGTTAGCTAGGGCCATTGCGGTGAGTAAAGAGTTTTTAGAGCTGCCGTGGTGTATAAACGGTAGGGGGGTTGATCTGCGATTTTTTTACTACCATCAATTATTTTAATTAGTCAATCGCAGGTCGGCTTCTTTATTGTTTCAAGTTTCAACACAAGAATACCATAGGTGCAAGTCGTCTTTCTGGTACTCGCAATTAGTGATATTTCATTATCCCGACTGGAATATTTAAGTTTCAAATATATTGAGCTAGCTAGGTAACGAACAGGGCAACTTAATTTCTAAAAAAAATAAGGCGTACAAACCATCTCATTTAAATTCGTATTTCAGATGCAAATTTCGAAGGGGCTTACAAGGTATGCGATACTTGCTTCAGTGAGAAACGGGCGGGGTTATAATCTCAAACTTCAGCTGTTTATTTATATAAGTCAAATGGGTAGTGACATATACGATAGTTATTATTTGTTATTAGGCGCCACCATAGTGTTATAAATCATTATCCAAGCGGTTTGTTGAGAACGTTGCACCATAGACGTACTATGTTTCGGGAAAATCAACTCTTCTCAGCTTCAACATTTACACTTTAATTAATTTGTTTGTACTTCTCAAAAAGATAACTTTGGATTGCGCGCTGCATTGCGCTTTACAAATTAAAATCGAATATTAATTTAAAGCCTATATTCACTCGTGTGTAGCTGTGCAATATAACTCCAATTAGGTGATTTTAATGTATTAATTAAAATAAAATCATCTCCTATTTCATTAATTACGTGTGATTGTTTTTGCAGGACATCTATTGTTTAAGTGCTTTAGAACGTCAAGGAAATGATCCAATTAAAGCAAGTTTAGAAGTAATCAATTAGAATAGTATTACTACAGACTTCATTAGTCAATACGAAGTAGTGACTTCTACAATTTTGATTGAAAGACAATAACAATTTCCTGATGATATTCTCTTTGTGCAGGTTTATGTGCATACTAAAATATATAAAGTGAAGCTTCTACGCTAAGCAAAATTTACTAGCAAACACTTAATGCTCTCTTTAAGTGCTCATAAAAGCATAAATTCTTCGTGGAATTTGAAAACTTCTACAGTAAGTTATTTACACAATCACTTCTTTGTAGCCGGAAGCATTACAAAAGTAAGGACGAGTACCTGCAAGACTTTATCCGCACCTCGCTTTTGAAACAAAAAACAAAGCATCTACTTGTAGAACACGCCAAACATCCTTCAGGCGGATTCTTTGTAAAGCGCACCACTCGAGAAGAGTGAAAAATGTTTCAATGTTCTGGCTATGCGCAAATTCCAGTACATATCAGCTTCGCACAAATGTCATAGAAAAATGAATTTCCGGTTTAGCGCCTGCTTTAAAACTTGGACTGATGTACGAACACTCATTGTCGAAATGCTAAAACCTGAGATTTAGTCGGCGGAGTGTCGGAAATAATTGTTTTGCATATAAATTGGTTTTGGTAATGAAGAAACGTGCGCAGTCAACGATAACGTGGTAGCCACTTGCAAAAACTGCTTTACTGATGAATGTTGGTGTGTAGTTGGTTCATCATGCCACCTTTAAAATACAACAAAGAACTTACCTCACTTTGCACAAATTCGTCCAAAGAACTCTCTGCGGCACATCTGCAAACAAAACCATTATTTGCATTGCATTCAGGTTGTTGCTGCCGCTGGCAATATTTTAGCTGATCGGGTGAGTTTCTGTTTATCAGCAAAACGGAAATTAAAAGGGGTTGCTAAATGCTGACGATAGAGGAACCTAATCAAACACGTATTTATAGATGTAATCAAAACTTTTCCCGTACAGAGAGTTTCATGTGAGTTTATAGTTTAAAAACAACGCTCTACAAGTGCTAGAAATGATTCCGTTAGACGTTTCACTATTAAATGTAAGAGCTCCTGTTATTTTAAATCTGTTCAAACTCGAATCTGAAGTCGCTAATTGCAGCAGCCTTGCCAAGCCATAAAAAGGAATAAATTCATATGTTTTACAGCTCACGTACAGAGAAATACGGTGTATTCACACTTGTGACTTTCTCTTTAATCATTCAAAGAAATTCTCGTCACGCGTTCACCCCTGACTCTGTGCGTCGACAGAAAGGACGTTCTGATTGTATAAAAGTGAGCTCCAGAACTATAGGTGTCTGTTGAATTGTGCTGCGTCTACTTTAAACTAGTTTATGTCCGAGATTTTTTACAGCAGTTGCTATGTCAGTGAATTTGCACATATTTCTAGATTTTTTCATTGAATACGAGTACAAATAGTTAATACTTACCATGTTGACGTATTTTATTAAGTATTTAGATTCATAAAATAATCTTCCATGTTCTAGGACCATGGTAAGATACTGTTCTTGAATTTTCGGCAATGAATTTACATTCAAGATCTTTTTATTGCTTGAAGTAATTTGCTTAGAGTATTTGGACCACTTTAGCTGCTTTATATGCTTACATCTAATTAATTTGACGTCGCAGTCGGCGCTGAAAGGTTCATTGTGAGCACAACACAAAACTTACTTAACACTACTTCTATAAAAATATTTAACAACAAGAAAGAATTCAAATGCAAACGTTTAAAACTAACTTTAGAACACTACATTTCCATCAAATGATAATAACTTTACTGTAATTTATTGCAATAAAAAAAGGATTCATAACAAATGTTCACCGCCTTCACCAGAGCCAGATTAAAGATACGTGAGGCCCAGGGCTAAATTTTTTTAGAGGCCCCATTCCCATTTATGCAACGGGTACAAAGGGATCTGAATGATTAGAAACCGCACTAGATTATAACCTTCGAATCTTTTCGAGGCCCCCAAAATTTCGTGGCCCGGGGATGCAGCCCCCTTAGCCCCCCCCCCCCCCTTAATCCGGCTCTGGCCTTCACCCATGCACGCTCGAACTCTTCGTACAATCCCATTGCTGACATGTATTAACATATTCGAATTGTTATTAATTTTATTAGTTTCCTCCAATATTTTGTGCCGCAGTTCATTTAGGTTATGTATTGGTTGCTGGAAAATGGATTTTTTTAAATATGTTCTCGAGGAACACCTTCAGCACGCCCCTGATCTCCTCCTCTTGTAGATGACGTCGCTCCGACGGGCCAGACGACGGATAGCCGACTTCGTGATGCCCTGGATGTTGTCGTGGAGTACCTTGTGATGACGCTTGGCACCCCCTTTGCCCAATTCTTTACTTCCCTTGCCGCAGCCGGTCGTGGAATTGGAAAGCGATGCGGGCTGGCTTCGTTGCTGAGAATACATGTATAAGGTATTCAACGAAATAATTCAAAGAACAACAAACAAGGTTTGGAAATTTCTGCCGAAACTCTTCAAAACAATCATGGATTGAGTACTGCCATATTCCACTAACTCGACGGCCGTTACGAGAATAGGATTTGACCATAAAAAATTTATGTTCATGTAGCAAAACCATTTTAATTGAAGAAGTTATATTACCAACACAAATAACTGGCAGGTAGAGATCACAGAATACATCTGTCTGTCTAGAGAAGCTGATATTCTGTAAAGAAAGAGTCTGTTTTAGTTAAAGTTATTCAAAGAAACTGTACTGTACTTATGTAGATAGCTGATACACCAACGGAATACACAAGTTATTAAATGACAACAACCGTAAAGTGACGTTCGGTTGAAACAGCTGATGTGGTACGTTCACAATGAACTCTTCATCTCCGACTTCGACGTCAAATTTAAGAGAACGCTCTTTATAATCGATTATTTTAAGTCAAAGCTCTTGAAATCAAAACTGTTCAAGAAATTTAATTTAAAAAAAAAACGGACTGTCACCGTTAAAAACCGGTAAAAATGTTTAAATGGCCGATCTTCAAATGGCACCAAGGATAAAAGCCTTTCTCTTGCAAAATTATTGTTTTAATATTATTTAATTGCATCTTGCGGTGGAGACGACACTTTTTCACGTATAACAACGTAGTTGAATGTAAGCTTCATAATTTTCATCTAAGAACAATAAAAATATTGCAACAAATAACTTACTGACAAAGCGAAGAGAAGGTTTCCGAAACGACTGGGCGAAAATTAATTTCCACGTATGTATGTACGTATGTTCCACACATCGGTAAAAGTTATAGATGGATTTTCAATCCAGGGAGAAAGGTATCTGGCGGAGCTTAGAAGGATATACATTTCATACAGACGACTTTTCATGAAAATTTACGGAGTTGTTCTATGAAGCTTTAGAACCATGATACCAGATTGGTTTCATTATGATGCACTGTTCGGTGTGAAGAGGAACAGATATCTGCCAAAAATAATAATAATAAAATCGTCTTTATTTCAAATACATATATTATTGGAAAATTTTCAATTGAGAGAAAAATTAAAACCTCAACAATTAATCTTAACGATTTTTATAATGTTTGCAAACGACATTTTGCTCTTATTTATGTGATACCACATAGTCAGTATCTACTCAAAAATTCCAGGCAAGAATATATCTGGGAGGGAGAGGGGGTAGATTTCAGACAGACAAATTTCTATGAGATGTTATATGAAGCGTGAGAACAATGGTACCAAAACTTTGGTTAAGCTGCAATGCACCGTTCGCTGTGAGGAGGACCAAATACCCCCAAAAATGTCGAGAAACAGTCTTTTTTCTTAAAAATTACTAACGATTTTTGATTGTTTATACCGAATACATTTCCCTCTTATTCATAAATGATACGCCATAGTCAGTATCTACACAAAAATTCCAGAGAGGGGGTGACGAATTTGATAAAGACAAATTTCCATAAAAAGTTACGGAGATATTCTCTGAAGCTTTGGAACGATGGCACTAGACTTTGGTTTTCCTATGATGCACTTTCCGGTGTGGGGATGACCAAATACCCCAAAAATTTAAATAAACGTCTTTTTTTATCAAAAATGGATCCACAGATTTTGATCATTTTTACAGACAACAGTTTCTCTTTCTCATACGCAATATCCCACAGTCAGTATCTACCCAAAAATTTCAGGTAGAAGATATATGTGAGGGTACACATTTTATTTCAGTGCTGAATTTATGGGGTATGAAAACGCTTGGGGGTAATATTTCATATTTTGCGGGTGCTGCATATTTCAAGTTTGTAGTTTGTCTACCTTCTACGAGTACTACACCCTCTCTTAATTCAGAGAGGATGCTTGCTTCTGTAACATTGAACGTTTTCCACCGCCTTTTGTTTCAGATAAACTTATTCGACGTTTACTGTTTTGTCGTTTGTAGAATATTTGATGTACTTTTGTTTCAAGTTTGTTTGTAATAGTAAATTATAATTATAACTTCCTTTTGTAATACTGATAGCATAATACACTTTACGAAAGTTAACAACTTGGATTACCTCAAACTTTCAACAAATTAAACCACCATAAAAATAACAACCCGTATGTTAACAATAGAGATTGTTTAAAAAAACTACTATTTGTGATAAAGAAATTTACTAATTGCAACTAAAACATATTATGTACAAAAGCAGATAAGGGTAATGCTCAAGTAATTCTTAAAGACTGGTTACATGCATAAGGTACTACGTAATTTTCTTAATTTTTAAATTATTGTAAATGCTCCATGCGTATGCTTATGCTGTGATTGTATTAGATAGATGCCAACTATATATCCCTTCCATGACCCCCTTCAATCCCATTTGCTACGTGAGTTGCCTAAAATTAATAAACCTTTAGTTTCCATTGTTTGTAAATTAATAACTGGTTAAATAATAATTTCAGACCTTTGCTAGACTGTAAATCCCAGTTTGTCAGAAAGAATTCTTAAACTGGCTGGTAATTAATCCATTATGTCGTTCGACGTGAATAATCTTTTCCCTAGTATTCCGTCTAAGGAATATTTTGATTTCATCAAATTAACCATTATAGTACCAAGAAGGGTAAAAATGTAGATAGCCAACAGTTGGTTTTTGCCCATATTTTTGCCCAACTATGTTTTGGCTTCTACAGTTTTAAGTAATTATAGTTTACAGTTTTATTAAAGCTCCCTACATGTAATTTGAATATTTATTGAAACAAAACATTAATGTCTTAGGCAATACGGTAAAAGTTCCCTACATGTTATTTCAGTTGAAGTATCTTTAGAAACAAAAATATTTGAGAAGAAGAAGAAGAAAAAAATACATAAATAAACAGTAATAAGTTGTTTGTTTTTGTTCAGTAGGAGTTTAGTTATAGATGACTACTTATACACATTGTTATTCACGTAGAACCCATTTAAATAAAATTTGCACCCACGGTTTTCTTAACCTAAGCCAAAAATTACTAGGGTAGGAGAGTAGGTAGCACTGTAAATTTCAGCTATTGCTATACTCTAACATATTAGTACGAGGATAACGTCGTAAATTTCTGCAATCTAGTAAAACAAAGTATTGTAGCCAAAAGTAATTTTTATTATTGTTTTTCAAAATAATCGCCTTTGAACTCCATACATTTACACATTCGGTAAAACCAATTTTTAAAACACAAATTCCACTCATGAGTCATTTGATAAAAAAGTTTTTGAAGCTTTCCACAGCATGTTCCAGAGTTTCAAATCGCACACCACGCATTTTATCATTCAATCGAGGAAATAAAAAGTAATCGGAAGGTGCTAGTTCGGGACTGTATGGAGGATGACTTAGCAATTTTAACCGTTGGACGTCTATTTTCAAGCACCATAGTTGTTACAGGTCCTGATTTTGAAAAGAAGCAAGCAATAATTTTTTTACCAACACTTCGAGATTGCTTCACTTTACACGGATTAGGATCTGTTGGAAACACTCATTGCGCAGAATGCCGCTTTGATTCGAGTTGAAATGCATATCCAGTTTTCGTCACTAATTATGATGTTATAAACTGCTTTAGACCTACCTGCATCGTATTTCTGAAGACTTTTCTTGCAGCATTCCACGTGCAGTTGTTTTTGTGCTTCTGTTAAACTGTGTGGTATCCACTGACAACAGACTTTTCTTACAGCTATATTATGTAAAATCTTGTTTATTGAAGTCATACCAGTGCCCATGCTGCTCCTTACAATTCTGTATGTGACTCGATTGTCCTCCTGAATCATTCTCCGCACGGCGTCTATGTTTGTTTCGGTAACTGCTGAAATGGAGCTTCCTTCACGAAAATGGTCGCTGAGTAAAACTTGTTCAAATTTAAATTCCTTAAACTAGCTATAAACAGTTATCTGCGAAGGCGCTTTGTCACCAAATTCTGCACGAAGTGTTGTAAACTTTTAAAGTAATAGTAAAACACGGTTCTAAACTTTTCTCTCGTTAAATTCACTTTTGCTAAACAACACTTATTTAAATATTAACTTGTATAATAAATGTTGCCATAATCAAAACTAAATTTGAACTGTCAAAATGGAAAACAACAATCATTTGTTTCATAGCAAGTTTAGCATCCATGTTGCACTTGGTCTGTTAGTTTTGCATAAATTATGCGTAATACCCTCGTACAATTATACCCCGCTTGGTGGCAAACATAAGAAAAAACTTGGCATTGTAAAGGTTAATTGTTTTTGTCGGCTTTAAATAGCTATTTGAAGCAAAAGTTTTTTAAATTCGCTAACAATTATCGATATAAACAGCTTATGGGTTTGACTATGGCATCGAGCCTTTTTTCCCTTTTGGCAGAAATGTGTGTTCATGGATAATCCGGAAACGAAATTTATTGTCTTTAATCCTTTTTTATTAAAAAATTGTTTTTGAGAAACGATAGGTCGACGCTATCCTCGCCATTCTAGAAGGTCCTAAGAAGGACATTTTAAACTTTTTTGATGAGCTCAACCTTTTGAATTCTAATGTACAGGGTGTTTTATAAGGTACGAAGAAGACTAAAAGGGGAAGCTGGAGGAGATTCTTAATAAGATTCTGTCCAAAATCCAAAAACATAAAAATAACAGCAGTTTAAAGTTCTTGTAAATTAATGGCCACTTGTTGAATATCTCTGGTATTAATGAGGAAAATTTAGAAAGAATATCCTTGCGTTTTCGTTTTCGTCGAAATATATTTGCTACAACACTTGATAATTTGATGTTTAATTTTAAATTATATAGAAAACACACAATAAAAATAAGATGGATTTTTAAATAAAAAAAAAACTTTAGGTTATAAATTGCAATTGTATTTGTTAAATAAGCTGCAAACAATTCACCATAACAGAAAAATTATGTGTTCGAAATGCTGCCCCTGCATTTCAACGCACATTTACGCTCGACCAATCCAGTTTTTCGATACTCTTGGAAATTGTTGGCGTAACTGATCTGTTGCAGCGTTGATGCGACGGCGCAATTCGCCGATTATATCATACACCAATTCTTTCATATAACCCCATAATTTCGTACAGCATGACTAAAATGTGAAGGACAGCCGTCATGCAAACATCACATTGTACGGCGTATATCCAAAGGAACATTTTCGTGGAAGAACTTCTTGTAAAAACTGCAAATAAGAATCGCCACTAAGGCGTGCTGGTAATTCGTAAGGCCCTTTTAAAGTGTTGTTCAAAATACCACTCCACAGATTCGAAATAAAAAGCTGCTGAAGGTTACTCTGGCGAATCGAGTGCGGTTTGACCAGCCCATTTGTAAGAATTGTGGAAGTTAAGTACGTCATTCCTAGTAAAACAGCATTCATCCGTCATCAGTACGTGTATTGAAAATTCTGCTTGCCTATTAGTGCGATTTTACAGCCAGTCTCAAAACTGCTGCGGCAGCGAATAATCTGTAACGGTCAGTTTTTGTACATTTTGCAGATGATAAGGGTACAAATCATTGCTGCTCAATCCAAATAAAGGATGTAGAAACTCCAACTTGGTGGGAAATTTGGTGTGTACTTGTAGTTGGATTATCATTAACCATTTCTAAAAGTTCTCCCTCCACATTCACCCCATGTTGATTTGGTCTGCCGCTACCATGACCTTTCTTGGGTTGTAAGTCTCTCTTCCACGTTGGACTGCTCGAAAAAAGTATTTTCGGAAGACGTTTGACGATCTGGAAATCGTTCCAAAAACTTGCTTCTTGCAAGTGCAGCGTCTTCTTCAGCAACTCTATACATAATAATCATATCTACACATTTGCCGTTAATGTAGTTAACCATTTAAGTCGAATTAAACACTTAATAGCTGATGTATCTTAATTTAAATGAATTAATACCGAAAAAAATTTGTACTGTTACTAGTTTTTTAGTTATTATTAAATAGTCAGGGGTTCTCCATCAGTGAACACCAGTTCTTAAGCATTAAAAAAATAAAATAACTGTCATTTTTATGTTATTTATTTTTTTAACCCGACATTGTTTAGTTAACTCTCAAATGTCCCCTGCTCGAAAGTAAATTACTACCTCATTTATTCAACTGGCTGTAACTTTCTTGGTGTTAGGTTTTGGTCAGAAGCTTTTTAAGAAAACAACTTTATTTTGGTCCCCTCTAGCTACTCTTCCAGTTTCCTACGTATAATTTACTATAGAATATGAAAAGGTTTGAGCCTTCCGTTTTTAGATCTTTCACTTTTTAATAAACCGAACAAAATTGAATTCAACATTTATTGGAAGCCAACCACACCCGATTCGGTTATACATTTTTTCTCTAATCAAGTGTTATCCGACAAATTGGCTTCTTTTAGATTCCCTTTCCCATTCTTGACTTCTTCAACCAAGGAAAATGTAATTATACAATGGTTACCCTCTTAATATAGTCCTTCCTGTATACTATGAGAAATAAAACTCTACCAATCTGATCCTTTTACAGAACCCCATTGCTTAAAAATCCGTTCCATATTTAGATAATATTTCAACTACAGTTAAGAATATTTTCTTTAAAGTTAATACAACAATTTATTCAATTGTTAAGGATATTTGCAGCTAAATATTAGTTGAAATTCCAACTTGAAATAAAAGATTTGGTTAAAAATTCAATTTGTAGTCCTTCCAGTCTTCTTCAGTTTACATGGTTAAAAAATAACATATTAAAATCTGTAAGTAAAAACAATATATTAAAATAAGTTAGTAAAACAACCATTTTTTTTATTCTCTTTTTAGCTTGCAAATAAAAAAATCGTGTCCAGTTATAAAGTTTATACCATTTTTCCTTCTTTTCCAATTAAGAACATCACTACTTGAGAAGAATAATCAAATCTCTGTGTATTTATAAAAAGTATCTGTAATTTAAATGTATTAAGAGCTTTTGATAAGAATAAACAAGTTATATAATCAACCTAGGGTAAGTTAAAAGGTCCAACTAAATAAATCTTCCTAAAATAAAATAATGAAGCATGTCAAAAGCTCCATGTTTAAATATTTCAAGGTGTGAAAAGTTCAAAAGTATGAGAGAGCTGATGATATATTTTATTTATCTGCAAATACGAATTCAAAAAATCTGGTGTGATACACCACACAACTTCCTTTTACAGTGATCTTATAATTAGC